>CM041777.1:479640234-480240234 GCA_023374045.1 Limonium bicolor | reverse complement strand
GCGTTGAAATTTATTTTGACACCTAGGTAGGCGACGCGAGCATGAGGCGTTGATATTGTAATTTTTGACGTGACAGTTGCGCAGTAAACTCCAGATAATTGCGTCCAACATAGACTGTTTTTTTGTAGTGACATATTGATGTTTTTCTCTGTTATTTTTGTTATTTTTATGTTTATGTTTGAGTAGTTAGTTTAGCTCCCCGGGTTGGGGTAGCAAACCGAATCTTTATGTTTATTTTGTAATCTTTTCTCTGATTATAATTGCAGTAGTTTAATTCCTGTTCTTCATGCGCTTTAATTTTCTAGCTAATTATTAAAGCAATATTTCTAGTTTTCTAATCAAAATGCGGCGCTGATGTAACACCCCCCTCCATAATCACGTAATAATCTCTCACGTAGCAATAAATAAAACGTCTTACAGCGGAAGAATAAATAATAACAACATTACTCACTCGGGTGTCACCGGCCATTACTCGCCCATACGAGCAACGAAGCCAACTACATCTAACAACCAACATAAATAAACTGCTAACCGCTATGATAACGAGGATACTCCTATACATCATACTAATTCCATACTCATAAACATCGACAAGTGAGCGTCTACCCAAACCTGAATATACATAACCGTACCATAATACAATTCACCATCTTCATTGCTATACAAACAAACTCCATGTGCGGTAATTAAAGTAAACTCTAATTATCTTGTTCCCGCACTTCGTCTTCGACAATAATCAACAACCTGCATGAGTGTAGTATCAGCGATAGACGCTGAGTATGCCGGGCCTGGACCCTAATGGTCACTTAGTCATTTTAACCATCTTATTATTAGATTGGTTTCATGCTTTACCATTTCACAGTTATAATCAATACTGTAATATCATGCATATAAACATAACCATCCATCCAATCCAACATTCATATCATATCACAAACAACAGTTGTATAATCGACGTATCGAAATAATTGCAGTATAATGTACAATGTACAATCGCCGTAGCGTACAGTTTCCATATTTAATTTACCTTGGCCTTTAAGGCCCCATCCAAACCATGTTTAATTTATACCAGTTGGGCGTCATGTTAAGACAACCCGATAACCTCACCATGGACAGTAGTCCTCCCGTACACACAAAGGTGCTCATTTCGCCAGAGGTCCGGAGGCCCCTGACTATTCTCTTTTGTCTCGTAAGACGTCCATATAAAAGGCCGTAGCCACCTGACCCACGATCCAAATAGGGCTTGTTGGGTATAAACCTGGAGCGGAACCCGATCGGGAACCCCTCAGTGATCACAAATGTGCAACCAAGTAGTTCGTAAACTACCGGGATTCCTCACCTCAACTCATACCATCTCTCTCTCATAATGTTTAAGATCTGCTCTTAGTCTTATGGAGAATATAATTATTAATTAGCTGCCCAATGGGTCTCACGCATACCTAGAAATAATCTAGGTCATATTCATGTTCGAGGTCCATGCTCTAGAGACCGACAATGTCGTGACTCGTTCCTAAGTGTTTTACTTAGGTCACCATATACTTAATATTAATACTATGGGTATTATATCAAGTAACCGTCATGTTATCACAATAACGTATATGTATGTTTGTATAAGTCGATCTATAGTCGACGTAGTGTTAGTCCCGTAGGACGCTCGTGCATAAATAATTAATGCAGTAGCACACAATCACATACATGTATCCAAAACACTTAACACACAAGTGATATCAACCAAATCCGAGCCCAAGGAGTTTCCTTAGGACAACTCGGATCAAACCCCTTTACATACCGTTCACCAAGACCTAGGATGCGCAGTGTAGACCACTAGCTCGTCAAGCGCCTCCGTCTGAAGTATGATCTAAATGGTAATAAAACTATAAGTCAGTCTCCATGACTAACTACATCCGGTACTTCCGAATAACAAGTAACCCCGACAGTTCATCCCCGGATTTCTACAGTTATTTGTTACGGGTTCCTCTAAACCGGTCGGCTTTGTTACTAAAACTCGTATGTCAAAATATTCCGACTGTTTAGTTTAATTCATTATATTTCTTTAATCTTATCCACCAATTAATTTAGGTATATAACCTATTGTTGCATGTATGCATGCATGACTTATTAATTGTATTGTTTCCACATCAATTAATACATTGTATTATATTATCCATTATCTTAGCAAATTATATTTGCATTCAAAAACTATCATATAGTTTGTAACTATTTTTGTAATTACCACCCATTATATTATATGGTTTCCAACATATATAATCCATCATTTATACGTTATTCTTGTAATGTTATATTTACCAATATAGGTAAGTTCCATGAGTTATAAAACTCTTATATTATATGTTACATTTTATCATATATTAGATGATTATTCGCATTAGTTGTATTATACTTTACAACTTATATTAGTATTATCCTAATATTATGTACCATCTTTATGTTGTATTATTACAACTCCTAAGGTTTAATAAAAACCGTCGTTTATAATCTTATTTATTATAATTTGTCACATTATTTAATGTGAATATCTTCTTATTAATTCCATTAAACCACCTTAATCATATAATTGTTATAAACATTATAACATTATAGACCTTAGTCTAAAATTCATATTCCAAACTTTTATAAATTCGGTACAGCCCTTAATTCCATTTAAATTCTATTTGACCACATAACATTATGTAATGTTATACTATATACTAATATCATGTAGTATGATATTTTATCTTCTTTAATTATAACCTATAGTTTTTATACAAAACTATTTATATTGCCGCATAGGCACATATATTAAAACCTTATTCTTTTCCATAATCCATAGTTTCCTATTTACAAAATCACCCCATAATTTATACCATGTTATATTACCATATAATATAACATTTTAAACCTTAATATAAAATGGTATAACCTATGGTTATATTTTGTAAAATTCCGAACAGACCCACCAAATTCCTATAACTGCCATTTGGCCCATTTATAACATATAGTTTATAATATCATTAAAACTATATATTATACATATCTTATTAAATACTCCTATAATTCAAATCACCAAATTTCACCTAAGGGTTATCTCACCCTTATTAACCATATACTCGGTATATTATAATTCCACCCCACCTACTATTCCAAAGTGTCATAATGACATAATAACTATATTATACATTATAGTTATTTTATTCCAAAATCACCCAATAATTCCTAAAAATCCTAATAGCCCATGGGTGTTTATAATACAATTATACACCCTTTATTTTCGGTAATAACATATATACCACATATGTTATATAAATGTTACAATTAAATACTTATCTTATTATAAAACCTTAAATAAGTTATCTAACTTATTTAATTTGGTCAAAAACTACCATATGGTCAAGGTTGACCACCTTAATATTTCCTTGACCATTAATCTCCATATATTACGGTTTGATACCCATACTTACTAGAAATTACCATTTAACCCCAAAACTTTATATAATCTTATAATTTCTATATAAACTCATTTAAACCTCTAATTTTCGGCTTTATTATTATATAGCCCCCAAATTTAATTTAATTACACTTTAACCCCTTATAATATGCGGTAATGTATATATACCACCTAAACTTAAATAAAACCTTATAAATGCATAAATAAAATGGCCTAAAGTACATGGCCTTATTACAAACATTAGCTGATAAAATAAATTACACATAAATGCCCAAAAATGCATTAAACTCTCGGCCCTTACACATATTTTTCCATATTTACCAATTTTCCACATAATGTCTTAAATTTGAAAATTATGTTAATTAATTAGTTAGATAAATTTACCAAACCATTCCTTAATCACCTAAGGTCAAAATAAGACCTTATTAACCATGTTCACTCACGGCATATACATATACATATGTATAATTACATATTAATATACCAAGTGAATGTTTAAGTGATTTATACCTTGTTTTTGCCTAGTATAAGCCTTGTTTGGCCACGACAATTTCAAGGAAAATTTCCACAGCTTCTTAGATGAGTTCTAACAGCAACATAATGATATGGTTAGTCTCCAAACAAGATCTAACCTTAAGAAGTGTTTTAGTGTATATTTCAAGGTAAGATTTTACCTTAAAACAACAAGGCAAGCCAAGGTGTCTTCGGCCTGCTTATATAGTAGGAAAAGAGCATCAAAAGAGCTACTAAGCCAAGGCTTAAAACCGACATAACTCAGATTAGAAGATGGCTAATTTTTACCTTGATTAAAATGGTGTTTTTGTCTTGGATCTGGCTATACCTTGAAGCTCTTGATAGATCCACTGAATAAGTATGTTAAGAAGAAGATTATAAGGCTATGAGAACAGGTTTTACAACCGGATCTAAAGAGAATCAAAAGATAAGTGCTTAAAACACATTTTTTTACCTTAAGAACAAGATTAGCTTTCTCCACCTTCTTCCCTTGTTAATGCCGAGATTCCCCCTTCATTTAACCTCCAAAACAACCTAGATCCATGGATGGAAATGGTTGATGCTTAGATCCACCGAAAGAGGAAAGAATTGTGAAGAAATTGAACATAAAATGGCTTAATAAGCTTACCTATGTCAATTGTTGTTCTCCTCTGTATTTGGCATGTTAGCCACGGTTTGGAGAAGCCAAAGGGAGGATGAGGAGCTGCTGGTGTCGGCTAGGAATGAAGGAAATGAGAGAATAGGTCAAATTTGTCTTAAAACACATTTTTGACTTGTTTAATGAATTTAGTGTTTGATGAGTCACCATGTATTATTGGCATCGGTTATTGGAGGGGCTGAGTGAGTCTCACACGTTTTTTTTGAAGGATGATTCAATCAAGGAGCCAAAAGTGTGATATATAGACTATAATATTATAAAGGTAAAAGTAGTTCCCTTAATTTATGGAATGGTGTTGGAGCTTGTCTCTTGTACTTGCAAGTGGCGAATTCAGGCTCCCCCTGCTTGTGACTGCCGACTCCATGAGGTCCAAGGGGTCAAATTTGACCAATTGACCATTCTTAGTCAATGTTGACTCAAGCGGGCCCCCTTTTAGGGTTTTATTAATATTTTAATATTAAATTTGTAAAAATTTTTATATTTCTGGAATTAAATTCCTAATATGTTATAATATGATATATTAGCATATTTATAGGTAATTATAACCTTTAAGCCCATTTAAAAGCCAATTTAGAAGGCAATTACACAAAAACATGCTTTAAGGTGTTTTAGTGCACATTTTGTGTCGCAAGGTGTTTCTGAGCTTATTTTTCTTTGAGAACAGTTTTGTTGTGTTCCTTACATGATATTTGATCATGGAATCCAATTTTATATCATTTAGAGGTCATTAGACCTTTAAGGTTTTCTTAGAGCACATTTTTGCCCTACTTGACCTTGAAGCATGAAAATGCTTGTTCTTTGTGTTGGAGTGTTTTCCAACTATTTTAATATGTTTAGTCATGTGTTAATATGATTATGACAAATTTTTAGGTCCTAAGTAGTTTATTTGGGTATTTATTTACCTAAAACAGTCAAAGGGTGCAATGTCTTGCTTTGTGTTGACCACTGTTGTTCTCAGTTGACTTTTAAGGCATGTTTAGGCCTTAACTAATGTGATTAGATGTTTAATCCATGTTTTATTAGTTTAGGGTATTTCAATCTACCCCCCTTAAAAAGACTTCGTCCCGAAGTCGCTTAATCAAATAGGTAAGTATATAAATATGTAACTACCCATGATTCCCATAATGTATATCTATGTGATATATCATTTACATACATCGTATTGCGCTTATACAGCACATAGCCATCACTTTGTGGCGTTATTTCAATCATATATGGATATAGGTGATCCATCAGCACCATTATTTCCTATCAATTCTACAAACCCTGACAACCTCCCCGAGGTGTCCATGACATACCATCCTTCCAGATTCCATAACTTAAGATTCATTTCGTATCTAGGCGATACCATATGTAATCATTCTACAAAGCAATATAAATATATATATCACAAGTAGCATAAGAAAAGTACTACACACATGGGTGTATATACATCATTCAAACAGGTATCTCATAAGATACATACATACAAATGCACATCACACACCAAACAAACAAACCAACAACGTACGCCCCGCGTACCAAACATAACCAACAATACCTCGTATGCCCCGCATACCACCAATTCACTGTATGCAATGCATACGAAACAAACAAATAAACAAACCTCGTATGCCCCACATACCACAAACTCCTGTATGCCCCGCATACGAAACAACAAAACTTAGTGCACACAAGTGCACAGCCAAGAGGCTCTACCCCCCTTAAAAAGGGTTACGCCCCCGTACCCCACAAGTATACAACAGCCGTTCAACAAGGAGCGCTGGATACTTGGCTCTCATAGAGTTCTCCAACTCGTGGATTATCCTCATATCAGAGAGACGGGTATGACTCTAGCCCTTCTGGGCTCCACAATACATAAAGGGTGTGGCACTGAACTATTTGTGCTCTCTCCCAAGTTCATTCTTATGGGCCCACTCGCTCCGTATGAGTTGCAGACCCATGAACATAGGCTTAGTTTGCCTCTTTTCATTGCTGTGTATCCCCTCATTTGGATCACTAGCATACATTCGTGTGTCTTCTCTCACTGATATTCAGCTTGAGGTATACTATGACATTGGCTATTGTTAGTACTTAGTGCTCTTTGCACTTGTCTTTGTAATACTAAGACGTACCAGCCTACATGTCCACGGAGATAAAGCTTGTCATCCGTGTCTCCTGGTGGTCTCGTTCCGGAGTAACACACTGTTGTAGTTCTTTGATACACACTCGTGTTGATATCCATTACATCTTTCAGTATTCCCACTAGATTAATAACTGCCCAAGTGCAATACCAAAACACTCAGTCCTACAGAGTGCAGAGGCGTAAATGCTCAGCAGCTAATATCTAATGAGTCAAACAGATAAGATGACTGAACTATCATGTGAGTGGTACATTCCAAGTCCATTGTTCCTTGCTTAAGGTATCTGCTAGTATATTAGCTTTGTCTCTCATCATTGCGTAGTCACGCGTTTATGTCCACATTATCTGGTAGATTTCCTCTGGATTGCAAGAATTTGCTCGATCCTTATGAGGATTCTACATATTATTCATCCATAATGGGTTTCCATGTTCCTATCCTTCGGTTTCACGTCCTTGAATGGTTTCCTTGTCTTCACTGTACACTGTCTACTGCTCTCCATTGAAGGTTCTTGATTTCTTTAGCCCGTTGGTTTAACAGCGACTCTTCTCGTCCATCTTCGAGGTAATCTTCATCACTGTCCTTAGTATGGAGTTGACTACTTCTCGTGTTCCTAACACTACTTGTCTACTTGCATGGGGTACCGTACTGATACATTACTACTTACCCAACTAACTCATAAATAAGTCTGTCAGGCCCACATGCTCCTATCGGAGTGCGGTCGTCCCATGTCTCGTTTAGTAAACTGGTAATGTCTGTCGCACGGTTATTGTGAAGTATTCTGTTGTCAATCTCCCTTTTGATGGATGTCCTTTAGTTGTTTATTGATTCATGTTATCGGTTATCTTGTAATAAGTGCTATTGCCCTAGTCGCATCGGTGGTAATTCGTGTCATAAGCTGACGTTATTCAGCTCGGTGTAAGAAAAATTCATGCTATATTTAGCAAACTTGGTTCTCCTAATTCGATCTCATTGAGTACACATATTCCTTTTGTCCCTGTTTATCATGATCATATCTCATCCATAGTTCATATTTGTTCCCTCATCCGTTCAATTGGATATATTGCAGATTGCATAATAGCTTGAGCAACTTGGCTCTTCACTTCCCAACCATCCTCACTGACGGTGGTGCATCTACAAAGGGTATGCTTGTCCATAAGGACTAAACATTCATCACTAATAGTGATTAGCATTAAATGCGGGTATACCCTGATGGTATTTGGCTAATAAGCCATGTCTGAAAATTCTCGAACAATTAAACTGATGTGGTTTACAATTACAGTAACTGTATAATTTCCTCTGTTGCAGTGGTCGGACTAACGGTCTTCCCGAGGTTGCATAGGTTTCTAATCTCAAGGTTTGTATGAAAAATATGAAAATATTTTTTTATATATATATAATAAAAGATTAAAAAGTAATAGTTGCAGTTGCTGCACTTGCTCTGTCAAGTGCGCAAGGCAGATGGAAATTTCAGTGGTTTACTTGTCATAGCGCTTGCAATAGCAAGTGCGCCATGCAGGTGGAAATATTGGTTCAGCAATCACTGGTCTCATTGACTCTGTGTCGTCGAGTATGGGCTACATGATAATGTAAGCGTTAACATCCTGTTCATATATATAATCCGTCAAGGTTCCAAGGTTACTCGCATCGAGTCCACATAACTAGTCTCAAAAGTCATACACAAAAGGCAAGTGGTCAATGACACACTCCCACATACTTATAACATAGCTCTATCTAACATCCAAGGTAAGTACACAACATAGTAAGCAAAAGTCTTCCACCAGCGGTTTCATGGAGTTCAGGGTACTCATGCCCTATCTACTCCCTTGCCTCTCTGGGCTCCAGCATCAGTAGATGTCTGGCCATCCTGACCGCCTCGTGGTACTCCAGATCCTCCAGCTGAGGTGTTCTGAGTATTCCTTGGTGGCCTGTAGTTGCGGCTCTCAGGGTTCATCCAGCACTCGAACTCCCGGTGGCCCTCTTTCTTGCAACAGTGAAATACCCCGTAATTAAAAATAGTGATTAATTAGGCTAATAAGTAATTTAGAAGCTTAATTATGCATAAATAATCACGAGGGAACAAATGCCGAAGAAAACGGATTAAAAACACTAACGAACCTTAAAGCGCGTTTTTCGAGGTAACCGGGAAAACGTGACTTTAAGCGGGTCAAATAGACTCGTAACAATTTTGGTCAACTAAATGGTCATTAATAAATATTAGTGAAGCTTTAGAACCAATAAAATCAGTAAAACGAGAAATTAGTAAAAACTGTCAAAAACGGGAAGTTGTGGGGTAGAAACATAAATAACCAAAACTTATGTGTCCACTTTTAAAATTAAAATGCAAGTGTGTGTGTGTGCAGTGGGGTGTCCGATTTGGGCCTCTCTCTCACTCTCCTCACTTATCTAATATGCTATGAGACAAAAGTAATAAAGCAAACCCCACCTCACTTTACCACTCTCTCTCCTCCATTCTATTCTCTTCACTCACTTATACACTCACCTCCTCCTCTCTATTTTTCTTCTTCCCCATGCGATAGCCATGGAAGCTTGAGCAAACCCACAAAACTCCATCTTCTCTCTTCTTGTTACTCCCTCAAATCTCCTCCAAAAATTACAAAACTTGTACCATTGGAATCCTCTCATCAAGGAGAGTATTTCCCTCTTTCCAAAATTCGAAAACAAGAACTTTCATCTCCATGGGTATGGAGCATTTGGAGCTTCAAGACCACCACTAGAACCACCTTCTTCTCCTTGTTCTTTTGAGGTAAAAAGCTTCTTGAAACTCCATTGTTTTTCTAGCCTTAAGGGCAAAACGAAATTTGAGCTAAAACTCTTGCTTGCTCCTTTTGTACCCAGCCGATTTTGGCTTTGTTGGAGGAGTGGAAACATTGTTCTTGAGCTATCCTAAGCATCGCCCACATCCTTGCAAGGTAATGAAATTCCTAAACCCTAAAATGTGCATTAAGCTTTAAATAATGGTTAGGGTTAGATGGTGTATTAAAATGGTGTGGATATATGAATGGGTTGTAGTGTTAGAGAATTTGGATTACTACAACCGGTAGAGAGAGAAATAAGGAAGAAGGAAGAAGCGAGAGGAAGAAAAGAAACTAGAAGAGAAACAAGGTAATGATACTCACCTTTGTTAGCCTTATATATATGTATGTAACAGATTTTTTTTAGAAGTTAATATGGGCATTGTAAAATGGTAATGTATTGGTAGTATAATGTGTAGGAGGAAACAAATGTTTAGAACCTTTAAAAGACATGTAAAACTTGTGTAAACATAGTTGGGATTGGGATATTGAGTGCAGGAATTTTAAGAGTGTTTTGTGGTGGTATTTGGTTATAAGAGCTATGTATATTGAGGCTATTGAAAACAGGAGATTTGGGTAATAAGATGTGAGTGAAACAATGTGGTGAGAATGCAAAAAAATATAGGGGAGACTATGGCAAAATTTACATAGGATGAGAACACCTAGTGCACTAGAAACTAGGTGAATAATGTAGGTTGTAACAGATTTTGATAGAGAAAGATAGAAGGTAGATTGGGAGAGATAGTTAATATAGTTGTAATGCATTAGAAGTATTAGAAATGACATTAGAAGAGGGAACTATAGATGGGGAGTGTCAGAACAAAAATCTGTAGCATAATGTAATAAGGGAAGAAACAATGTGAGTGTTGAGTTGAAACTTGGAAAATTATGCATATAAAGTAGTATAGGATTGTGAAATGGATTAGGGAGTGAAATAACATGATTTAGAGTGTTTAAGTAGTGCTAAAACATGTAAGGATGTATGTAGGAAGATTGGGGAAACAATGGGTGAAAATGGGAAAGAAAATAAGGTCTGTAGCACAATCTGGAACGGTCCGACCCAGGGGCCGTGAGTCGGACGAGGGTCGGACGGAGCTTAAGCAACGAGAGTAAACATTCTGGAACGGTCCGACCCAGGGGCCGTGAGTCGGACATGGGTCGGACGGAGCTTGGGTAACGGGACTAAAACTTACTGGAAGGGTCCGACCCAGGGCTTGGGTCGGACGGTGGGTCGGACGGCCCGTAACTTACAAAAAAAATATATATGTATAACTATAGTAAGTGTGTATATATATATGTATGTATACCCACATACATATGTACATATATGCATGAGAATACCAATGTAAAGTAAGGAAACAAACTTGAAGAAAGTAAACAATGTGTAAGTATAAGAACTTCAAAGGCTTAGTAATTATGAGTTAGGAAACGTAAGAGTAATCGAGTTAAGTTAATGATAGTTAGATTAATCACTCGATTGTAAGTATATCATAGGATTTGATTTGTGAACACCGGAGGAACGTCGGATACAAGTACAACGGTGAACGGTATGAATTCCTCATGCCCCGTATGCTACCTTGGTTACTCTGATTTGTGTGTTGTGTGCTAATTGATCACCAAATAAGATAAATGCACGAATCGGAGTTATTATGCTTACTTGTGAATATGTAGTGTTGTATGTTGTGTATATTTTCTTAAATCGTTGTTTGTATAATTCATGAAATGTATGGATGAATATGAGTGTGTGTATGTATGTTGTATTGTATTGTGACCAAATGTGATTGTGATTGGACTTCTATATGATTCCTAACAAGCTAACCAATCTAACTTAAATTGGTAATTAAATTGGAATGAGTAGAAGTCCGATATAGTTTCGGCCACGCGTGAGGATGAGGAGACACAAGAGGTTGGATCCGATTCCTGACTCTTAAACTGGTCCGCGGCCCAAACCCCTTAAATGGGTAGCATCCTGGATTGGTGAGTCAAGTAAATCCCGGTGGTGGGACGGTGTAGTCCCCGGGCCGGAGGTCATACCGACTTAACATGAGTAAAAGTAAGTAAGTAAGAATGAGTAAGTAAGTAAGTAAAAGAAAGTAAGTAAGTAAAAGTAAGAGCAAGTAATGTGAAATGAGTAAAAGAGTAAAAAGCATTCCGATTAACCCGGATGCGTAAATTGGCTAACCCGGTGAAGGTAAGTATTGTGCGTATGCTATTGTATTGTCGCCTTGGAATGTATAACGTATTGTATATGTATGTATGTTGTATGCAAAGCATGTATGTATGAAAGTAATGAATCGCATGTTTAGTGGACGTCAAATAGTCAGCGTGCCCTTGTTAGCACTCGGTATATGCGGAGTTCATATGCAGCTTTATGCTGAGCCCCTTGAGGCCCCGTTTTTAATATGAATGCAGGTGCAAGAGAGGGATGAAGATGTTGAAGACTTAGTTCTATTTCTTTTGTCTTCTTTTTGGTTGTAAACAATGAATTATGAATGGTGTACTAAGTAGTACACGGCTGTAGATTTTTGATTAGCCGGTGTACCATGGGGTACACCTTTTTGGATAGCGAAAGGATGGAGCATTGGTATAGATGAGCAGTTGATTAAACTCATTCTTTTGGTAGATTGGAAAAGGGAATGTAATCGAATATACTTTAAATACTCGGTGATCCAGGAATGTAAGTATGTTATGTTTTCGTTACTAGTAAGTAATGTAGGAGCTCGGTATACTATGATCATCAGACCGTGACTGTAAGTAAGGTAAGCCTAGCTAGCCGTATGGGCGGTTAGCGGCGTTGTACCACCCGCCGTAGTAAGTAGTAGTCTTCCGCTGCGTACTGATAGAATTAAGGGATGATTGGACGGTAAGCATAGGATTAACAGATGAGGTTTTACAAAAAGTGGTATCAGAGCACGTAGTAACGCTTTGATGTCCATAGTTACTGAGCATAGGGGATTACCGAGTTAGGATTTCAACCGTCTTAAGACAGATACTTAGAAACCTAACTAGGAACGACCGTTGTTAACAACGGATACCCTTGACGTTCTTAGGAACGATACCTTGCTTAAATTCGTGACCTATGGTGTCTCAAAGTCACATGCTATGAAGTCTAATGCGAATGTTAAATATTCAGATGTCAGGAAGAGGTCCAGGTCGCCCTAAAGGAGGGGCCAATGATGGACCAGGCGCGCAGACGATAGCTGAGATCGTCGCCGCCATGGTAGCGCAGATGCTACCACAAGTAATTACTGCTATGCAACAGAACCAACAAAACCAACAAACTCAAGCGGGACCAATCCCTCCCCCTCCACCTAGAGAAGTAAACTGGGTAAAAGCTATCGCAGATCTCCGTCCTCCATGCTTTAGAGGCGAGAGTGATCCTGCTAAACTTGAAGCTTACATCTCCGAAATGGAGACTGCATTTGAGACCCTCGAATGTCCTGCTGGAGTTCGAGTTAGAGTTGCAGCCTACTATCTGAAAGATGCAGCCATGGATTGGTGGAAGCTAATCAAGAATGAGCACGTCAATGATCCTACTTTCGACTGGGAATCCTTTGCCTCTCTCCTCCGTTCCAAGTACTATCCGGAGCACGTAAAGACTATGAAAAGGCTAGAGCTGGATGCCTTGAAGATGACAGACAAGATGTCTGTGGATGAGTACTACAGAACCTTCACTTCTATCATCCGTCTTCTACCCGACCTTGGGTACACCGGCCAGGTGTTGGTCGATCACTTCTATGGCGGTCTGAGCCATCGCCTTCGGTACGGTATGGGCTACACTCGATTTACCTCCCTTCAGGTAAATATCAGTTTAACCCTTGGTGCCATTTCCATTCCTTAAATCTTTTTCTTGCCTCCTTTTTAAGTGAGAATCCCGGCTAATACCTGAAACTTCAGGAGTGTTATCACGCGGCTTCTCGCGTTGAGATCACTTGCCAACTACGGGATGAAGAAACCGCGCTGAAGCGCAAGGCTAATGGTAAGAATACCAATGCCGAGGAGCAGAACCAGGGTAAAAGCTGGAAAAAGAAGAAAGGGAATTTCTTTCAGCAATCCCAAAAGAAATTCCCAAGTGAGAGCAGTGCCCATACTGAGAAGGGCAGCCCGGTTGAGATTCTTCAGCTAGGGTCATCTGCACCGGTGGCTGCGAAGCCACTGAGATCACACCCACCTAAGGGTAACTTCTATTTCTAATTCGTATTCATACAAGCATCATATCTAGTATATCCACACACACATGTGCTAACCCTCTAAACCTTAGGTTCTGGCTCCGGTTTCACCAAAACCTTCTCCGATGGCCGCACCTATGTGTGCAGAAAGTGCAATCAGGACCATCCCGGCAAGGATTGCTACGGGAGAGAAATCAAGTGCTACAATTGCCAGAAAACCGGCCATACAGCTAATAGATGCCCAGAGAATGCCAAGCCAAAGGGGAATTTCCAAAGCTACAAGTAGAGGGAAGGCAAGGAGGTTGCATCTGGCGATGCACCGGCCCAGCAGGCACCACAGGGACAGGGATCCCGAGGTCCTCAGAGGGGTGCACCTCAGAGGCAGCCGGTCTTGCATGTCATAGACCGTGATGGGTCCGGTTCTAAGTCCGGCCCAAGTAATTATCTTAACCTTGAATCCTTGAGAAGCATGCCTAAGTATTGGAGTATTTGTTTGAATGAATGCATGAGTAACTGAATTGGAGTATGTAATGAGCATGAAAAGAAGTAGTTGAAACTAGTACTCACAGTAGATGAAATTTGTAACCATAGGAAGCTTTAGTATCTGTTATCCGATACCGGTAAACCTGAATCAAGAAGAGACCGACATCACCAACCACTACTACACCAACGAACGGTGTCAGGTCATCCGACCAGGTATGATTTTGTTAAGGGGATACCTGACACCCGAAGCACAAATCTCAATCCTTCGACGATGCAACGAACTAGGAACGGGTCAAGGAGGATTTTATACACCCGAATTCCCCGGTGGAGCGAAGATGAAGCTGAAGATGATGTGCTTGGGAAAGGACTGGAATCCTTATACCAAGACATACCAAGAGACACGAACACATGACGGAGCAACGCCACCGACAATACCACCAGAATTTCAAACACTTGTCACACAAGCAGTAGAACTTGCACAACAATGCAAATATGATCCGATCCCCGCACTTGAAGGGACCTTGTATCGTCAACTTCTATGAGAAAGAAGGACGACTTGGGTTACACCAAGACAAGGACGAAGCGGAATCTCTTAAACAAGGAGTGCCCATAGTGTCTTGGTCCATTGGTGATGACGTCGTATTCTGTATAGCGAACAGAAGCGTGGACCTCGCACAGAATTGGTATTGAGATCAGGAGATGTCCTAATCATGGGTGGAAATTCAAGGTTGCTGTATCACGGTATCAACAAGATCAAGCTGAATACGGCACCGCCGGCAATAAAATGCCACACACGAAACCAGGACGCCTGAACCTTACCTAAGAAAGTATAAATCCAAAGATCATGTATCAATAGAAGTGTATTAGAGACACGGAGGTATGATGGTTGGTTTATCAAAAAGAGCAGGTGTTGATTAATTCCACTTGTGTCCACATGTTGGGATAAAACCTACGGCAAGTTGTACCGGTCAATTTAGCAAGTTTTAATAGAGAGTAATCCCTAAGTATCTAAAACTAGAGGAGGCGTGTGTCTAGTTTAATCTTACTAACCGAATTAAATAAAACAGGAGGAAATTGGGGTTGTTTGATGACAATTAAAACTGTAAACGGCATGCGAAACAATAATAAGCAGGAAAAATAAATGTTGTGAAATTGATTTGGAGAAGAAGATCCCGGTTTACTACTGCACCCTAAATCCGTGATTCCTATCCCTAGGTGATTTAAAAGATAATTCAGAGTAAACCCTAGAACTAAGATAATTTACCTCCGGTCTCCCTCTTAGCAAATACTAGTTAATAAAGACCGAATTCTAACTCTCGTTACGAACCCACTGTTTACTAACCGCCTTAAGAACAATCTAGTTTATTAGTCAATTAGCTATTTAGAGGAATTACCGTCTCTAAACTAACCGGTTATTTTCCTGAATTCAATTGAAAGCCGCAGTCGTCACATATAAGATAACAAAATACTAATCCTTATAATTGGCCAAATTATAACGATTAAAGAAATTAAGCAAGGAAAATAACTTTACTCAATTAAATTAAATCACAAAGGAACAGGAATAGTCAATTTAGGGATACATAGCAAACCGAAATCTAAGGGAACTACTCAGCCATTGACATGTTTACAATAAGCTTAGTAATAATAGAGAATAAGAAGAAACTCTGTTCAGTCTCCGTGGTGAACTCCTTTCTGTGCTCTGCTCCAAACCAGACTCCAAGCTCTCAAACTAATTCTCTCTGTATCGTGATTATTCTGTGCGCTCCAGATGTCCCCTCTCACGTTGGCTGGCCTTTTCTTTTATAACAAACAGAATTTTATCTTCTAATTTATCTCTAATCTAACCTAATCTAAAACGACAGCCAACAGAGATTAAAAGATAAATACTAATTCCGTTACACGACGAAATAAAATATCCGCGCTCCGTCTGTATTGTTCCGGGTTTCAAACCCTTATGCAAACCCGGAACACATGAAATTTAAGGCAGTAGCTTCTCCGTCTGTATTGTTCCGGGTTTCAAACTCATATGCAAACCCGGAACAAGCCTGAAATTAGGCAGAATGTCTCGCCCTGGTATGTTCTGGGTTCCAAACTCTTCCTCAAACCCGGAACAAGCCTGAAATTAGGCAGAATGTTCTGCGACGAGGGGATCCGGGTTTATAAACCCAGATGCAAACCCGGACCCTCTATAAAGTGCAACAGTGATGAATGAAAATCTGTATTTGACTCTGGTTTGACTTCCCATGTTGCTCTAACCTCTAAAATCTTCATTCAAGCACTTTGTTGAGTAATTTATCCTGAAAACATATGAAATCAATCATTGGAGACAAATATAACAATGAAGAGTAATTAAAGCATTAAAGAGGAAAGTTAATGTCATAATGTAGAAAATTAAGCATGAATTAGTCTAGTAAACTTAGACAAATTCCTGACTTATCAACTTCCTCACACTTAATCTTTGCTTGCCCTCAAGCAAATAGAAACATACTAAAGTCTTACAGAAGGGAGCCGTCAGTTCAGAACTATGCACAAGGAGATCTAATAATGAAAAGCAGTCATAGAGAACAATGATCCACACTTGCAGGTTTTCATAAACAGTGAATTGAGAAGTATTTTGCAAGAGCTTAAGGCACATAGTAAAAACACTGACTCCAATTTCACTCAGGGACTACTTTCCAATTAATTTTCCACAATCCATGGACGACAAGGGGTGAGAAGTAATATCTTATTCCATTACCTTTCATCACCACGTACTCATAATCAAGAAAGATTTTGCACTTTGCATTTGAAATTAGCAAATTTCTTCAACTTTCTAAACAAGCATTAACTTTCTCTTTTATATCCCTCAGACTTTTCTCTCCATTCATGTAGCGGTGTTGGGTCTTCTATCCCAGATCAGATGACCTTAGGTAGATGGGTGATGAGGCACCCCGAGGACTTAATTACCAAATGGGCGAGGCCTGTTTTCTGGGCTAAAAGTTCGATTAGAGGAGTACCTTGCCTTTGTCCTTCCTTCCTTTCATTCAATAATCATTCCCAAGTCCCCAAGTGAAATCAAAATCGAATAGTTGCACTAATAGGCTTAACTTTTTAAAGAAGAAATAGACCAACATTAGTTTAAAACTGTACATACAAGAAGTGCAACCAGAATTCCCACAACTATTTTCCACCTCCGACCTCATAAGAACTAGTGCTACTCGTGCGGTGTTCCAAACCAACTTAACCAACCACTGGATAAGACTCAGGTATGTTATGCAACCAAAATATTTTTTTTTTGAGGGCCAACAAAAATATTGTGCAAATGGAATGATTGTCTTGAAAGAAAATTGGTCAAAATTAGCACATTCGAATGAAATTGAACATGAATATGAGTATGTGCAATTTCCCTTCCTCACACTTAAAACTTAGCAATGCCCTCATTGCTTCATGAAAATGATTAAGATGGAATGAAAACAAAAATTTCCAGAAAACAACGTTTGAAAAATAAAAGAAGTTAGAAAATCACGCCCCTGGGGTATGGTGAGGACAACGTCCTCACACTTATGTAAAACAGCGGGGTGTTGAATTCTGCATAAATTTTGACAGAGCTTCCTTTAAATTTCCTCAATACCTCACACGCATCAAAAGGCAGACCTGTAGCTCAAGAAATACAACCAAAGCCAACACGAACGTGCAGATAAACAGTAAGTGTATAAGTGATACATCATAGTGCAGCGATGGTCGTAATGAAACAAGTAGTAGCCGAATCCAAAGTAAGATAGAATTACAACCCAAAAGAAAAATATCTCAGAAGCAAACACATCAAAAGATCTGAAAAGAGAGAGAACGAAACAACCCAAACTCCAAAATCAGGAAGGTGGTGGAAGCTGTGACCCATGCTGAAGATGCCATGCCTCCATACGGGCAAAGCGTGTATCGTACTCAGCCATCCGCGCATCCTGGCGAACCTCAGCAGCGTGGCGACGCGCCTCCAAAGATGACAGGCGAACTCCATAGTTCTGAACCTGTGTGGACAGATCGTCAAGGCGCGAGCCGAACTGATCAAAGCGGGCAGTACACACCCCCTGCCAATCTCGAAACTCTATCATGAGCTCCTCAAAATCTTGCGTCGGCGCTACGGCAGGTCCACCATCTCCCCGAATCTGTGAAGGCCCGGCCCCATCAGCACCAGCAGCTCGGGCAGCTCTCTCACCCGGTCGGGCACGGCGACGCTTAATCCAACCATCTCCTACCTTCTCCCATTGAAAACGATGCATCGCTGTCATGTCCAGAGGAGGAGCGGAATGCTGAGGCCGCTCATCACTGAAATCCACCCTCTCCTTCTCAAAGAGATACTGCAGAAAATGTGGGGAGCAAAGAGAGAGGTGATCCACATCCTGATACGTTAAAATATGATTACTAACAGCAGCAGAGAAAATAATAGGACAGGCGCCGCGAGAGAACTCATCATCCAGCAGATGGCGCATAAAGAAACAATCCACAGCGTTCAAGTCAGCACACTCTCTCGGGCGGACATTATGCATAATAACGGCCAGAAGCAACCTCTCAATCGGAGTCTGCAATTTGTCCCCTGTCACGACCTGCTTATCCCTTGAAGACCGTTGTTGACGGTTCGGAACCTCAGGGTTATTCACCACCAACCTCAGATAATGCTCCTTCGCCCGTCTCTTATCATTTTCATAATTTTTCCTACGTTCCCTAAGCACATTGTTATCAAAAACATCTTGCACTCCAAAGTACTCATCAACCACCCTATGAGTAATTTCGATGTATCTCCCTTTGATCCACGCGCTAATTACATCACGCTCATCCTCCTTCTCAGCATTAGCATAAAACAACTTAACCAATCTTGGGTAGTAACACCCCCCACCAAGACGCAACAAGCCGCCCCAACCCTTAGCAGCAAACATAGTTTGTAAATCAAATTCATTAATTAACTCCTCAGACACTGACCTCTCCGGAATAATTTTCCGGTCCTTGACGTTGTACCAATCAAAGGCGGCATCGCTAATGAAATCGGCACGCACTGATTCTCGATATTGGACCGGTTGTGTTGGTGCAGGTGGCGCAGCCGATGAAGAAGCACCCGCAGCGGTGGAACGTCTCGTGCGCTTCGGAGGCATACTAACCAATCAGAAAAATTCGAAGACGATGACGGGGTGAGCTCGGGACTGGCAAGGGAGGTGGTGATG
This sequence comes from Limonium bicolor, assembly GCA_023374045.1. NCBI lineage: Eukaryota > Viridiplantae > Streptophyta > Magnoliopsida > Caryophyllales > Plumbaginaceae > Limonium > Limonium bicolor. Next base: position 480,220,838 of record CM041777.1, on the reverse strand, counting down.
TCGTGGTGCAAATTTGGGCGGCGGGACAGGTGTGGCGAGGGAGGTGGTGAATGAGCAATAAGATGAGGACGGTGGCACCGGCAATGGGGCAAGGTCGGGAGTGTGGTGGTGGTGGGGCAAAGTCGGGAGACTAGGCTGAGGCGAGGAAAATGGTGGCGCGGGTTTGGGGTGAGTTCGGAGATGGTGAAGTGGAGCAATGAGATGGGGGAAGGAGCACCAGGCGACGGGAATGGCGAGGGAGAAAAAATGGGTGGTGCAGTGGTGAAGCAAACCTGGGTCTGGAGCAATGGGGGAAAAACACAGGCGAGGTCGGGGTTGGAGCGGCGTGAGGTTGAAGGAGGGATAGATTAGGGATTAGAAGCGCGGTTCTTTTTTTTCCGCAAGCAGTGTGATCCGGGTTTCAAACCTCTCCTCAAACCCGGATGACATCAAAAATGAGACAGAAAGTTCACCGCGTAGGTGATCCGGGTTCCAAACCCTTCCTCAAACCCGGATGACATCAAAATCGTGCCAGTGAGTAGTGCGCCAACCTGGTGCAGGTTGCAAACCAGAGAGCAAACCCGGATGACATCAAAATCGTTCCAGTAACGTCGCCCAGCTGTTGGTCCGGGTTGTAAACCCATCTTCAAACCAGGACAGCCCTTAAGAGTGGCCAGAAACTCATATAGATGACAGACGTTCCTCCAAACTCCTGAATTCACCTTAAAAATCATGTAAAACTAGACAAAACATGTCTAATAAGCACGTTAGCCCAAAAATAAAGAATGAAAAACATTAAAACCTACGAGAAATAAACAAAAACAAAAATAATAAAACTCACAAAACTGGGTTGTCTCCCAGCCAGCCGCCCGTCTTTTCGGTCTTTGGCTAGACCATGCATTGGAAAATCAGTATGGAGGATCAAAGAACGTGATCACCGAATGGACTTCAGCAACGTCACCACTGAGATAATGCTTCAGCTGAGACCCGTTGACTTTGAATGTTTCTCCTTCTGTATTGATTAAATCGATAGCTCCATAGGGCAAGACATTTGTCACTGTAAACGGTCCAGACCAACGAGACTTTAGCTTCCCTGGAAACAATTTCAGACGGGAGTTGAATAAAAGAACCTTGTCTCCAACGTGAAACTCGCGTTTGACCAATAACTTATCATGCCACTTCTTTGTTTTCTCCTTGTAAATTTTGGCGTTCTCATAAGCTTCCTCTCTAAATTCCTCGAGATCACACAGCTGTAACTTACGCTTCTCACCGGCCTTTTTCAGATCAAAATTCAGTGCCTTGAGGGCCCAAAAAGACTTGTGCTCTAGCTCCACAGGTAAGTGACACGCCTTGCCAAAAACCAACTTGTACGGGGACATACCTAAGGGCGTTTTAAATGCAGTGCGGTATGCCCACAAGGCGTCATCCAACTTAAGGGACCAATCTCGCCTCGAAGATGTAACAGATTTCTGCAGTATCCACTTAATTTCTCTGTTGGTGATCTCGGCTTGCCCGTTCGTCTGTGGATGATACGGTAAAGAAACCTTATGTCGCACACCGTATTTCTGTAGAAGAGCCTCAAACTGTTTGTTGCAGAAATGTGTACCCCCGTCACTGATGATCGCTCGTGGAACACCGAAACGGGTAAATATATTCCTCTTTAGAAACTTGAGTACCACTCTTGCATCATTGGTCGGTGCTGCTATCGCCTCCGCCCACTTGGTAACGTAATCCACAGCAACCAGGATGTAAAGGTTACCTTGGGAAGATGGGAACGGCCCCATGAAATCAATACCCCACAGATTGAACGGCTCAACCTCCAGGATCGAATTCAATGGCATCTCATGACGTCTGGATAAATTCCCTTGCCTCTGACATTGGTCGCATGTGGAAACGAACTGATAACAGTCCTTATTCAGATTCTTCCAGAAGAAGCCAGCCTCCAAAACTTTCGCGGCTGTCCTAGCCGGTCCAAAATGACCCCCCGCTTCTCTAGAATGGCAGTGTGTCAGGATGTCTCTAGCCTCACCCTCAGAAACACAACGACGTATCATACCATCTGCGCATACCTTGAACAGAAACGGGTCGTCCCAAAGGTAGTGCTTGACTGTGGAGAAGAACTTCTTCTTCTGCTGATACGATAGCTCTGGAGGAATAATACCCTTGGCTAGGTAGTTGGCAATATCAGCGTACCAAGGGTCCGTCGAATGGCCGATCATGAAGACATACTCATCAGGAAAATACTCATTGATTGGCCTGCCATCGTCAGGAACCTCCATACGGGATAAGTGATCCGCCACCCCATTCTGCGCCCCAGGTTTATCTCTAATCTCAATATCAAATTCCTGCAAAAGCAAAATCCAACGGATCAAACGAGGTTTAGCATCAATCTTTCCAAAGAGATACCTGAGAGCGGAATGGTCGGTATGCACGATGACTTTGCTGCCAATGATGTACGGTCGAAACTTGTCACAAGCAAAGACGATCGCCAACAGCTCCTTCTCCGTTGTGGCGTAGTTCTTCTGTGCCTCATTCATAGTCTTACTCGCGTAGTAGACTATCCTCAATACCTTGTCATGCCTCTGACCCAAAGCTGCTCCCAATGCGTAGTCACTTGCATCACACATAATCTCAAAAGGCAACGACCAATCAGGAGCAACAATAATAGGTGCAGAAATCAATTTAGCTTTGAGCAATTTAAACGCATCTAAGCACTCCTTTGTAAACTCAAATTTAGCATCCTTAAGTAATAAATCACAAAGAGGCTTAGAGATCTTAGAAAAATCCTTAACAAAACGCCTATAAAAACCTGCGTGACCGAGAAAACTTTGAACATCCTTTACCGAAGAAGGTGGTGGCAACTGCTCACTGACTTCAACCTTGGCCTTGTCCACCTCGATCCCCTTCTTAGAAATCTTGTGACCGAGCACGATGCCTTCCTGCACCATGAAGTGGCACTTCTCCCAATTGAGCCACCAAGTTAGTCTCCCTGCATCTAGCTAAGATCAAATCCAAGTCTTTCAACATGCATCAAAAGTTTGGTCCAAAAACAGAAAATCTCCAATAAAAACTTCGATGCACTTTCAATAAAATCAGCAAAGATAGCAGTCATGCAACGTTTGAAAAAGTACCAGGTGCATTACATAAACCAAAAGGCATGCGACGGTAAGCATAAGTACAATATGGACCATGTAAAAGTAGTTTTCTTTTTGGTCCTCCTTAGCAATTGGAATTTGAAAATAACCAGAGTAACCATCTAAGAAACAGTAATATTCTTGTCCTGCAAGCCTCTCTAGCATCTATCAATGAATGGAAGGGGAAGTGATCTTTCCTAGTGGCGGCCTTTTAACTTCCTATAATCAATCAAACTCTATGCCCAGTAATAGTAACGCTGAGGAATTAATTCACCTTTATCATTAGGACAACAGTTAAACCCCCTTTCTTTTGGGTACTACCATGAGTGGGACTTACCATCTCGCTGTCAGAGATTGGATAGATTATACCTGCATCCAGTAGCTTGATAAACCCTTCCTTCTGACTACCTCTTTCATGTTGCGGGTTGTCAGTCGCCGCTGGGGCTGTCTCAACGGCTTGTATCCCCTCAAGATAAATGCGGTGAGTGCAGAATGTCGGAGCAATGCCTTTGATATCAGCAAATGGACCATCTAGTGCCTCTTTGTTTCCTCCTCAAAATCTGCAACAATGCTTCCCCTGTGCATCAGTTCAAAGCATTAGATCTAATAACAGGTAAATCAGTAGGAGGAACAAGGAAAGCGTATTTAAGATGACTAGGAAGCGGTTTAAGCTCAAGAGAGGCTGGTGATTCCCAGAAGGAAGCTAGTGTCTTTGGAAACTCGGTCCAGCGGCTCCTCCTCCTCGATCCTGTTTTCTTCCTATATGGCCTCCCAGCAGAGAGCTGAAACGCTCTGCAGTAAAAACCTCAAGAGTCATCACATGAAGTGTCACGCTATGGAAACCACCAAACACTTCTCCAACGCAAAAATCCAGCTCGTGGGGCTGTAAGAATAATCCTGCATATCAAAGTGTCAATACAATCCAAAACTAAAGCAGGCATGAACATCAGAAGGGTGAGTGGCAGCCTTGGTCATGTCAAAGACAATCTGCTCATCATGTAAACGCAGTATAATCTTCCCTCCTTCAAACATCAATAAGGGTCCTTGCTGTACGCATGAATGGTCACCTAGAAATAGTGGTACTACCTTATTCTTCCTCCATTCCAAATAACAAAGTCAGTAGGAAAAGCAAAGGTTACCAACTGAAACAATTAAATCTCTAACCACACCTCTAGGTAGGGATAATCGACCTATCAGCTAGTTGCAAAGTAATTCGAGTTGGCTCACTTCTCCTAGCCAAGCTTCAAATACATAAGATAAGGCATCAGATTAATACTTGCACCTAAGTCACATAAACCCTTACCACAATTCACATTACCTATCGCGCAAGGTATGACCGGAGTACCTGGATCATCAAGCTTAGGGAAGCTTCTTCGAAAGCACAGCTGAAACGCTCTCAGTAAGCTGCACAGTCCTTCTCCACTAAGGACCGTCTGTTGGACAGGATGTCCTTCATAAACTTCGCATATATTGGCATCTGCTTCAAAGCTTCAGAAAAAGGAATGTTAATGGTCAGTTTCTTAAAAATAGTCAAAAACTTACCAAACTGCTCATCCAAGTCCCTCTTCTTCAACCGGTTTGGAAAAGGAACTGGCGCTTCAGCAACTGCGCGTCGTGGAGGTGTGGAAGTCAGTAGTCTTGCTAATTGCCACCTCCTCTTCAGCTGGTGGCTCCTCCTGGGAACCTGCTGGTGCAGTTTCTTATCCTGCTCAACATTGGGGAGAGGGACCTCAACTTCAGGGACCACCGGGTCAAGCTGTGTACCACTCCTCAACGTGATAGCCTTGGCATGCTCTCTCGGATTCTGCTCCGACTGACTAGGCAAGGAACCCAAAGGACGCTGAGCTAACTGCTGAGATATCTGAGACAGCTGAGTCTCGATATTCCTATTGAATGTCCTCTGATCATTGTTGAAGGTTCTTTGCTCTTGATTGAAAGCTTCCAGCTCATTAAACTTCTTCGTATTCACTGAGATGAAATCATTCATCCTGGCCAGAACTGCATCCATACTAGAAGACGCTCCAGCACCTGAATTTTGTGCTTGCTGATTCTGCAGTGGCTGCTTCTGATAGGAAGGATTGTACTGCTGCTGAGGCCTCTGATTGTAATTGTTGTTACCACCAGCTTGGTAACGGTTTTGCTGCTGAGCTTGATAACCCGGATTTCCTTGATTCCCAAAGTAATTACCCGGCCTGTTACCAACATAGTTCGCTGCCTCTTCTTGTGGTGGAGAACACTGGCACATGTTAGAAGCTCTACCGCAGTACTCGCACGGTGGATAAACCTCAGGAGCTGCTGCACTGGACTGAGGGTTCATAACTGCACACATACGCTCAAACTGCTTCGACATTGCCTCTATCTTGGCAGCCAAGAAAGTGTTTGAATCTACTTCATAAACCCCAGCTGGTTTCTTCGGTGCAGCTTCTCCTGCTCTTGTACCTCCCCACTGATTCGCTGCTGTAGTGATAGTATCTAACAACTCCTTAATTCGTGTAATAGGCAGCTCCATCAAACTTCCTCCAGCACAAGTATCAACCAACAACCGGCTAGACGGATCCAAATCCTTGTAAAAGGACTGCAGTATAACCTCTTCACCTAGACCGTGATGTGGTACCTTCCTCACTATTCCCTTAAAACGCTCCCAAGCTTCAGACAAGGACTCACCAGCAAACTGTTTGAAGTTTGTAATCTCTCCTCTCATGGTCAGCATCCGAGAGGGTGGGAAGTACTTTGCTAAGAATGCATTAGCCAGCTCGGTCCAACTGGTGATACTGTCAGGCGTCAACGAGTTCAACCACTCAGCGGCTCTATCCCTCAGAGAGAATGGAAACAGAGTGAGCCGGGCCACCTCCTGCGAAGCTGGTGTCGAACACGCTCCTACCAATCTCAGGAATGTAGTGAGATGGACATTCGGATCTTCAGTAACCGTCCCGCTGAACTGAGGCGCGTTCATCACCATGGTCACATAGTGAGTCTTGAACTGCCACTGCACTCCTGCTGGCAATGCTGGAATCACAATTGGCGACACCAACCCTTCAACACTTGGACGGGTGTAGTCCCTCATCTGTCTCTCGTTGTTCGCCATATTCACTGGTGGTTGAACTTCCGGAACCTCTTCACCAACAGGTGGTTCGAGCACCTTCTCCTCAACTGGTGGATCCAGGTTCAAGTCTCTTCGAAGTTGTCTTGCGAATCTCTCGATCTCAAGATTGAGCTCGAACTCTGGTTCTCCTGCAGAACGGGTTTTGACCATAAACCGAGAGTTAGTAAACTGAAACTATAATAGCGCAAATTAAAAGGGAAGCAGTAGTAATTAGAATAAAATAACAGAAAATCAAAAAAGATAAAAGAATTTAACCCACAAAAATATGCAGATAAAATTTCCTAACTACTAAGCACAGAATATTCAAATAAAGGAATAAAATCAGAAATAAAATCTAAAAGATAAAAGAATACCTAAAACAAAATCTAGACAGAAATCAAAACAGAACAAAGATAAAATACTAAAATAATAAAGCTATCCTAATAACTAAACTAAATAAAATCTGACGTTAAACAAAACAATAAGAAAATTAAAAACAGAAAAACTGAAAAGTAAAACAACCAAAATCGAATGAAACAGAACATTAAAATAAAGAAATTAAACGAACAAAAATAAATAAAAAAGAAAACGAAATAAAGACTAAACTAAATAACCGTGCCTCCCCGGCAACGGCGCCAAAAACTTGTTGGGTAAAACCTAACGGCAAGTGTACCGGTCAATTCTAGCAAGTTTTAATAGAGAGTAATCCCTAAGTATCGAACCAGAGGAGGCGATGTGTCTAGTTTAATCTTTACTAACCGAATTAAATAAAACAGGAAATTGGGGTTTGATTTGATGACAATTAAAACTGTAAACGGCATGCGAAACAATAATAAGCAGGAAAAATAAATGTTGTGAAACTGATTTGGAGAAGAAGATCCCGGTTTACTACTGCACCCTAAATCCGTGATTCCTATCCCTAAGTGATTTAAAAGATAATTCTGAGTAAAACCCTAGAACTAAGATAATTTACCTCCGGTCTCCCGCTTAGCAAATACTAGTTAATAAAGACCGAATTCTAACTCTCGTTACGAACCCACTGTTTACTAACCGCCTTAAGAACAATCTAGTTTATTAGTCAATTAGCTATTTAGAGGAATTACCGTCTCTAAACTAACCGGTTATTTTCCTGAATTCAATTGAAAGCCGCAGTCGTCACATATAAGCTAACAAAATACTAATCCTTATAATTGGCCAAATTATAACGATTAAAGAAATTAAGCAAGGAAAATAACTTTACTCAATTAAATTAAATCACAAAGGAACAGGAATAGTCAATTTAGGGATACATAGCAAACCGAAATCTAAGGGAACTACTCAGCCATTGACATGTTTACAATAAGCTTAGTAATAATAGAGAAAAAAGAAGAAACTCTGTTCAGTCTCCGTGGTGAACTCCTTTCTGTGCTCTGCTCCAAACTCCAAACCAGACTCCAAGCTCTCAAACTAATTCTCTCTGTATCGTGATTATTCTGTGCGCTCCAGATGTCTCTCACGTTGGCTGGCCTTTTCTTTTATAACAAACAGAATTTTATCTTCTAATTTATCTCTATCTAACCTAATCAAAACGACAGCCAAAGAAATTAAAAGAAATACTAATTCCGTTACGACGAAATAAAATCTCCGCGCTCCGTCTGTATTGTTCCGGGTTTCAAACCCTTATGCAAACCCGGAACACATGAAATTTAAGGCAGTAGCTTCTCCGTCTGTATTGTTCCGGGTTTCAAACTCATATGCAAACCCGGAACAATGAAAATTTAGGCAGAAGTCTCGCCCTGGTATGTTCCGGGTTCCAAACTCTTCCTCAAACCCGGAACAAGCCTGAAATTAGGCAGAATGTTCTGCGACGAGGGGATCCGGGTTTATAAACCCAGATGCAAACCCGGACCCTCTATAAAGTGCAACAGTGATGAATGAAAATCTGTATTTGACTCTGGTTTGACTTCCCATGTTGCTCTAACCTCTAAAATCTTCATTCAAGCACTTTGTTGAGTAATTTATCCTGAAAACATATGAAATCAATCATTGGAGACAAATATAACAATGAAGAGTAATTAAAGCATTAAAGAGGAAAGTTAATGTCATAATGTAGAAAATTAAGCATGAATTAGTCTAGTAAACTTAGACAAATTCCTGACTTATCATCCACCATCAATACTTATCCAATTGTGAATTCAATAGGTTGTGGACTCGGTACCGAAGGTATCCTGAGCATCCTCACCGAAGCACAAGCCGGCAAAAGCGGCACCATCTTGACAGGAACCTTCCCAGTGAATGGCATTGAAGCCAATGTGTTATTCGACTCCGACGCCTCTCACACTTTCGTATCACCATCTTTTGTGAAGAGGTTGAAGCTAGATGCGGATGAGCTACCGAACTTTCTGGTTACTCTCCCATCGAAGGAGCGAGTACAGTGCACCAAATATTATCAATCAGCCACCATCGAAATCAAAAACGAAACGTTTCCCATTTCCTTCATCGAATTCAATGGATTGGGATTCGACTTAATCATCGGAATGAATTGGTTGGAGCGGCACAAGGGTAGAATCCTCTGCGCCGAGCATCGATTGCTGCTCAAGAGTCCTTCTGGGGTTACTGTATCCAACCGCCAGAGACCGAGAGAGCCTTCGACCACACTTATATCCGCAATGGCTATGTACCGGGAGCTCAGAAAGGGTCAAGAAGTGTATTTGTGTTACGTACAAGACCTAGAACGAGATCCAGAGTTCAATGATGAAGTACCCATTGTATCCGAATTTCCTGATGTATTCCCTAAGGAGCTACCCGGCATGCCACCTCAGAGAGCGGTAGAATTTGAGATTGATCTCTTGCCAGGTACCGGTCCCATTGCTAGGGCACCGTACCGCATGGCACCTGCTGAAATGACAGAGTTGAAAGAGCAGTTGCATGAGTTACTTGATAAAGGGTTTATACGCCCGAGCGTATCACCATGGGGAGCACCGGTCCTCTTTGTGAAGAAGAAAGACGGTAGCCTACGACTTTGTATTGACTACCGCGAGCTGAATGCGGTTACAGTCAAGAATAAATACCTATTGCCACGCATCGACGACCTATTTGACCAGTTGAAAGGAGCCTCAGTCTTCTCCAAGATCGACCTCCGTTCTGGGTATCATTAGATTGCTATCAGAGAGCAGGATATAGAGAAAACGGCATTCCGCACCAGATATGGCCATTATGAATTCACAGTCATGCCATTCGGTTTGTCAAACGTACCAGCAAAGTTCATGGACCTCATGAACCGACTTTTCAGTGAGCAGTTAGACACCTCAGTTGTTGTATTTATTGATGACATCTTGTGTACTCCAAATCAGCAGAAGAGCATGAATTTCATTTGAGGAAAGTGCTTGAGACACTGCGCGAGAACCAGCTGTATGCGAAGTTCTCCAAATGCGAGTTCTGGCTAGATCAGGTATCATTCCTTGGTCATGTCATCTCGAGCTCAGGCATCTCAGTTGACCCTTCTAAGATAGAAGCTGTGCGATCATGGCCTAGACCTAAGACTGTTACCGACATTCGGAGCTTTCTTGGTCTAGCCGGTTACTACCGGAGATTTGTAAAGGACTTCTTGAAAGTCGCTAAGCCCATGACTACACTGATGAAGAAAGATGCACCATTTGTATGGACAAATGAGTGTGAAGTATCATTTCAGAGCCTTAAGGACTCATTGACCTCAGCGCCCATCCTTACTCTTCCAGAGGGCACAGAGGGATTTGAGGTATATATTGTGATGCATCAGGCAAGGGAATGGGATGCGTGCTCATGCAGCATGGAAAGGTTGTAGCTTATGCCTCCCGCCAGCTGAAAAAGCATGAGGAGAATTACCCGACACATGACTTAGAGTTAGGAGCCATTGTCTTCACCTTGAAGATATGGTGACACTATCTCTATGGGGTAAGCATCACCATCTACTCCGATCATAAGAGCTTACAGTATGTATTCACACAGAAAGAATTGAACTTGAGACAGAGAAGATGGATGGAGTTTCTTTCAGATTATGACATCGACTTACAGTATAAGGAAGGGAAGGCAAATGTTGTAGCCGACGCTCTGAGCCGTCGAGCACACTCACTCCATTCGCTACTCGCTTCTTCTAGCTTGGTTGACGAGGTGCGAGATGCTCAGTTGAGCGACCCTTATATGACCGAAATCAGACAGAAGATCACAGATGGTACATTTGAGTAGAAGAAATATGACTTTCAGTTGCATGAAGATGGTCTGATTCGGCTGAATGGCAGGTTATGCGTTCCCCGAAGCAATGCTGAGCTAAAGGATCGCATCCTGCGGGAGTCACACAGTTCTACATTGTCAGTCCATCCAGGAGCCTCCAAGATGTACAAAGACATGAAGAGGTACTTCTGGTGGTCAGGAATGAAGTCGGATGTGACAGGGTATGTATTGAGATGCTTGACATGCCAAAAAGTGAAATTTGAACATCGTAGACCGGGCGGAATGGTACAATCGATGCCAGTTCCGGAGTGGAAATTTCACGATATCTCCATGGATTTTGTTGTAGGACTCCCGCCTGCTAGGGGAGGACTCAACATGATCTGGGTTGTAGTCAATCGCCTTACCAAGGTTGCCAGATTCATACCGATGAAGGACACCTGGAAGGTAGTGAAGCTAGCTGAGCTATTCGACAAGGAAATTATCAGACATCACGGAGTCCCGAAGACTATAGTATCTGACCGCGACACCAGATTTCTTTCGAGATACTGGAGAGCTACACGGGAAGCGTTGGGTACAGAACTGAAGTTGAGTACCGCCTTCCATCCTCAGACCGACGGTCAGACAGAAAGGACCATCCAGACACTGGAGGACATGCTTAGGGCATGTGCCTTGGACTTTCAGGGGAGTTGGTTACATAAGCTTCATCTTATCGAGTTTTCTTACAATAATAGCTATCATGCTTCGATTAAGATGTCGCCTTTCCAAGCTCTATACGGTAGACCTTGCCGTACACCTTTGTGTTGGGATGAGTCGAGTGAAGCGGTCATCATAGGATCGGAGTATCTTGAGCAAGTGCAAGCTGAAGTTCAGCAGATTCGAGCTAATATGAAGGCAGCCTAAGATAGACAGAAATCCTATGCGGATGTGAGACGACGCGATCTTGAGTTCGCCGTGGGCGACCAAGTGTTCTTGCGAGTTTCACCTATGAAGGGCGTATTCCGTTTTGGTCAGAAGGGCAAGCTAAGCCCAAAATTTGTAGGGCCGTACACTATTACCGAAAGAGTTGGATCCGTAGCCTATAAGTTAGCATTACCTGAGGACTTGGGACGTGTCCATGATGTATTTCATGTGTCACAACTCAAGAAGTACATTGATGATCCTTCTCATGTGCTAGAGCCCGAGAGACTATCCATCAAACCGAACATGAGATATGTCGAAACCCCAGTGAGAATCCTTGATAGGAAGACCAGAGACACTCGCCATAAGTCTATACGAATGGTGAAGGTCTTATGGTCTAACCACGATGTCGAAGAAGCGACATGGGAGTTGGAAGATGCCATGAAGGCAAAGTACCCACAGCTATTCATAGACTAGATAGTCTAGACTATTATTTAGTAATACGGGTACGGGGCGTACCCCTTTTAAGGGGGTAGAGCCTTTTTGCTTTTGCATTGCTTCGGGGTAAGCATTGCATAGTGTGTAGGTATTGTAATAGATTTTGTGTGGCACATGTAGTGCAAGTGAATTTGGTATGTGTATGTATGTATGCGTAATGTGTAGTGCATGGATGCGTATGTGTAATGTGTGATGTATGTGTAATGTGTATTATGTATTGTGGATGTGATGGTATGTATGGAAATGGTGTATGGTGTATGTGAATTCGTATTGTGTGTGAATGCGTATGGTGCTTGAATAGTGTATGCTTACAATATGGAAGGAAGTAAACACCTCATAGGTGTAGTAAGACACATTAGGACAATTGGTTTGCCTAATGAGTAGGATTATTAAACTATTAACCTTGAGCAACTTTAAGGGCAAAGTTTCTTAAGGGGGGTAGATTGAAATACCCCGTAATTAAAAATAGTGATTAATTAGGCTAATAATTAATTTATAAGCTTAATTATGCATAAATAATCACGAGGGAACAAATCCCGAAGAAAACGGATCCTTAAAACGGATTAAAAACACTAATGAACCTTAAAGCGCGTTTTTCGAGGTAACCGGGAAAACGTGACTTCAAGCGGGTCAAATAGACTCGTAACAATTTTGGTCAACTAAATGGTCATTAATAAATATTAGTGAAGTAGCTTTAAACCAATAAAATCAATAAAACGAGAAATTAGTAAAAACTGTCAAAAACGGGAAGTTGTGGGGTAGAAACATAAATAACCAAAACTTATGTGTCCACTTTTAAAATTAAAATGCAAGTGTGTGTGTGTGCAGTGGGGTGTCCGATTTGGGCCTCTCTCTCACTCTCCTCACTTATCTAATATGCTATGAGACAAAAGTAATAAAGCAAACCCCACCTCACTTTACCACTCTCTCTCTCCTCCATTCTATTCTCTTCACTCACGTATACACTCACCTCCTCCTCTCTATTTTTCTTCTTCCCCATGCGATAGCCAGGGAAGCTTGAGCAAACCCACAAAACTCCATCTTCTCTCTTCTTGTTACTCCCTCAAATCTCCTCCAAAAATTACAAAACTTGTACCATTGGAATCCTCTCATCAAGGAGAGTATTTCCCTCTTTCCAAAATTCGAAAACAAGAACTTTCATCGCCATGGGTATGGAGCATTTGGAGCTTCAAGACCACCACTAGAACCACCTTCTTCTCCTTGTTCTTTTGAGGTAAAAATCTTCTTGAAACTCCATTGTTTTTCTAGCCTTAAGGGCAAAACGAAATTTGAGCTAAAACTCTTGCTTGCTCCTTTTGTACCCAGCCGATTTTGACTTTATTGGAGGAGTGGAAACATTGTTCTTGAGCTATCCTAAGCATCACCCACATCCTTGCAAGGTAATGTAATTCCTAAACCCTAAAATGTGCATTAAGCTTTAAATAATGGTTAGGGTTAGATGGTGTATTAAAATGGTGTGGATACATGAATGGGTTGTAGCGTTAGAGAATTTGGATTACTACAACCGGTAGAGAGAGAAAGAAGGAAGAAGGAAGAAACGAGAGGAAGAAAAGAAACTAGAAGAGAAACAAGGTAATGATACTCACCTTTGTGTAGCCTTATATATATGTATGTAACAGATTTTTTAAGAAGTTAATATGGGCATTGTAAAATGGTAATGTATTGGTAGTATAATATGTAGGAGGAAACAAATGTTTTGAACCTTTAAAAGACATGTAAAACTTGTGTAAACATAGTTGGGATTGGGATATTGAGTGCCGGAATTTTAAGAGTGTTTTGTGGTGGTATTTGGTTATAAGAGCTATGTATATTGAGGCTATTGAAAACAGGTGATTTGGGTAATAAGATGTGAGTGAAACAATGTGGTGAGAATGCAAAAAAAATATAGGGGAGACTATGGCAAAATTTACATAGGATGAGAACACCTAGTGCACTAGAAACTAGGTGAATAATGTAGGTTGTAACAAATTTTGATAGAGAAAGATAGAAGGTAGATTGGGAGAGATATTTAATATAGTTGTAATGCATTAGAAGTATTAGAAATGACATTAGAAGAGGGACCTATAGATGGGGAATGTTAGAACAAAAATCTGTAGCATAATGTAATAAGGGAAGAAACAATGTGAGTGTTGAGTTGAAACTTGGAAAATTATGCATATAAAGTAGTATAGGATTGTGAAATGGATTAGGGAGTGAAATAACATGATTTAGAGTGTTTAAGTAGTGCTAAAACATGTTAGGATGTATGTAGGAAGATTGGGGAAACAATGGGTGAAAATGGGAAAGAAAAATAAGGTCTGTAGCACAATCTGGAACGGTCCGACCCAGGGGGCGTGAGTCGGACGTGGGTCGGACGGAGCTTAAGCAACGAGAGTAAACATTCTGGAACGGTCCGACCCAGGGGCCATGAGTCGGACATGGGTCGGACGGAGCTTGGGTAACGGGACTAAAACTTACTGGAAGGGTCCGACCCAGGACTTGGGTCGGACGGTGGGTCGGACGGCCCGTAACTTACAAAAAAAAATGTATAACTATAGTAAGTGTGTATATATACATATGTATGTATACCCACATACATATGTACATATATGCATGAGAATACCAATGTAAAGTAAGGAAACAAACTTGAAGAAAGTAAACAATGTGTAAGTATAAGAACTTCAAAGGCTTAGTAATTATGAGTTAGGAAAAATAAGAGTAATCGAGTTAAGTTAATGATAGTTAGATTAATCACTCGATTGTATGTATATCATAGGATTTGATTTGTGAACACCGGAGGAACGTCGGATACAAGTACAACGATGAACGGTATGAATTCCTCATGCCCCGTATGCTACCTTGGTTACTCTGATTTATGTGTTGTGTGCTAATTGATCACCAAAAAAGATAAATGCACGAATCAGAGTTATTATGCTTACTTGTGAATATGTAGTGCTGTATGTTGTGTATATTTTCTTAAATCGTAGTTTGTATAATTCATGAAATGTATGGATGAATATGAGTGTGTGTATGTATGTTGTATTGTATTGTGACCGAATGTGATTGTGATTGGACTTCTAAATGATTCCTAACAAGCTAACCAATCTAACTTAAATTGGTAATTAAATTGGAATGAGTAGAAGTCCGATATAGTTTCGGCCACGCGTGAGGATGAGGAGACACAAGAGGTTGGATCCGATTCCTGACTCTTAAACTGGTCCGCGGCCCAAACCCCTTAAATGGGTAGCATCCCGGATTGGTGAGTCAAGTAAATCCCGGTGGTGGGACGGTGTAGTCCCCGGGCCGGAGGTCATACCGACTTAACATGAGTAAAAGTAAGTAAGTAAGAATGAGTAAGTAAGTAAGTAAAAGTAAGAGCAAGTAATGTGAAATGAGTAAAAGAGTAAATAGCATTCCGATTAACCCGGATGCGTAAATTGGCTAACCCGGTGAAGGTAAGTATTGTGCGTATGCTATTGTATTGTCGCCTTGGAATGTATAACGTATTGTATATGTATGTATGTTGTATGCAAAGCATGTATGTATGAAAGTAATGAATCGCATGTTTAGTGGACGTCAAATAGTCGGCGTGCCCTTGTTAGCACTCGGTATATGCGGAGTTCATATGCAGCTTTATGCTGAGCCCCTTGGGGCCCCGTTTTTAATATGAATGCAGGTGCAAGAGAGGGATGAAGATGTTGAAGACTTAGTTCTATTTCTTTTGTCTTCTTTTTGGTTGTAAACAATGAATTATGAATGGTGTACTAAGTAGTACACGGCTGTAGATTTTTTATTAGCCGGTGTACCATGGGGTACACCTTTTTGGATAGCGAAAGGATGGAGCATTGGTATAGATGAGTAGTTGATTAAACTCATTCTTTTGGTAGATTGGAAAAGGGAATGTAATCGAATATACTTTAAATACTCGGTGATCCAGGAATGTAAGTATGTTATGTTTTCGTTACTAGTAAGTAATGTAGGAGCTCGGTATACTATGATCATCAGACCATGACTGTAAGTAAGGTAAGCCTAGCTAGCCGTATGGGCGGTTAGCGGCGTTGTACCACCCACCGTAATAAGTAGTAGTCTTCCGCTGCGTACTGATAGAATTAAGGGATGATTGGACGGTAAGCATAGGATTAACGGTTGGGGTGTTACAAACAGCGACACTCAACTTTGCGGCCATCGCAGTCGACCCCGGGATGGTCCTTCCCATAACGCTTACAATAGTAATGGCGCTGGGGCTGTCCGGTGCCTGATCATAGTATTTAGTTTAAGTTAGTAGCTGACGGTATAAAGGTTAAGGTCATAATTGAATTTAAGAGGTAGGCGTTCTCACCCTTAGGAGGTGCAGATCTCAAAGGCTGAGCATCTATAGCTGGGCCGGTCAACCGAAGGATGGGCTCTTTCCCCTTCGCTCCCTGGTGACCCTGCTGCCCTTTCTTTTGAAAGAATTTCCTGTTCAAGGTTTCGGGTCAGCATTCATAAGGTGTTTAATATGATAAACAATTTAGAATGGGATAAGTCCTTACTTTCCCTTCTTCTGGCTATCGCCTGGAGATGCTCCTCCACCCTCAGACTCTCCCTCAGGGTTCTTTCTTTTCTTTGTCCCGAGAGTCTCTTCCCGAGTCTGGAGCATTAGCTCCGTCCTCGATGCAGCATCATAACACTCCTGGAATCTCATTAGTAAGTTCTCACAAAGTTAACCGGTAATGTAGTAAGTAAAGAATTTTTTGGCTTTCATGTTAATACCTGAATGGTAGTGTAGAGGGTAGCACCCATCGCCATCTGGATGCGAAACAACAATCCCCCCCGGAACTTCTCGACCTTCACGGTCTCTGAGTACTCAACACTGGGGATAAAGTCCAGCAGACCAATGAATCAAGCGTAGTACTCATCCACGGTCAGACCTCCCTGGGACAATGTCTCAAACTCATGGCGCTTCTTCTGTTTGAGATGTGCTGGGTAGTACTTCCCTCTCAGCAACTCGACAAAGGCAGCCCACGAAAAGTCGGGCGTAGCCAGGTGATGGTCCTTGACCAACCTCCACCAAGTGCTGGCTGCATCCTTCAGATGGAAAGCAGCAATGACGACCTTCTTGTCGGCCGGTACTTGTAAAGCTTCGTATGCTTTCTCATGCTCAACTATGAATCGCTCCAAGGCTACGGGGTCTGGCTCCCCAGAATATGTAGGTGGTCGGATCTCGGTAACTGACTTCAGCCAGCTCGTTTCCCTGGGCTGTGGCGGGTGGGCTGGTGCTCCTCCAATTTGAGTACCAAGTTGTGCGAGAACGACAGCAATCGTCTCTGCAACTCCTGGAATCATGGGGTCACCGCCTCCACCTCTACCAGTACCACGCCCTCTAGTTCCCCTAGACATCTGTAGTACAGTATGTCACACAAATACTCGGTAATTTACCGTACACATTGCCTTAAAGGCTAGTATTTCATGCAGTTTGTGTTACTAAACACAATATCTTTTTAAGACGAGTCGTCTCGTACCTCACAAACGTTTCCCGTAATTTCCCATGTCCTAAGCTCATTGTCTTAACTTATTTCCTCGTCATCAGAGCGGTACTCCGCTCTGATACCACTTTTGCAACACCCCTCTCCATAATCACGTAATAATCTCTCACGTAGCAATAAATAAAACGTCTTACAGCGGAAGAATAAATAATAACAACATTACTCACTCGGGTGTCACCGGCCATTACTCGCCCATGCGAGCAACGAAGCCAACTACATCTAACAACCAACATAAATAAACTGCTAACCGCTATGATAGCGAGGATACTCCTATACATCATACTAATTCCATACTCATAAACATCGACAAGTGAGCGTCTACCCAAACCTGAATATACATAACTGTACCATAATACAATTCACCATCTTCATTGCTATACAAACAAACTCCATGTGCGGTAATTAAAGTAAACTCTAATTATCCTGTTCCCGCACTTCGGCTTCGACAATAATCAACAACCTGCATGAGTGTAGTATCAGCGATAGACGCTGAGTATGCCGGGCCTGGACCCTAATGGTCACTTAGTCATTTTAACCATCTTATTATTAGATTGGTTTCATGCTTTACCATTTCACAGTTATAATCAATACTGTAATATCATGCATATAAACATAACCATCCATCCAATCCAACATTCATATCATATCACAAACAACAGTTGTATAATCGACGTATCGAAATAATTGCAGTATAATGTACAATGTACAATCGCCGTAGCGTACAGTTTCCATATTTAATTTACCTTGGCCTTTAAGGCCCCATCCAAACCATGTTTAATTTATACCAGTTGGGCGTTATGTTAAGACAACCCGATAACCTCACCATGGACAGTAGTCCTCCCGTACACACAAAGGTGCTCATTTCGCTAGAGGTCCGGAGGCCCCTGACTATTCTCTTTTGTCTCGTAAGACGTCCATATAAAAGGCCGTAGCCACCTGACCCACGATCCAAATAGGACTCGTTGGGTATAAACCTGGAGCGGAACCCGATCGGGAACCCCTCGGTGATCACAAATGCGCAACCAAGTAGTTCGTAAACTACCTGGATTCCTCACCTCAACTCATACCATCTCTCTCTCATAATGTTTAAGATCTAGGATATAATTATTAATTAGCTGCCCAATGGGTCTCACGCATACCTAGAAATAATCTAGGTCATATTCATGTTCGAGATCCATGCTCTAGAGACCGACAATGTCGTGACTCGTTCCTAAGTGTTTTACTTAGGTTACCATATACTTAATATTAATACTATAGGTATTATATCAAGTAACTGTCATGTTATCACAATAATGTATATGTATGTTTATATAAGTCGATCTATAGTCGACGTAGTGTTAGTCCCGTAGGACGCTCGTGCATAAATAATTAATGCAGTAGCACACAATCACATACATGTATCCAAAACACTTAACACACAAGTGATATCAACCAAATCCGAGCCCAAGGAGTTTCCTTAGGACAACTCGGATCAAACCCCTTTACATACTGTTCACCAAGACCTAGGATGCGCAGTGTAGACCACTAGCTCGTCAAGCGCCTCCGTCTGAAGTATGATCTAAACGGTAATAAAACTATAAGTCAGTCTCCATGACTAACTACATCCGGTACTTCCGAATAACAAGTAACCCCGACAGTTCATCCCCGGATTTCTACAGTTATTTGTTACGGGTTCCTCTAAACCGGTCGGCTTTGTTACTAAAACTCGTATGTCAAAATATTCCGACTGTTAAGTTTAATTCATTATATTTCTTTAATCTTATCCACCAATTAATTTAGGTATATAACCTATTGTTGCATGTATGCATGCATGACTTATTATATTGTATTGTTTTCCACCATCCATTATAATACATTGTATTATATTATCCATTATCTTAGCAAATTATATTTGCATTCAAAAACTCATAACTTATAGTTTGTAACTATTTTTGTAATAACCACCACCATTATATTATATGGTTTCCAACCATAATATATATCCATCCTTATATACGTTATTCTTGTATATGTATATATTTACCAATATAGGTAAGTTCCATGAGTTATAAAACTCTTATATTATATGTTACATTTTATCATCTCATATTAGATGATTATTCCCATTAGTTGTATTATACTTTACAACTTATATTAAGATTATTATCCTAATATTATGTACCATCTTTATGTTGTATTATTACAACTCCTAAGGTTTATTTAATATAAACCGTAGTTTATAAATCTTATTTATTTATAATTTGTCACATTATTTAATGTGAATATCCTTCTTTATTAATTCCATTAAAACCACCTTAATATCATATAATTGTTATAACATTTATAACATTATAGACCTTAGTCTAAAATTCATATTCCAAACTTTTATAAATTCGGTACAGCCCTTAATTCCATTTAAATTCTATTTTGACCACATAACATTATGTAATGTTATACCATATACTAATATCATGTAGTATGATATTTTTATCTTCTTTAATTTATAACCTATAGTTTTTATACAAAACTATTTATATTGCCGCATAGGCACATATATTAAAACCTTATTCTTTTCCATAATCCATAGTTTCTTTATTTACAAAATCACCCCATAATTTATACCATGTTATATATACCATATAATATAACATTTTAAACCTTAATATAAAATGGTATAACCTATGGTTATATTTTTGTAAAATTCTGAACAGACCCACCAAATTCCTATAACTGCCATTTGGCCCATTTTATAACATATAGTTTTATAATATCATTAAAACTATATATTATACATATATCTTATTAAATGCTCCTATATAATTCTAAAAATCACCAAATTTCACCTAAGGGTTATAATCACCCTTATTAACCATATACTCTCGGTATATTACAATTCCACCCCACCTACTATTCCAAAGTGTCATAATGACATAATAACTATATATTATACATATATAGTTTATTTTAATTCCAAAATCAACCCAATAAATTCCTAAAAATTCCTAATAGCCCATGGGTGTTTATAATACCATTATACACCCTTTATTTTCGGTAATAACATATATACCACATATGTTATATAAATGTTACAATTAAATACTTATCTTATTATAAAACCTTAAATAAGTTATCTAACTTATTTAATTTGGTCAAAACCTACCATATGGTCAAGGTTGACCACCTTAATATTTCCTTGACCATTAATCTCCACATATTACGGTTTTATACCCATACTTTCTAGAAATTACCATTTAACCCCAAAACATTATATAATCTTATAATTTTTATATAAACTCATTTAAACCTCTAATTTTCGGCTTTATTATTATATAGCCCCCAAATTTAATTTAATTACACTTTAACCCCTTATAATATGCGGTAATGCATATATACCACCTAAACTTAAATAAAACCTTATAAATGCATAAATAAAATGGCCTAAAGTACATGGCCTTATTACAAACATTAGCTGATAAAATAAATTACACATAAATGCCCAAAAATGCATTAAACTCTCGGCCCTTACACATATTTTTCCATATTTACCAATTTTCCACATAATGTCTTAAATTTGACAATTATGTTAATTAATTAGTTAGATAAATTTACCAAACCATTCCTTAATCACCTAAGGTCAAAATAAGACCTTATTAACCATGTTCACTCACGGCATATACATATACATATGTATAATTACATATTAATATACCAAGTGAAGGTTTAAGTGATTTATACCTTGTTTTTGCCTAGTATAAGCCTTGTTTGGCCACGGAAATTTCAAGGAAAATTTCCACAGCTTCTTAGATGAGTTCTAACAGCAACATAATGATATGGTTAGTCTCCAAGCAAGATCTAACCTTAAGAAGTGTTTTAGTGTATATTTTAAGGTAAGATTTTACCTTAAAACAACAAGGCAAGCCAAGGTTTCTTTGGCCTGCTTATACAGTAGGAAAAGAGCATCAAAAGAGCTACTAAGCCAAGGCTTAAAACCGACATAACTCAGATTAGAAGATGGTTAATTTTTACCTTGATTAAAATGGTGTTTTTGGCTTGGATCTGGCTATACCTTGAAGCTCTTGATAGATCCACTGAATAAGTATGTTAAGAAGAAGATTATAAGGCTATTAGAACAGGTTTTACAACCGGATCTAAAGAGAATCAAAAGATAAGTGCTTAAAACACATTTTTGAACCTTAAGAACAAGATTAGCTTTCTCCACCTTCTTCCCTTGTTAATGCCAAGATTCCCCCTTCATTTAACCTCCAAAACAACCTAGATCCATGGATGGAAATGGTTGATGCTTAGATCCACCGAAAGAGGAAAGAATTGTGAAGAAATTGAACATAAAATGGCTTAATAAGCTTACCTATGTCAATTGTTGTTCTCCTCTGTATTTGGCATGTTATCCACGGTTTGGAGAAGCCAAAGGGAGGATGAGGGGCTGCTGGTGTTGGCTGGGAATGAAGGAAATGAGAGAATAGGTCAAATTTGTCTTAAAACACATTTTTGACTTGTTTAATGAATTTAGTGTTTGATGAGTCACCATGTATTATTGGCATCGGTTATTGGAGGGGATGAGTGAGTCTCACACGTTTTTTTTGAAGGATGATTCAATCAAGGAGCCAAAAGTGTGATATATAGACTATAATATTATAAAGGTAAAAGTAGTTCCCTTAATTTATGGAATGGTGTTGGAGCTTGTCTCTTGTGCTTGCAAGTGGCGAATTCAGGCTCCCCCTGCTTGTGACTGCTGACTCCATGAGGTCCAAGGGGTCAAATTTGACCTATTGACCATTCTTAGTCAATGTTGACTCAAGCGGGCCCCCTTTTAGGGTTTTATTAATATTTTAATAGTAAATTTGTAAATTTCTGGAATTAAATTCCTAATATGTTATAATATGATATATTAGCATATTTATAGGTAATTATAACCTTTAAGCCCATTTAAAAGCCAATTTAGAAGGCAATTACACAAAAACATGCTTTAAGGTGTTTTAGTGCTTTTAGTGCACATTTTGTGTCGCAAGGTGTTTCTGAGCTTATTTTTCTTTGAGAACAGTTTTGTTGTGTTCCTTACATGATATTTGATCATGGAATCCAATTTTATATCATTTAGAGGTCATTAGACCTTTAAGGTTTTCTTAGAGCACATTTTTGCCCTACTTGACCTTGAATCATGAAAATGCTTGTTCTTTGTGTTGGAGTGTTTTCCAACTATTGTAATATGTTTAGTCATGTGTTAATATGATTAGGACAAATTTTTAGGTCCTAAGTAGTTCATTTGGGTATTTATTTACCCAAAACAGTCAAAGGGTGCAATGTCTTGCTTTGTGTTGACCACTATTGTTCTCAGTTGACTTTTAAGGCATGTTTAGGCCTTAGCTAATGTGATTAGATGTTTAATCCATGTTTTATTAGTTTGGGGTATTTCAGCTGAGATTAGTTAACAAGACATAGGAAGTTAACCGGATTAACGACTAGAAGCATGGTTTGCCTATAGGTTAATCTGTCTCCAATAGGAATTGTGTTTAATGCTATTAACTTGATAACTTGGGCATGGTTTGCGGCTTGTTATTTCAGTTAGTTAGGGTTTGTTGTACAGGGACCGGTCAACGAACTATTTATAATTCCTGAGTTTATTGCAGAATTAGGGAAGAGTTTATTGATAGATTAATAAAGTGAAGGTTTGTAGAACAATCCGGGGTGCTTCTTTAGATTCAATCTTTATTTCTTTATTTAGTTTATTTTTACTGTTTTATTATTTTATCTTAGTTCGTTGAGTTATTCTTTTTATTAAATTAAGTAAAACCTGAAAAAGTGACATTTCCTGTTTTCTTAGTTTAGTTTCTCAGTTAATAAATAAATTGTCAATTAATTGAACGAGGTCCCTGAGATCGACAACCCCCACTCAATTCACTATTCCGCAAAACGATAGGTACACTGCCTAGGTAGAGATAGTAACATATTTCTGCTAACAGGCTGCATACATAATTCAGAGCGGCATGCATCATTATCATGGACTGGGCTGGAACGAGACGAAACCCATCGTATACATGGCGTGTCATATTAATTTGGATGACCGACAAAATCAGGGGCGCAGACATGTAGAAAAGGAAAGCTCTAGCCCAACAGAGCCGTACTGCAAGGGGCGTCGCAGGACTTTGACGGGAAAAGATAAAAAATATGTTGATGCAAAATTAAGAAGAATGAGGCTGCGTGATCTTTTATCAAGATCTCTTTAAAGATAAAAAGAATTCTCAGTAGATAAACGGACCGGCGGCTATATATCAAGAAGGGAGGCATCGATTCAGAGGATCCCACGTCCCACCACATGGGGCTTTAGGCCTCCATACTCTTTTTCTTCATAAATTCATCACACCACCACCAACATCATCAAAATCCACCGCCACCATTCTAACCAAAGACCAGCAGCCCACCATCATCGCACCAACTCCATCATCCGCTCACCATAGTCACGCCAGTCACCACCAGATTCGTCACCACCATACCAGCATTACTATCATCTGTCCAACACCACCATACCACTACCATACCACATATCACCATTGTTACATATTGATGTTTTTCTCTATTATTTTTGTTACTTTTATGTTTATGTTTGAGTAGTTAGTTTAGCTCCCTGGGTTGGGGTAGCAAACCGAATCTTTATGTTTATTTTATAATCTTTTCTCTGATTATAATTGCAGTAGTTTAATTCCTGTTCTTCATGCGCTTTAATTTTCTAGCTAATTATTAAAGCAATATTTGTAGTTTTCTAATCAAAATGCGGCGCTGAGATTAGTTAACAAGACATAGGAAGTTAAATCGGATTAACGACTAGAAGCATGGCTTGCCTATAGGTTAATCTGTCTTCAATAGGAATTGTGTTTAATGCTATTAACTTGATAACTTGGGCATGGTTTGCGGCTTGTTATTTCAGTTAGTTAGGGTTCGTTGTACAGGGACCGGTCAACGAACTATTTATAATTCCTGAGTTTATTGCAGAATTAGGGAAGAGTTTATTGATAGATTAATAAAGTGAAGGTTTGCAGAACAATCTGGGGTGCTTCTTTAGATTCAATCTTTATTTCTTTATTTAGTTTATTTTTACTGTTTTATTATTTTATCTTAGTTCGTTGAGTTATTCTTTTTATTAAATTAAGTAAAACCTGAAAAAGTGACATTTCCTGTTTTCTTAGTTTAGTTTCTCAGTTAATAAATAAATTGTCAATTAATTGAACGAGGTCCCTGAGATCGACAACCCCCACTCAATTCACTATTCCGCAAAACGATAGGTACACTGCCTAGGTAGAGATAGTAACATATTTCTCCTATTTTTATTTTATTTTATTTAACTAAGAACCCTTAAGAATAACCAATAATCATGCTCTAAGTAAATTAGAGCATATGATATTTTAACTATATTAGATATTTTTATAAAAAAACTAAATAATTTACTTTACTAAAACAACTTGTTGTTATCTTGTAAAAATATATTTCATAATTATATTATTAAGTAATACCTTCTCATAAAATTTCATTAGGAACTATTGAGTTTCTTCTTGATTCACGATATATCACTGTATTTTTAAAAGTACAAAGGGTAACACTGAATTGTAACTAATTTCACCAGATAACACTTCATCTTATATTTTATACACTGCTCCGTTAATATCCTCAGTGAAAGTCTAATATACCCTTGTTTTTAGCTAATCATCTTGATAAAAATCTGTCATATCGATAAAATTCACAAGTCTTTGTCAGGTAGTTAACTAATAACAGAAGTACTTAGAATTTTTTTTGACATTATTAACAGAGCAATTAATAAAAAATATGAGCCAAAATGTTATCTAATGAAATTAACTAACTTAATATTATCCTCTAAAACACAACAATATCGTGAACTAAACAAAGATTAATGGCCTTTGGTGAAATTTCCCTACATTATCTAATGTTCAATAAGAAAGTACAAAATCAAATGCTCTTCCTTTCTTTCTCTCGCAGTCGCAACCGCAACCACCACTTTGATTACTCTATTTTATCAACATTTATCGTGGATTTTCTGTTAAAATTCAACTTCCATATGACACAGTTCAAACATTTATCAAAGGCCCATGGATATGGTTGCCACCCATTCTTTTGTCAGCTAGTTTTAGATTATGTATTATCAGTTAGATTTACCAGCTCAGTCAATTCTTTTAAAACCAACTATCAGCTAATATAAGCTATCAGGTAGTAGCTACTTAAACTCAAATTTGGTTTAACATGTTTGACTGGGTTAACCAGCTCAGCTTATTCTTTTGAAATCAGTCATCAGTCAATATCAGCTAATATCAACTGTCAGCTAGCAACTCATATATGATAAAAAAATGGGGTATATATCTAGCAAGATTATAGATAAAACGATAATTGTAGCAAAAACTGATTTGAAAAACAAGGGAAATTTCACGAGATACCCCCGAGGTTTGAACGAATTTTATAAAATACCCCTGATGTTTCATTTTTACTATAAGATACCCCTAAGGTTTCAATTTGTTTACAAGGTACCTCGATGTTTCATTTTCATTACAAGATACCTCTAAGGTTTCAATTTCATTACGGCATACCCTCCGTTTGAATTCTGATATATTATATTATTAATATCTCCAATTTACCTTCACTAGGGCTGTCTGAATAATTCTGAAACCGTGGTATTCGACCGAAACTGGAGTGAACCGAACTTGTTTTAAATATTAACCTTACAGTTTCTTGCGGTATGGTTAACCGAACCGTATAAAGTGACCGATTTCGGTTTCGGTAATGGTATTGAATTTTCCAGAACAGTTAACCGAGTGGTTAACGTGGTTAACCGATTATATAAACAATACAATACTTCAAATATTAATGTTCATCTTATATAATAATTAATATCAGCTATTGAGGGAATATATAGATTATTTATATTTTTGTGTCACATGTGTTTGATTCATCACTCATGATGATCAATGTTGTACTATAATATTAATGGTATGGGTCTCATCAATAAAAAAATATACGGGTACAAGGTTAACCGATAAACTCAAACCGAATTAAAGGTTGACCGGTCTAAATGGAATGATAATGGAATTGGATTTTAACAAACTGAATTAAATGGTTAATCGAATATGTTAACCGATGTAAATGGTACGGCAATGGAATTGAATTTTAGAAAACCGAAGACCTGATAAACCGAAAGCGGTTAACCGAATAAGACAGTTAATGAAATACTCGCAAATTTTGAGTTAGGACATGTGTAATATATAGTTAAAAAAAGTAAGTTAGTAGTATATGAGAATGAATATTATAGGCCCAGGGAAGTCAATAAAATTATCTAATCCTTATCCTTTTTCTAAATTGATATAATATTAAAGTATGTTATATTAAACAAATTCCTTATCTTTCCAAAATTACTTGTTATAATTTAATTATAAGATCTCCTCATCTATCTTAAAGGAATTAT
Source organism: Limonium bicolor (assembly GCA_023374045.1). Taxonomy (NCBI): domain Eukaryota; kingdom Viridiplantae; phylum Streptophyta; class Magnoliopsida; order Caryophyllales; family Plumbaginaceae; genus Limonium; species Limonium bicolor. The sequence continues at coordinate 480,194,078 of CM041777.1, read as the reverse complement.
TAGTATCTATTTAACTATTTATTGCAATCATCCCTCATCTTGCTACCATGGCTGAATTGTTTTCTTTATTTACATTGGTAAGTCACTCATTATCTCTAAGTTAGCTATGTAGTAAAATCTAATTTCCCTTTAAATTAATAACAACGCTAATTACTATTTTCCTCTTCTACATTATTCGCGTCATTAAATATTCTTTCTTTTATATAATTACAACATTGTTTTACCTCTTAAATTATGTACAACGTTTTTCTAATTAAAATAGTTCAATTCTAGTTTTACTTCTTCCTTTTCAAAATAAATATTTTATCTTTCCTTAAAGATAAATATTCTCATCCTTATCTTTACGCAACAGTAAATCATCTATATCTCGTTACTTCAACTAACCATTTGAATTTTTATTTATTTCTTTCAACTAAATATCTTCTAGATAATTTATTTACTCTCTTAAACTAATTATAATGTCAATTTAATTTTATTCTCTCCTAATCAAATTACAAAACTGATTTACTAAATATCTCTTCTTCCTAAATTACTAGTAATATTCAATTTAAACCCCGACTTTCCCCACTATTGTAACACCCCTACTGCTAATCCCGTCATTATCTTACAATTACTTACCTTCGCAGCAGATACTACATACTCAACGGTGGGTGTACAATGTCGTTAGTCACCCACGTGACTAACAAGGCAATTACAAATACAACATACCATCGGTCTGATGAACTTGAATACACTGAGTATACTATACCAAACAATACATTCCAATTCCTTAGTCCAATCTTAGTACAATTACAACTTCAAATGAATCCTTATACAAATGTAATATCCATACAATACTATACCGAGTATCTAAATTCCTCAAGTTCGCCGATAACTATTCGGTCTCACCATTCTACATTTACAATTACAAATCAATACAAGTTCTTAATCAACTACCCAAGCTTATACAGCCATCCCCGTCCTACACTCGAACGGTGTTCAACTTCAAGTACCTGGAAAATAAAAACGGTGCCCCTAGGGGCTCAGCAAATTGCTGCATATGAAATTCGCATACCCCGCGTGCTAACCGGGGTACGCCGACTACTTTGTCGAATACATGGAGTTCATTTTCATGCATACATACATACTAATACTACAACATTATACACAAGCAACAATACTTATATACATACACAAGATTCAATACCTACGATGGAAGACAGTTCGTCAGTCAACCGTTCATGTTAGTTACTCATTCATCCAGGTTAATCGGATGCTCTCTACTTCCGCGCTCGGGATCATATGGCTTACACCAATCATGAACTTACTTACTTGTTGCTTTACTCATACTCCACTCATTACTTCACCCGTACTTTACTCATTACCTTACTCGTACTTTACTCGTTACCTTACTCATTACTTTACTCGTATTTACTCAATACTCATTACTTTACTCGTACTTACTCGATACTCATTACTTTACTCGTACTTACTCATTACTCAATACTCATTATTTTACTCGTACTTACTCAATACTCAATACTCATTACTTTACTCGTACTTACTCATTACTCAATACTCGTTACTCAACGGGACATCTTTTAAGTCATTACCCATGACCTCCGGGCAGAGTCATACACAAGACTCACCACCGGGCTTACGAATACAAGCTGAGCTATACACTTAGCTCCTCAAATACTCAAATGTCCGTTTCTCTACCTGAAATACCCTGTAATTAAAAATAGCGATTAATTAGGCTAATAAATATTTTAGAAGCTTAATTAAGTATAAATAAGTATGAGGGAGCAAATCCCGAAGAAAACGGATCCTTAAAATGGATTAAAAACACTAACGAATATTAAAGCACGTTTTTCGAGGTAACCGGGAAAACGTGACTTTAAGCGGGTCAAATAGACTCGTAACAATTTTAGTCAACTCAATAGTCATTAATAAATATTAGTGAAGGTCTAGAACCAATAAAATAAATAAAACGAGAAAATAATAAAAACTGTCAAAAACGGGAAGTTGTGGGGTGAGAGTGTAAATAAAATAAAGTAGTGTGTCCACTTTTAGAAATAAAAATGTAAGTGTGTGAGTGTGTGCTGTGTGGGCCGATTCACTAGCCCTCTCTCACACCCCTCTCTTAATTCCCTTATTTGCAAAAGACAAAACCCATAAAAGTAAAAAAATAAAACCTCTCTCCTCACTCACTCACAACCCACGTACTGCACCTCTCTTATTTTCTCTCTTCTTCCTCTCTGGTGCGACTATGGCGAATTGAAGAACCCTCATACAGAGCCACTTTCTTCTTCATTTTGAAACCTCAAACCACCACCAAATGCTACAAAAACCATACCGTTGAATTCGTATCGTCAAGGAGATCATTCTCCACCTTTCAAAAATCTAAAACCACCAACTTTAGTTTTGAGGGTATTATCGGTTAGGAGCTTCAAGGTCACCATTAGAAGATCTATCATCTTCTCCATGTTCTAAGGTAATAAGTAGACCAAAGCTTCACTTTTTTCCATGTTTCCTTGCAAAAAAATAAAACTCACGTAACACCACTATTCCATTGCTAGCCCTTTTGGTGTTCCACCGTGAAGGTTGGAGTCTTGTCATTTTCTACTCCAAAAACTCCATTAGAAGCTCAAGGTAAGATCTCTTAAGTGTTTAAATAAGTTCTCATAAGTTAGGGTTTAAAACCTACGTGGGAAAATTTAGTAGTTGGGTGTGTAAGATTGTGCCTTGTTACATGGTGTAGCTTGGTTTAAGTAAATCAAGAAAACAAAGAAGGAAAGAGGAGCAAGAAAGGAGAAGAAGAGGAGAAAGGAAAAGAAACAAGAAAACCAAAGGTAATTAGAAGCCTCTGCATAATTCTTATGTTTGTATATGTGTATGTATATTGTTTTAGCAATGAAATAAACCACTGTAACTGTAGGAGAAGAATGGGTACATTAATGTGAGTGGTAGTTGTAGTTTGAAGCTTTTTGAAAACAAGAAAATAATATGCTAAGTGTAAATGAGTGTGCAGGAGGTATTAGAAATATATGTGAGAATATTGTATATGTTGAACAGGTTGTGAAAATATTGAGTGTTCAAAATTATGTGGTGAGAACACTTAGAAATGTGGGGAACCTCTGTCAAAATTTGGTTAGGAATTTATACACTTATGTGCTGTTAGAAAGGAAAGAAACAGAAGAGAGTTGCAGTGAAGGAAAGAATAAGGTTTTTCACTTTGTTTTGTAACAGGAAGGAAGAGTGTAGTTGAGAGGAGTTGTAAATGGTAAAACGTGAGTGTCAAACTAAGTTAGGATAGTTTGAGAGCCAATTTAGTGAGTGGGAAGAAGAGAAGGAAAGTCTATAACATTTCTGTAAGAAGTAGAAATTGTAACAGAGGAGAAACTTACAGTGAAATGAGTTTATGTAACAGATTTTTATAGGATTGGTTTAGGCTAGTTTAAAATGCTTAAACAAAGTTAAAACATGCTAGATTATATATAGAAATATTAGGGAAGAGTTTGGTAGAAGTTTGGAATTTAAACAAACTCAAAAACTTATATAAATCAAAATACGGTAACTAGTCCGGGTTTGCAAACCAGCGCACAAACCCGGACTAGCCTTAAAATCCGACAGAAAGTTTTACAAAGGGATGGTCCAGGTTTACAAACCAAAACACTAACCCGGACCACCCCAAAAATACACCCGTAACATACCAAGACAAGTTGTCCGGGTTTGCAAAGTAGCACACAAACCCGGACGATGCAAAAATCACCCGAGAGCATATTACATTGTGGTCCGGGTTTGTATATTAGGAAGGAAACCCGGACCAAGCCTGAATTCCACCCGAGAGTAAGTTAAACGTGGTGGTCCGGGTTTGTAAACCCGGACACCAACCCGGACCTTTACAAAAATCCTCCAGAATGTGTATTAATGTTTAGGTAAGGATGGGTAATGAAGGGTAATGATATTATAAGATGATTAAGACATAATTAATGATGTTTAAAGGTCATTAAGGCCATAAACAAGCTTAGAAAATAATTTTAAGCAAGTAACATAAGTATAAGTATTTGAACAACAATGAATTAGTAAGTATAAAGCAGGAAATGTTAGTAAGTGATTAGTAAGGTAAAGTAAGGGTAATTAACCACCCAATTGTATGTATATGTTAGGACTTGACTTGTGAACACCGGAGGAACGTCGGATACAAGTACAACGGTGAACGGTATGAATTCCTCATGCCCCGTATGCTACCTAGGTTACTCTGATTTGTGTGTTGTGTGCTAATTGATCACCAAATAAGATAAATGCACGAATCGGAGTTAATATGCTTACTTGTGAATATGTAGTGTTGTATGTTGTGTATATTCTCTTAAATCTTAGTTTGTATAATTCATGAAATGTATGGATGATAATGAATGTTGTGTATGCTTGTTGAATTGTATTGTGACCGAACATTATTTGTGATTGGACTTCTATTTGATTCCTAACAAGCTAACCAATCTAACTTAATAAATTGGTAATTAAATTGGAATGAGTAGAAGTCCGATATAGTTTCGGCCACGCGTGAGGATGAGGAGACACAAGAGGTTGGATCCGATTCCTGACTCTTAAACTGGTCCGCGGCCCAAACCCCTTAAATGGGTAGCATCCCGGATTGGTGAGTCAAGTAAATCCCGGTGGTGGGACGGTGTAGTCCCCGGGCCGGAGGTCATACCGACTTAACTTGAGTATAAGTAAGTAAGTAAGTAAGAATGAGTAAGTAAGTAATTGAAAGTAAGTAAGTGTAGGTAAGAGTAAGTAATGTGAAATGAGTAAAAGAGTAAACAGCATTCCGATTAACCCGGATGCTTAACTTGGCTAACCCGATGAAGGTGAGTATTGTGTGTATGCTATTGTATTGTTGCCTTGGATTGTGTAGTGTACTGAGCATGAATGTATGATGAATGTAAAGCATGTATGTATGTAATAAATGAACAGCATGTTTAGTGGACGTCAAATAGTCGGCGTGCCCTTGTTAGCACTCGGTATATGCGGAGTTCATATGCAGCTTTATGCTGAGTCCCTTGGGGCCCCGTTTTTAATATGAATGCAGGTGCAAGAGAAGGGTGAGGATGATGAAGACTTAGCTTGATTTCTTTTTGTCTATAAACAATGCATTGTGAAAGGTGTACTAAGTAGTACACGGCTGTAAGCCTTTTGTTTAGCCGGTGTACCATGGGGTACACCCTTTTTGGATATTGATAGGATGGTGAATTGGTATAGATGAGTTGTTGTTTTTAACTCATTATTTTTGGGAGCTAGTGAAAGGATGTAAGCGAATACTCTTAAACACTCGGTAATCCATTAATGTAAGTGCATGGTATTTTGTATTTAGTAAGCATTGTTTAGTAGCTCGGTATATTATGTTCATCAGACCGTTACTGTAAGTAGGAATAGCCTTGCTAGCCGTATGGGCGATTAGCGGCGTTGTATCACCCGCCGTAGTAAGTAGTAATTCCGCTGCGTGTAGCTTTGATTGTTGGGATGATTGGACGGTAAGCCTAGGATTAGCGGTAGGGGTGTTACACTACCGGACTACTCAAATTCCCAACACTCCTCTCTCGGAGTTATTTTACAATCTCATGGATTAGCCTAGAAGTATCTCTCTCGATATCCTCTACTAGCTTAGGGAATTACCAATGTCTAGTATTCTCAGATTTAAGGGTTCCCCCAATGTATTGAATACTCTCATGTTCGGGACATTGTTTATATTAGTCGGATCCTCTCATTGTGGGTCGACTATTTTTCTAAGTGGTTTGGAGATCCCTTGTCATTCTTTACTACTCTCAAAGTTCATGTCTTTGAATTTTCATCAATCCTCTAAATAGAGGTTCCTTATATACTTCCACTAGTATTTGTTTTGTGGATTATTCATTTCGGTCCTCTAACCGTTATCGGGAGTTTACTAGTCCCGTACACTCTCTCACATCCTAGTGAGTTCATAGGTTTGCGTTATCGTTATTCTTAATTCAAAAGTTTCGCGTGTTCTCACATTTTCGTTAATTTGTGAGACGACTCTTTCTACGAGTCACTAACCAACCGTTACACAACTAGAAGTCGGCCTACAACGATAGCGTTAGACCATGCAATCATACAAGGGAGGTTAGTACACACAACATGCATCAAGATATACAATCAAGCAATGGAACATTTTTCATGCTTTTATCTTGATTAGGTCGGCACACAAGCACACAGCACACAAATCAGTGTAACACAGTTAGCATACGGGGCATGAGAAAATCATACCTTACACCTTGGTTTAGCTTTACCGGGTTACCTCACATTGCCCGGTTCATACTTGATCAACTGGTTACATGTCAAATGGTTCTATTAACAACAATACTTTACGGTAGATAAATAATTACTACTCCCGTACTTACCCCGTTGTCCCGTTATACTTAGTTTTACTCATGTCAAATTATGTTCTTACTTCTCACTCATTTCCTACACTTGTTTACACTTCTTAGGACCTTTACATATCACCAAAAAAGGCCTTAACAACATCTAAAACCATTACCAATCAATCCCCCATGTTTTAGGCACTTAAAAACACTCTCGGTTAAATTTTAGGGGTGGTCCGGACCCAAGGTCCCGGACCAACTCATTTCCATACTCTCGGCCTGATTTTACTACTGCTTCGGGACTTGGTCCTGCACCTAGGTCCCAGACCACTTCCAATTTTTACTCTCGGGGCTTTTTTTGATGCGGTTCGGGACTTGGTTCCCAACCTAGGTCCCGGACCCTGCTAAAAACTGCTACTTAGGTGATTTTTCAACCCCAAATCAACCCTTAATCCACCCCTAATCATTCCATAAACTTTCCACATGTTTAAACACCTTAAAACATGCTCTAAACCTCTTCAAATCATTGGTTTAATCCTTGCTCAAATCCTTGCTCAATTTCTACAATTTTCCATCCTCACTTTTACATTTTGCACACTTGTGCATTTCTACACTTCTCTTTGCACTTTGTTCTAACTCCATTTTACCATTCCAATTCATTCCTAGATAAATGCACTAGCTATACCCAAGTCCATCCTTTCCTTTCAATGTCATACAACCTAGTTTCTCTCCAAGGCTCTAAGGCATTAATACACTAACTTGCTACAGATTTTTACACTTCTCTTCCTAGTTCTCCAAATACCATTCCAAGGTTATTAATCAACCCAACTCCATCCTATAAACACCTAGTTAAGCCTAGGTCATTATTTACTCAATATACACTTAAAACTCCTTCGGTTCCTACCGAAATTTTGCCATAACTCCGTTGCTTTTCTAGCATTGTCCAAAACTCATCTCATCGCCAAATTTCATCCAATACTAACCAAACCCTTAGTGGGTTCTAATAGCACACAATACTCATTCAAATCTCACCAAATTCTCCAAATACATCATAAGACATAATCCATGCACTACTTTGCTCCTAGGCCCTCAATTCAAAGCAACAATGCATAAATTCCTTATCTAACTACTCAAGACACATTTCCATACAATTTTTGGTTTATTCTTTTGGTTTTACCCATTCCCAAAATTCTAAAACATCAAAGTAAGCATCAAAGTAGTTTAATTACCTTAATTTCATAAGTTCCTCTTTTCCAAGCCTTCTCTTCTCCTCTTCTCTCTTGGTTCCCAAAACCGGTCAAGGGCAATACAATTGCCAATGCTCTAGCCCAACATTAAATAAGGAAAATGATATTAAGCAACGACACTTAACTCATTAATTAACTCAAGTTTACTAGGAAGTGCTTAAAACACTAAGATTGGCATTACCTTTGAAACCCTAGAAATGGGTTCTTGCCATGAATCAAAGGATGAGCTCTAATCCACCATGAAAGGCTTGGAGAGTAGCTCAAAACAAGAAAAGGAACAAGGCATAAGAGGGGCAAAATCGGCCACACTAAAAGATGGAGAAAAGATGAGTTTTTCTTGGAGATTTTTACCTTAGAAGAAAGAGGAGACTCCAAGCTTCAAGAATATGTGGTTTTCTCTTCAAATGGCCAAAACCCGTGGAGATGAAGTTTATCATTTTTGGATTTTGAAAAGAGAGAAAGATAGAGCTTGGTGAGAGGAAGAAGAATATGTACTTTATTTTGCATTTGGAGCTTAAATGGAGCTTAGGCATGCAACAGAAGAAGGAGAAGCCATAGATGCTCTTGAGAAGCTCCAAAAATCATCCCCAGCAGAACAAAGAAGAAGGAGAGGGGTCTGGTGGGGAGAGAGTATGTGTGAGACAAGAGAGAAATGGGAATGAGAGGAGAGAGAAGACTAAAAGCTACTTTTGTACTTTTCTTTCACTTTTTGCTTTTGTTTTGTTTCTTCTTTAATTAGTAAGGTCAATTGAGTCATGGAGGGCTGAGTCATATAAAGAAACCGGTCCACTATAATTCAAGCTAGGGGCGTTTTCGTCTTTTGCTGGAAAACCCTCGTTAATTTACCCGGTTTAGCACTATTCACTAACTGGGCCCATTTTCTGGATTTTTCTCGTTTCTTTAATTTTAATGGTTCTTAAGCTTCCATTAATGTTTAATTATAGTTATTTGGTTGACTATGATTTTTACGGGTTCATTTGACCACTCAAAGTCACGTTTTCAGGTTTTCTCGAAAAACATGCGCTAAAGCTTTATTAGCGTTTTTAATTCATTTTATGGATCCGTTTTCTTCGGGAATTATTCCCGTACATTATTTAGGCATTAATAAGCCTTGAAATCCATCTAGGACCCTCGTCGAGGTCGCATTCCTCCAATGGTCACCTAACGCTCAATTTTACGGTCACTTTTTAAGCGTTTTCTCTTTTCTTTTGGTTTTATTTTCTTTACCAAAATTCTTTAGGCACTATTAGGCCCTCAAATATCATATTAGAGTAATTTAATCACCCTAATTAAGTTCGGGGTATTTCAACTATCTTCTTTATTGTTGCAACATTATGCGCTCTTCTTCCCAATTACAACATTCTTGTGCCTTCTCTCCTAAACTTCCTATTCACGTTCTTCTTTTACTGCTGCCGAATCTCTTCCATGGTGTCGATTAGAATAACAACGAGTAAAGGCTGCTACTTAGATGATTTACTAATTTATTTGGTTATGGTTAGTAGATTTTGATTGTGGATTGTCATTAATCTAGACATCGGTATCGACAGCGAGCTTCTGGTGATTTTGTTGAGTTGTCTTCCTGAGTAAGGAATAATTTGGTAAATTCTGTGCACATGTTTGTTTTGTTGGTGTGAAGTTTTACTCATCAAAAAGGTATTTTGGAAACCCTGATTTTGGTTGGAGGATTGGAATTGTATTTCACGAGTTGTGACTTAATGGTGGTATTTGACAATTGGAAATGGATTTGGTTTTGGGAGCTCTTCACTGGAAATTAATTGCTTTGGGGGTTCTTGGTGCTCCCTGATTCACCATGTTGAAGTTCTTGGTGCTCCCTGACTCACCATGTTGGTACTCTGGACCGTGACCATGAATATATATATATATATATATATTTGCACTGCATACAATGACTACAGTTAAGCTCTATGATCTACTCTATGGACTGATGATTCATAGAGGGTGTTGTAACACCCCTACCGCTAATACCATCATTACTGTACAAATACTTACCTTCGCAGCGGATACTCCTTACACAACGGCGGGTGTACAATGCCGTTAGTCACCCACGTGACTAACAAGGCGAGTTACAATACTACATACTATCGGTCTGATGAACATGAACATACCGAGTACTCTACACAATACAATACTTCCCATTGCATACTCATCCATAATCCAATTACAACTCCAATACATTACTATACCGAGTATACTACAATCCTCAAAATTACCGATACAGTCTAAACATCCAAATTCTTACTACATTAACACATACAATTCCCTTTACTCAACTACCCATGCTTATGTAGCAGTCCCCGTCCTACTCTCTCGAACGGTGAACAGCTTCGGTACCTGCACACTAAAAAAAAAGTCCCCCGAGGGGGTCAGCTTACGCTGCATATGAAATCCGCATATACCGCGTGCTAACCGCGGTACGCCGACTACTTTGGGTCGGATATACATGGAGTTCATTTTACATGCATACATACATACTCATACTACACAATACAATCAAGGATACCTACATAAATACACAAGTACAATACCTACTAAGGAAGACAATTCAATAGTCAACCATTCGTATTTGTTATACATTCTTGACTCTTCGTACTGTGTTCGATATTCGTTGCTCTACTCATACTTACTCCCTACTCTTGCATACTCATCACTCCATGTTCAATACCTTACTCGTACACGATCCTTACTCTGTGCTCGTCACTATACTAGTGCATACTCACTACTCGATTCTCCATACTTACTCCTACATACTCAATACTCGATACTTACTCATACGTACTCAATACTCGGTACTCCTTACATACTCACACGTGCTTCTTACTCGATACTCATTACCTTACTCATACATACGCAATACTCATTACTTTGGCCTCTGGGCGGAGTCATACTCAAGACTCGCCACCGGACCTACAATACAAGGGCTATACGCTTAGCTCCTCAAATACTCAAATGTCCGTTCTACCGGACTACACGAATTCCCAACACTCTTCTCTCAGAGCACAATACAACCTCATGGGTTAGCCTAGAAGTATCTCTCTCGATAACCTCTGTTAGCTTAGGGAATTACCACCGTCTAGTATCCTCAGATTTAAGGGTTTCCCCAACATATCGAATACTCTCTCGTTCGGGGCATACTTACATCAGTCGGGTCCTCTCGTAACGGGTCGACTAAATTACTAAGGGGTTTGGAGATCCCTCATCATTCTTTACTACTCTCATGGTTCACGTTTTGCACCAAGATTAGTTCCTCTAATAGAGGTTACTTATATACTTCCACTACTGTTCGTTTGTGGATTACTCATTTTGTTTCTCCTACCGTTATCGGGAGGTTATTACTCCCGTACACTCTCTCGCATTCTAGTGAGTTCGTTGGTTTACGTTACCATCTATTGGTTCGTTGGTTTAGTGCGTTGCTACGGTTCCATTAATTCACACACGACTCTCGCTACGAGTCAATACACAACAAGACTCATCTATGAGTCGGTCTACGCACTAAGTAAAGCCACACAACCATTCAAGAAGGATAGCTCAATCAACATACAGCAAGACATATAATGAAAGGCAATAAACCGTTTTCATGCTTTAGTCTTGATTAGCCGGCATACAGCACACAAATCAACGTAACTCGGTTAGCATACGGGGCATGAGGAAATCATACCTTTCACCGGAGTTAGCTTTAACACGTGTTCCCTTGCTCGTTGGTTCACACTTGTTCCACTGATAATGTTTCAACATTATTATTAATACTATACTCTTACGATGCACAAGTAATTACTACTTCCGTACTTACCCCGTTATCCCGGTGTACTTAATGTTCTTATACTCTCAACTTGCTTAGTTATTGTTACACTTGTTTTCATACTCATATACTTACTTTCTTACCCTTACTACTTCATTTATAGTGTTCTACTGCATACATATGCATATATGTGTATAGGCATATATACACATATGATTATTATAATCATATAATAAAAATGTTTTTTTTTTTTTACTCGACCGGACTTGCGACCGACCTTGCAAGTCCGGTCCATTCCAGTAGCTACCAGTACGGGAAATTTTCTGGCCCGACCGAACTTGCAAGTCCGGTCGCAAGTTCGGTCCATTCCAGTAGCTCGCATTACGGGAATTTTTCTGGCCGACCGAACTTGCAAGTCCGGTCGCAAGTTCGGTCCATTCCAGAAGGTTTCTGACGGGAGAATTTTTCTGGCCGACCGAACTTGCAAGTCCGGTCGCAAGTTCGGTCGATTCCAGAAGGTTTCCCGTCTTTGTAAATCTGGGCTCGACCGAACTTGCAAGTCCGGTCCGGCCCAGTACTTCAGTTTAAAATTCTGTTTTCAGCTCTATACTTTGCCCATTGTTTCCCCAATCTTCCTACATGTAATCCCACATGTTTTAACACTTCTTAGGCCCTCCAAATTGCCTTGATTCATCCGCCAAATCCCTCACTAAATCCATCAAATAACTTACACAATTCCCTCACTTCTTTTCCAATACTTGTGACAGTTTTTGTTACACTTATGCTACAGATTTTACAATTCAATTCTCCTATCCAATTCTCCCTCGACCAATGCCATTCCTAGCATTCTAAATACCTCTCCTTGCCATACCAATTCATTTCCAAGCCATTGCACTACCTATACCCAAGTTCCAACACTCATCTTACCAAGATCCTGCACATTAAATTCTCCTAGCTTCTCCAATATGTTCTTATACACTTTGCTACAGATTTTACACTCCTTATTCCTCATACTACAATTACCATTCCAATGGTCATTAAACATCTCTACTATCCTCAATACATACCTTGGTTCTCCCATTCACCAAGTCATTCCTTAATGCACAATTCCTACCAAAAATTTGCCATAACTCATCTACTTTCCTTACTTATCCACACACATCCTTTCTCATCAAATCCATCCCTATTCTAGCCAAACCACAAGGGTTCTACCAGCACACATATTGAGCAACCTTAATACATCAATACCCATCAATCACAATACTAATACACATACTCATTTCACTTGGCTCCAAAGCCTTCAATTCAAATACTTGCACTTAAATACTCAAACTTCACAATTCTCAATACTAGTACGAAGTTTTGGGTTCGTTAAATATTTTACCCATTCCCACTACTCTAATGCAATAGAATTTACATTAGGAAGGAGCTCTTACCTTGAGCTTATACTTCATTCTTTCTTTTCCATTTCTTCTTCCCTCTTTCTTGCACAAATCGATCACATGGGGAATGGAGTTGCCAAACTCCATTCCCATCACCCAAAACACATCAAAAAGTATAATTAATACACTAGCCCTTAGATTTATGCTAGTTCATTGAAGTGTTCAAAATACAAATTTCTAGGGTTTACCTTTGGAGTGCTTTAGGAGGGGTTTTAGCCCTTGGTTCAAGAAGGTGTTCTCACCACCATTGGAGGGTTGAAGCAAAGCTCCAAAACAAGAGGAAAAACAAGGTAAGAAAGAGAGACCAAAATCGGCCAAACCAAGAGATGGAGAAAAGTGAGGTCTTTCATGTGGATTTTTACCTTGTTGGAAAGAGGAGACTCCAAGCTTCACAATGGTGTGCTTTTCTCTTCAAATGGGGAAAACCCATGGAGATGAAACTCATCCTTTTCGAATTTTGAAAAGATAGAAATGTAGAGGAGGATGAGGGGATTACAAATATGTAATTTGTTTTACATTTGGAGCTCAAATGGAGTTAGAGTTTGAGGAAGAATGAAGAGAAGCCATGGAAGGTGTGGAGCTTCTCACAAATCGCCCAGCTCAAGGAGGGAGAGAGAAATCGATGGGGAAGGAGAAGGAGAGGAAAGAGAAGGAAGGAAAGAGAAATGAGAGAGGGAGAGAGGGTGGGGTTGCTTTTGTCCTTTTTATTCTACTTTTGTTTTGACTCCTTATTTATTTAGCTAGTGTGTATGTGTGAGAGGGGGTTTATTTATCTGTTAAAACCGGCCCCCACTGTAATACTAGCTGGAGCGTTTTTCATCTTTTACAGAAAACGCTCGTTATTTCACCTGGTTCTGATACTATTCACTAACCGGGCCCGTTTTCCGGAATTTTCTCGTTTCTTTATTTTTATTGGTTATTAAGCTTCCATAAATGCTTAATAATTTTTTATTTATGGTTTATAATTTTTACGGGTCTGTTTGACCACTTAGAATCACGTTTTCGGGTTCCTCGAAAACCGTGCGCTAAAGCTCTATTAGCGTTTTAATACATTATTCGGATCCGTTTTCTTCGGGAATCATTCTCGTATACTAATTAGGCATGAATAAGCCTTAGGAATCCTTACGATACTATAACCGAGGTCTTGTACCTCCTATGGTTATTTAACGCTCATTTTAGCGTTTTCCGCTTCCTAAGCGTTTTTCTCATTTCTTTGGATTTATTTTCTTTACCAAAAATTACTTAGGCACTATTAGGCCCTTAAATACCATATTAGAATAATATAATCACCATATTTAAGTTCGGGGTATTTCAATCTACCCCCCTTAAAGAACTTTGCCCTCAAAGTTGGTGAATCTAATATTGTTACTTGTACCAATACTCTATGCTAAGGTTATGACCTCTACATATAACTTGTCAAACTCCAAATGTCTGACATGATGCATACTACGCATCCAAACAGCATGTCACTGCATGCATAGCAATCAAAAATATCCATTTTACTCCTCTCCAAGGGGGTCCATCCGCAGACAATTAGGTACAATCCTCCCCCAATGGAGAGTGATCCCTTAGGTACCGGTCACGTTTGAACACTTACGCTTTCTGGTTCACGGCCATCATGACTTGAGCACTTACGCTTTCTGGCTCTACGGTCCTTTGGTTTGATCAAATTCATTTGCACATAGAGATCCTCAGGCACTTACTCATACTTACTTACTATACTTTACTCATACTTACTCATACTTACTCAGGACTAGCTGCCCCAGTGCCTTTGGAAAAATACAAAACACTCACTGTTACTGTAACACCCCAACTCAATCCAATTGTGGTCTCGCAACTTAACAATATATATATACACCTGTCACAGCGGAATTCTTTACAATCCAGGACCTTGCCACGGTCTGACTACAGAATATACCGAACATTAGTCTAACAACCTTAACCATTTACATAACCTTCTTACAACCCCCACATCCTATACATCTTACTAACTCAGGTTGCCATACGAGTGTACATGCACAACTCGTAGGCCACACTAAACCCTTAACCGCTGTATCCTCTTCTTACTCTTGCGACGATCGCTTCCTGATGTACTGTGTAGTAAAAACAGCCCCCAAAGGGGGTCAGCACGAATGTTGGTACGATCCTTCATGGCCCCCAAGCTAACGTGGCTACGACGACTAATTGTCGATAGCATGGAGGTTGATTAGATGCACAACATAATAGAAAGTGCAGTAGTAAACAACAACTCAGATATGAACAATCAAAGTTCACACACAATGAACGACTTAAATGCGTTCCCTTAATTAGAGAGTTGTATTTAACTCCTTAAGTAATGTTTCCTCTTAATATTAGTCATCTTATCTTACCTCAATCTGATTCTTATCTTAATCTTAGAAACAACCATCCTTTAATGAGGAGTGGATGTAGCTTATCTTAATCTTAATATTACAAATCATCCTTTAAAAAGGAATGGTTGCAACTTATCTTAACCTCACCTTAATCTTAATCTTAATAATACAAATCATCCTTTAAAAAGGAATGATTGTAACTTAACTTGATCTTAACTTATCTCAGGATACAAACCGTTCCTGGAGGGGAAGGGTTGTAGCCTAAGTCCAAACCTGGGATTTAGGTGATCCCACCGCACCATCTTAATGCCACCTACCCTGGACGGGATTCCAGCGTAGCTGAGCCGGCAACCGGCCCTAGGCAACAAGTTCCGAAGACAAGTCCTTAATCGGAGGTCGAATCTACTATAGATAACGACCCCCTTTCCTTAGCATGCATGACCGGAGATCGGTCCCGGGTTTCCTCACTCAAGTTCCAGTTAGTAGTTATCTCAAAACCCTGTTTGTTGGTTAACCTCTTTCGGTTCATATCGTCCCTCATTAGGGGGCGTTCCTTAGTCTCACTCAATTCCTTACTAAGCATTGGTTAGTAAGTTCTCACGGTATGTTGTGTTAGTTTCCAAACATCACACAACAATACAATATATATATAATATGTTCCGGTTGCATGCTTTATCTTGTTTAGTGAGCACACAAAACAAATAGCACACAAGCCGAGGGACACCTCGTTAGCAAGCAGGTCACAAGAGAACTGTACCGTTCACCGTTGGTCGTTCGGCTGCTTACTCTCTTCCGGAGTCCAAACTCCCAAGTCCTAAAACATTCATTCAGTTTTAGGTTGTTAATCACTTAACTTAATATGACTTACTTAACTTGTTTAACTTACTTAATTCCTTAATGATCCCCACCTAACACCTCTTAGGTCTTACACTTAATCTTACAAACTTAATCTTAAACTTTCAAGTTTATACTTAGCTTAACTTAATCTCTTAAGTTCTTAGGGTCTCAATCATTACTACCCTACCAAAGGCATCCCTTATTACCCATTGCCATTCTTAGAATTCAAAATTTCTTTTTTTTTTTGTTTTAGGCTCGACCGGACTTACCGACCGGACTTGCCAAGTCCGGTCCATTCCAGTACCCTTTTACCGTTGGAAAATTCACTCCGACCGGACTTACAAGTCCGGTCCTATGTCCGGTCGATTCCAGAGACTTATATCCGTACAAAATTCCAGCCCGACCGGACTTGACAAGTCCGGTCCCATGTCCGGTCTATTCCAGAAACATTTCCCGGTATTGTAACAGAGCCCGACCGACCTTGCAAGTCCGGTCCTAAGGCCGGTCGGCTCTAGAAACTTGTTTCTAAATTCTTTTTCAACTCCAAACTTCTCCTCATATATTCTAATATGTTATAACCTCATTTGGGCACCTCAAATACACCTTAAGCCCTCCTTCAAATACCTTAAATCATCCACCAAGATCCACCTTAGTCATCATGCATTTTTCCTTGTAATAATGCTAACACTTGTAATGTTTTCCTCTAGGTTTCTAGGTGGTGGTTCATACCTAGTGTAACCACTATGCCAAATGTTTTCTTCACCACTATAACATCATCTCACAAGCATCTTTCACCATCGAAAATCCTTTTACGCACTTACTTAAAGTTCCTTCCTAAGCTTAAGTTTCCATCCACCAACACCTTATTTCCTTCCTAGTTGTTTACCAACATTTTCCTAAGTCCTAGATGCTCAATTACATTCTCTTGATTCTTAAATCCTCCAAGGTAATGCCTAAGTCATTATAACTCGTTACCACACTTTATCTCACCCCTTTTTCATCAAGACAACCTCTAAAACTTCCTAGTACTTCCTTAGTCATTAATTCCCTTTAGAACATATTCAAATCACCTTAATCATTACACCTTCTCCTTAATCTTATGCACACTTCTTATATTCCTCATCTCATGATTTTGGTGTGCCCAAAACACTCACCATTCCTCTAACTCCTCCTAGACATCTCTAGGTCATCCTAAACTTCAAGGATTCCTTAATTAACTAATCTCCACTCAAATTCCTTATAATGATTCCTAGTAAATCCTAGGTCATATTAGTTCACCACCATCGCCTAACACTTATTTTCCACTCGAATTTTGCCATAGCACCTCTAGCATCATAGCATGCCCAAACACATTATTTTCCTCATTTAACCATCTCACACACTTCAAGTTCTTTCTCATCATATCTCACCACCCAAACCAACTCATTCACAACAACTCAATATATTGCAATAATCTTAAATTGCATAGCACTAAGGCTCTTAAATGACATGGCTCTTAGGCCCTTAAATGACTTAAACTTAAACACTGAATTTCCCACATATATAAGCTTTCAACCTGCAATACACCCATCAATCTCATAGTAGTTTAATGCTCTTAAAATCCACCTTAAACTTATATTACTAACTCATTCTCATTAGCTCCTTAATCACAAGTTCATAAGCTTGTTTAAGTTCTTTTTTTTCCTTAGGTTATATAACCCATACACAATGTAAGCTCTAAGCTACATTGGTATTTATCTAAAACTCATTCCTTAATCTTAAACCACCATTAGGTAAGCATTTTACCTTGTTTTCTCAAGCTTATCTTAATCTCCTCCTTAGGCCTTCTTCTTGCATAGATCTCGGCCACCACTTAAATTCCTTTTGCCAATGTTCTAATCAATATTTAAGGACCCATATGAGTACTAAACAATGCACTAACCTCAAGGAATGAAAACCTAGGTTAGAAATGTGTTCTAAGGCATAAAAGTGGATGATTACCTTTGAAGTCTCAAGGTAGACTTTGGCATTGAATGAAATAGGACCTCCACTAGTCCTTGGTGAATAAATCAAGCTAGAACAAGGCATAAAAACATAGCCCCATGAGAAGGAATTTTCGGCCATGTACAAGAAATGATGGAAACATGGTTTTTCTTACATTTTCTTTACCTTAAGAGAATGGAGAAGCTAATGAGCTCTTCAAACTTGATTTTCCCCCATCAATGGAGTTTTCTCATGGCACCAAAATGGAGCTTTGAAAGATTTGAAAAGATAGAAAGATAAGTCTTGACCTAACTAAGACAAATATGCAATTTGTTTTGGATTTGGAGCTTGGAGTTGTATTTGGCAAGTGATTGAAGATGGAGAACCATGGAGAAGCAACACTCTCGGTTTTGGAACAGGAGAAGAAGAAGAAACCGTGGGTGAAGGAGAGAAATGGAGAATAAAGGAGAGAAGTAAGCTAATATAAGATATTTTGCTTTAATAAAGCAAATAGTAACTTCTTTACTTATCTCTTCTTTTCCTTTCTCATTTGATGACTCATGTGGTGACTCCCCACATAAAAACCGGCCACCTACCTTAAATGAGGCTAGTCATGGTCTTTGTTGACCAACTAATTAGCTTAAGTTGATTAAAACTTAAACTAGTCACTATTTGGCACTATTCACTAATCAGTGCACATATTTCTGAAATTTTTGATTTCCCATTGATTTAGACCTCCTAATGTGATACTAATTAGTACACATGTTGATTAAAGAGTAATGATGGACATTTAGCCACTCAAACTCAATTCTAAGACAATTTCTCAAAAATGTGCTTTAAGACTTCTTAAAGCACATTTGTGTTTTAACTTGTTTTCAAGCTTGGTTTTCTTTGCTACTTGATTTAAAATGACCATTAGGATATTATTAAGGTCTTATCATGATATTTGGGTACCCACCCAAGTCTCTCCAAGCTTAGAGCACGTTTTTGCCCTGATTGCCCTTAAGGCACTTTCTTGTGTTTTCCTTGGTTTAAATTGTCTACCAATCTTTCTAAGGCATATTTTAGCCTTACTACATCATGATTTGATGTTTACTTAGCATACTTAGGTTTGGGGTATTTCAGTTACCGTACACCCGGTGTAGTGGTTTCAAACTACTCTACACTTCCACAGACTCAAAACTAGCTTCACCTCCTATGGTTTCGACCGGATACCCGTGCCTAGGCATGGAAGATCCACTAGCGCCCGTGGGAGCGGTTTTAAAACCGATCCTCATTCTCAAGTTTGAAGAAAGCATTGTACCAAATTAGTTTTGGAAATTCATTTTGAAAACTTTGCATAAATCTCCCAATTTCCATTTTTTTTTGATGATCATGCCTAATACTAGTGTTATTATTGTGACCACTTAGGGGAGCTTCCACAGTCCTTCAACCCCAATGTGATCAGCATTGGTGTTGAATTATCCTTCCACTCCAATTTGTGTTCGGCTTCCCTTGATCACTAGCAAATCAAGTTCCACTTCCCACCTCAATACAAACAGACAGATTGTCAAACATTATCTCGTTTTCTATCTTTTTAATCTTGCTACTCGTAATCATACACATACATTTTCCAATTTATATGATTCACTTACTTACTCACTAATCATTTCATCCACCGTTACTACATCTTCTCCAACTACTATACTTAAGAAATTTGTGGGTATACCATCCCATTAATTTGCTATACTCCAATTTATACTCATAAAATACATCGGTTGTACACCGATTCATACTCATTACATACATCGGTTGTATGCCGATTTATACTCCTCAAGTCTCCCATACATACTCATTCTTCATACTATTACCAATCGGGTTTCTCATTACCCTGGAGTTTCTCTACTCCTTTTTCCTATACTTACTTCCCAAATTACCATAATTACACGATGAGTGAATACAAATGTTTATGTAACATAAGTATCAACCATCAAAACGAATTCTCTTGCGCTATGCGCATTGTAGTTTACGCACCTATCACGTAAAACATACATTTCGCGGTTTTCGCTCTACCCCCCTTAAAAGGGATTACGCCCACGTATCTACCATGTGTCAATGTTGAACATTGATCGAAGGCATTCAGCCGTCATGGAGTGGTTCGGTTTCCATGCGGTCTATTATACAATGTTCCTTGATCAGTGGGTCTTAACCGTATTACCGGTTAGTCCCTACATCAAGAATTTTCATCGGAGTTATTTAACTCTTAACCGGGTTCGGTTCTAGGTGTATTTACTTAGAATTTTGGGCTCACTAGCTTCTGCTGCGCGACCCTGGTAACTTGGGTTATTCGTCTTCTGTTACACATCACCTTTTATCCCTCTTGTTGTGGGAACAAGGTTATTAACCAAGTGTGATATTCCTTTACCGTGCTCGAACTCGATGCGTTTTAGATTTGTAACCAGCTCTCTGGCAATCTATATACATACTGTTGTGTTCTGTAGTGATTATTCACTTGGTTCCTCCGCCTGACTTATTGTCGGTTGAGGTTAAGTCACTACTTAGTTGTAGTGCTTCCTCTATTGTTAGTAGCTTCTGAATTATACCAGTTTCTCTGGTTCATTACAAGTGTTCTTTACTTGTATGACCTTGCATTTTCAATGCGTCAGTCCTTGTGACTTTCTTAAGTCTCCTTCCACCTTTATTCCAATGGAATTCACATCTTGTGATTGTTGGTGTGTTTCACACTCTTCGTGCTTCTTTGGCCTTAGGCCGCACGGTTTGTTTCCAAGCTTTTGCTCAACTGGCTTACGCCGTGTTTACTGGTGAAAGGAAGAATTTACCACTACTTACGTTCTCCATATCCTTAGCTATCCCACTAGATCATTAACTACACAAGTGCAATACCAAAACACTCAGTCCTACAGAGTGCAGAGGCGTGAACCCTTGGTAGTAACTCCTTATGAGATCGCAATAGGACTGATCGTTACTCTTTCAGGTGGTGCTTCATCATTTGGTACAGACTTCTGGCTTGTTGCCCGGTCTATCTACCATTTGTATTACAAACTCCATAGTACTGGGTGATTATTCGCATACATTGGTCGCCTGCTGCGCACCATGTTCTTACTGATTCCACAGTATTGGTTTGCACGGCATCCACTGTTGCTAGTTTCAGCTCATGCATTTATACAATGGTTTCCCATGTATTTGGCAATACCGAATATGGTATTCCTTTATTTTTCTGAGCTCCCTGAGCATCATTGGTTTTATTAACCGGTTATTCCTCGGTTGTCAACAATTGCTGTTGAAACTTATTTCACATTGCTTGGCAAGAAATATATGCTCAAGCCTGACTACGTTAGTAGTTCTGAAAGGGATATATTTCCCGACAGGTATTAATGGTATCCCCTTCTTGGGATCCATGTGCTCTCCACTCTTGTGGTCTCACATTATGAGGGGCGTCCTCATTCATTGGTTGTTACTCTTTTATCGGTGTCATCCTTGACCACTTTCCATATAGTTCACCTTGGTTTTGCAACCGTTGGGTTGTGTGGTACAGTTCCATGGCCTACTAGCCATGTTGCCTAGAGCTCTGCTCATCATAGGTTGTTTCCAAGTGGTTATTTCCCATAAACCATCGCTGGATTTGGAGGTTATACTGGGCTCCCTGGCAAGATCGTCACATCACGCTTCCGTCTGTTGGAGACCCTTTTTGTATTTTGGTATTGATCGATACCATTTATTAATTTGGGGTATCCCCTATCAAGTGGGATCCCGTCGGTGTTCTAACCGGTTGCTCGTTCCGATTGTGGTGTTTTTACCACGACATCTCGTTTAACTATGTTGACTTGCTACCCTTTATGGATTGCTCCTGGGTATTACCGATTATGCGGTAGCATCTGGCATATATGAGTATTTTCAGTTTGTTGTCCTGCCTTGCGGTTCTGGATCTGAGTTATCCGTTTCGGGTTGTAACGTCTCCCGTTCTTAGGGTAGACCATTGGTGTTTTTCCTTGTGTTATAACGAATTTGGTATCCCTTCCGGTGATGAATGGTATTTCTAGTACCTTACAACATCACCCTGTGTGTTGTGGTTGTTGATCTGGGAATTCTATCCCGTTCATTGAACACTGTTGTGTTAATGTTAGGCGTTTGCCTTACTGTGCTTAGACTGGGTATTCCTTCCAGTTATCATGCTTTACTTAGGTATATTCGAGACATGTCCAATGTCTTATCCCGTTGTTAGTGCTTCTTGCACTTTCAACTCTTAATGGTTCTCCTGAATTGAGTTCCTGACTCCTTAGCTTGTAGCTTATCTGAGCTTCCTTTGTTCGGTTGAGGTAACCAGCTGTTCCGTTTCGAATTTACTTATGGTCCGTAGAGCGGAGTTGACTACTTCCCGTGTGTCGTACACTACATGTATACATACGTGGGGTACCGTCTTGGCACGTTACCACTTACCTAACTATCTGTCAGGCCCGCAAGCTCCTTCAGAGTGCGGTCGTCCCACATCCCGTATTTGGGTACACTCGTAGTGTTCGTCACACGCCTAGGTGAAGTATTCTATTGTCAACTCCTCTTGTATCATCCTATGATACTCACCGTAATTCCGTCTGTTTGGTTTTAAAAATCCGAGGTTTAAAAGAAGAGTTTGTGATTTTGAAAGAAAAATTCGGGTTTTGAAATGACCGTTCGGTGTTAAAAGGAATTCTTCATGGCGTTGTCATGATTGAGGTCTTGACCAAGTCCAGCTTCTTGCTGACTGGTATACTCTTAATACAATGGTCGGGCCGTTAGGCCTTTCCGAGGTTTCATTATTTAAGTACTTAGGATTGGTGATCCTATATTTGCTCCATTCGTCATAGCGGTGCTTTGACTAGTATATGCGGGTTGTTAAAAATATTCCAATTGTCTTGTAGTTGCTGCACTTGCCCTCGGCAAGTGCGCGGGTAGGTTGTTTTTCGGTTAACGCATACCGGTTACGGTATCGTTTCCATCCCTATTTGGTGGTCTTATTAGATCTTCCTTGATCTTTTGATCTTGGTGATCGATCTCCTGAGTTGCTTCTCAGTATACTTGACATGATTGTCGTCCATCCGGGTGTCTCACACCTTCAGTGTGGTTAACGAGACTTGACTTATCCTTAGGAACCAGGTTGTGGTCCTATAGGTGTATGTGTTATGATTTCTTTCATAGCATCTGAACTATGTTGTTCGGTTATTACAGCCTCTTGGCATGTAGGTTTGGTGTTAATCCAACCTCGACTAATTCCTTAGTCGGTTTGTATACCGTTGTTGGTATCATCAAAGGTTGTAGTCCGTAGACTCTCTTGTCTAGGGTTGCTACTCCATTTTCCTTGCTTCATTGCACGATTGTGCTTCCCTTCTTGCTGGCTACACATGGTTCTCGCGACTGCGAAGCATGTCGCCCCATGGTGCCATAAATTCCATTATCCTTGTGTTTGGGATCTTCATTTTTCTGCCTTTAAGTGCGGTCATCGTCATCCAACGGGAACCGTCTTCGGGACTTCCAGTTCTCGGACTCTACCGTATGACAGGTTCTTTTCTAATAGGGTTTGTTTTGTACTGCCAGATCGGGTTTTCCCCGAGTGTGAGAGGTCTTTTCCATCTCTCTGGCGTTCTTGTCCCAACTTACAACGGGGGACGAGGAGGGCGGGTATGGTTACTGTAGGTATCCAGCTCACACTGGAAATTCCTATCTAGCGTCCTCACACACTAGCACTCAACCCATAGCCCTAAGTCTCTACTTCCTACTAACTCGGTATTTACCTAAACTCGGTATTTCATCCATCAGAGCGATACTTCGCTCTGATACCACTTTTTGTAACACCCCTACCGCTAATACCATCATTACTGTACAAATACTTACCTTCGCAGCGGATACTCCTTACACAACGGCGGGTGTACAATGCCGTTAGTCACCCACGTGACTAACAAGGCGAGTTACAATACTACATACTATCGGTCTGATGAACATGAACATACCGAGTACTCTACACAATACAATACTTCCCATTGCATACTCATCCATAATCCAATTACAACTCCAATACATTACTATACCGAGTATACTACAATCCTCAAAATTACCGATACAGTCTAAACATCCAAATTCTTACACGTTAACACATACAATTCCCTTTACTCAACTACCCATGCTTATGTAGCAGTCCCCGTCCTACTCTCTCGAACGGTGAACAGCTTCGGTACCTGCACACTAAAAAAAAGTCCCCCGAGGGGGTCAGCTTACGCTGCATATGAAATCCGCATATACCGCGTGCTAACCGCGGTACGCCGACTACTTTGGGTCGGATATACATGGAGTTCATTTTACATGCATACATACATACTCATACTACACAATACAATCAAGGATACCTACATAAATACACAAGTACAATACCTACTAAGGAAGACAATTCAATAGTCAACCATTCGTATTTGTTATACATTCTTGACTCTTCGTACTGTGTTCGATATTCGTTGCTCTACTCATACTTACTCCCTACTCTTGCATACTCATCACTCCATGTTCAATACCTTACTCGTACACGATCCTTACTCTGTGCTCGTCACTATACTAGTGCATACTCACTACTCGATTCTCCATACTTACTCCTACATACTCAATACTCGATACTTACTCATACGTACTCAATACTCGGTACTCCTTACATACTCACGTGCTTCTTACTTGATACTCATTACCTTACTCATACATACGCAATACTCATTACTTTGGCCTCTGGGCGGAGTCATACTCAAGACTCGCCACCGGACCTACAATACGAGGGCTATACGCTTAGCTCCTCAAATACTCAAATGTCCGTTCTACCGGACTACACGAATTCCCAACACTCTTCTCTCAGAGCACAATACAACCTCATGGGTTAGCCTAGAAGTATCTCTCTCGATAACCTCTGTTAGCTTAGGGAATTACCACCGTCTAGTATCCTCAGATTTAAGGGTTTCCCCAACATATCGAATACTCTCTCGTTCGGGGCATACTTACATCAGTCGGGTCCTCTCGTAACGGGTCGACTAAATTACTAAGGGGTTTGGAGATCCCTCATCATTCTTTACTACTCTCATGGTTCACGTTTTGCACCAAGATTAGTTCCTCTAATAGAGGTTACTTATATACTTCCACTACTGTTCGTTTGTGGATTACTCATTTCGTTTCTCCTACCGTTATCGGGAGGTTATTACTCCCGTACACTCTCTCGCATTCTAGTGAGTTCGTTGGTTTACGTTACCATCTATTGGTTCGTTGGTTTAGTGCGTTGCTACGGTTCCATTAATTCACACACGACTCTCGCTACGAGTCAATACACAACAAGACTCATCTATGAGTCGGTCTACGCACTAAGTAAAGCCACACAACCATTCAAGAAGGATAGCTCAATCAACATACAGCAAGACATATAATGAAAGGCAATAAACCGTTTTCATGCTTTAGTCTTGATTAGCCGGCATACAGCACACAAATCAACGTAACTCGGTTAGCATACGGGGCATGAGGAAACCATACCTTTCACCGGAGTTAGCTTTAACACGTGTTCCCTTGCTCGTTGGTTCACACTTGTTCCACTGATAATGTTTCAACATTATTATTAATACTATACTCTTACGATGCACAAGTAATTACTACTTCCGTACTTACCCCGTTATCCCGGTGTACTTAATGTTCTTATACTCTCAACTTGCTTAGTTATTGTTACACTTGTTTTCATACTCATATACTTACTTTCTTACCCTTACTACTTCATTTATAGTGTTCTACTACTGCATACATATGCATATATGTGTATAGGCATATATATACACATATGATTATTATAATCATATAATAAAAATGTTTTTTTTTTACTCGACCGGACTTGCGACCGACCTTGCAAGTCCGGTCCATTCCAGTAGCTACCAGTACGGGAAATTTTCTGGCCCGACCGAACTTGCAAGTCCGGTCGCAAGTTCGGTCCATTCCAGTAGCTCGCATTACGGGAATTTTTCTGGCCGACCGAACTTGCAAGTCCGGTCGCAAGTTCGGTCCATTCCAGAAGGTTTCTGACGGGAGAATTTTTCTGGCCGACCGAACTTGCAAGTCCGGTCGCAAGTTCGGTCGATTCCAGAAGGTTTCCCGTCTTTGTAAATCTGGGCTCGACCGAACTTGCAAGTCCGGTCGCAAGTCCGGTCCGGCCCAGTACTTCAGTTTAAAATTCTGTTTTCAGCTCTATACTTTGCCCATTGTTTCCCCAATCTTCCTACATGTAATCCCACATGTTTTAACACTTCTTAGGCCCTCCAAATTGCCTTGATTCATCCACCAAATCCCTCACTAAATCCATCAAATAACTTACACAATTCCCTCACTTCTTTTCCAATACTTGTGACAGTTTTTGTTACACTTATGCTACAGATTTTACAATTCAATTCTCTATCCAATTCTCCCTCGACCAATGCCATTCCTAGCATTCTAAATACCTCTCCTTGCCATACCAATTCATTTCCAAGCCATTGCACTACCTATACCCAAGTTCCAACACTCATCTTACCAAGATCCTGCACATTAAATTCTCCTAGCTTCTCCAATATGTTCTTATACACTTTGCTACAGATTTTACACTCCTTATTCCTCATACTACAATTACCATTCCAATGGTCATTAAACATCTCTACTATCCTCAATACATACCTTGGTTCTCCCATTCACCAAGTCATTCCTTAATGCACAATTCCTACCAAAAATTTGCCATAACTCATCTACTTTCCTTACTTATCCACACACCTCCTTTCTCATCAAATCCATCCCTATTCTAGCCAAACCACAAGGGTTCTACCAGCACACATATTGAGCAACCTTAATACATCAATACCCATCAATCACAATACTAATACACATACTCATTTCACTTGGCTCCAAAGCCTTCAATTCAAATACTTGCACTTAAATACTCAAACTTCACAATTCTCAATACTAGTACGAAGTTTTGGGTTCGTTAAATATTTTACCCATTCCCACTACTCTAATGCAATAGAATTTACATTAGGAAGGAGCTCTTACCTTGAGCTTATACTTCATTCTTTCTTTTCCATTTCTTCTTCCCTCTTTCTTGCACAAATCGATCACATGGGGAATGGAGTTGCCAAACTCCATTCCCATCACCCAAAACACATCAAACAAGTATAATTAATACACTAGCCCTTAGATTTATGCTAGTTCATTGAAGTGTTCAAAATACAAATTTCTAGGGTTTACCTTTGGAGTGCTTTAGGAGGGGTTTTAGCCCTTGGTTCAAGAAGGTGTTCTCACCACCATTGGAGGGTTGAAGCAAAGCTCTAAAACAAGAGGAAAAACAAGGTAAGAAAGAGAGACCAAAATCGGCCAAACCAAGAGATGGAGAAAAGTGAGGTCTTTCATGTGGATTTTTACCTTGTTGGAAAGAGGAGACTCCAAGCTTCACAATGGTGTGCTTTTCTCTTCAAATGGGGAAAACCCATGGAGATGAAACTCATCCTTTTCGAATTTTGAAAAGATAGAAATGTAGAGGAGGATGAGGGGATTACAAATATGTAATTTGTTTTACATTTGGAGCTCAAATGGAGTTAGAGTTTGAGGAAGAATGAAGAGAATCCATGGAAGGTGTGGAGCTTCTCACAAATCGCCCAGCTCAAGGAGGGAGAGAGAAATCGATGGGGAAGGAGAAGGAGAGGAAAGAGAAGGAAGGAAAGAGAAATGAGAGAGGAGAGAGAGGGTGGGGTTGCTTTTGTCCTTTTTATTCTACTTTTGCTTTTTGACTCCTTATTTATTTAGCTAGTGTGTATGTGTGAGAGGGGGTTTATTTATCTGTTAAAACCGGCCCCCACTGTAATACTAGCTGGAGCGTTTTTCATCTTTTACAGAAAACGCTCGTTATTTCACCGGTTTTGATACTATTCACTAACCGGGCCCGTTTTCCGGAATTTTCTCGCTTCTTTATTTTTATTGGTTATTAAGCTTCCATAAAATCTTAATAATTTTTATTTATGGTTAATTTTTACGGGTCTGTTTGACCACTTAGAATCACGTTTTCGGGTTCCTCGAAAACCGTGCGCTAAAGCTCTATTAGCGTTTTAATACATTATTCGGATCCGTTTTCTTCGGGAATCATTCCCGTATACTAATTAGGCATGAATAAGCCTTAGGAATCCTTACGATACTATAACCGAGGTCTGTACCTCCTATGGTTATTAACGCTCATTTTAGCGTTTTCCGCTTCCTAAGCGTTTTTCTCATTTCTTTGGATTTATTTTCTTTACCAAAAATTACTTAGGCACTATTAGGCCCTTAAATACCATATTAGAATAATATAATCACCATATTTAAGTTCGGGGTATTTCAATCTACCCCCCTTAAAGAACTTTGCCCTCAAAGTTGGTGAATCTAATATTGTTACTGTACCAATACTCTATGCTAAGGTTATGACCTCTACATATAATGTCAAACTCCAAATGTCTGACATGATGCATACTACGCATCCAAACAGCATGTCACTGCATGCATAGCAATCAAAAATATCATTTTTACTCCTCTCCAAGGGGGTCCATCCGCAGACAATTAGGTACAATCCTCCCCCAATGGAGAGTGATCCCTCAGGTACCGGTCACGTTTGAACACTTACGCTTTCTGGTTCACGGCCGTCATGACTTGAGCACTTACGCTTTCTGGCTCTACGGTCCTTTGGTTCTGATCAAATTCATTTGCACATATAGAGATCCTCAGGCACTTACTTACTTACTTACTCATACTTTACTCATACTTACTCATACTTACTCAGGACTACGCTGCCCCAGTGCCTTTGGAAAAATACAAAACACTCACTGTTACCGTACACCCGGTGTAGTGGTTTCAAACTACTCTACACTTCCACAGACTCAAAACTAGCTTCACCTCCTATGGTTTCGACCGGATACCCGTGCCTAGGCATGGAAGATCCACTAGCGCCCGTGGGAGCGGTTTTAAAACCGATCCTCATTCTCAAGTTTGAAGAAAGCATTGTACCAAATTAGTTTTGGAAATTCATTTTGAAAACTTTGCATAAATCTCCCAATTTCCATTTTTTTTTGATGATCATGCCTAATACTAGTGTGTTATTATTGTGACCACTTAGGGGAGCTTCCAGAGTCCTTCAACCCCAATGTGATCAGCATTGGTGTTGAATTATCCTTCCACTCCAATTTGTGTTCGGCTTCCCTTGATCACTAGCAAATCAAGTTCCACTTCCCACCTCAATACAAACAGACAGATTGTCAAACATTATCTCGTTTTCTATCTTTTTAATCTTGCTACTCGTAATCATACACATACATTTTCCAATTTATATGATTCACTTACTTACTCACTAATCATTTCATCCACCGTTACTACATCTTCTCCAACTACTATACTTAAGAAATTTGTGGGTATACCATCCCATTAATTTGCTATACTCCAATTTATACTCATAAAATACATCGGTTGTACACCGATTCATACTCATTACATACATCGGTTGTATGCCGATTTATACTCCTCAAGTCTCCCATACATACTCATTCTTCATACTATTACCAATCGGGTTTCTCATTACCCTGGAGTTTCTCTACTCCTTTTTCCTATACTTACTTCCCAAATTACCATAATTACACGATGAGTGAATACAAATGTTTATGTAACATAAGTATCAACCATCAAAACGAATTCTCTTGCGCTATGCGCATTGTAGTTTACGCACCTATCACGTAAAACATACATTTCGCGGTTTTCGCTCTACCCCCCTTAAAAGGGATTACGCCCACGTAATCTACCATGTGTCAATGTTGAACATTGATCGAAGGCATTCAGCCGTCATGGAGTGGTTCGGTTCCATGCGGTCTATTATACAATGTTCCTTGATAGTGGGTCTTAACCGTATTACCGGTTAGTCCCTACATCAAGAATTTTCATCGGAGTTATTTAACTCTTAACCGGGTTCGGTTCTAGGTGTATTTACTTAGAATTTTGGGCCCACTAGCTTCTGCTGCGCGACCCTGGTAACTTGGGTTATTCGCCTTCTGTTACACATCACCTTTTTATCCCTCTTGTTGTGGGAACAAGGTTATTAACCAAGTGTGATATCTTACCGTGCTCGAACTCGATGCGTTTTAGATTTGTAACCAGCTCTCTGGCAATCTATATACATACTTTGTGTTCTGTAGTGATTATTCACTTGGTTCCTCCGACTTATTGTCGGTTGAGGTTAAGTCACTACTTAGTTGTAGTGCTTCCTCTATTGTTAGTAGCTTCTGAATTATACCAGTTTCTCTGGTTCATTACAAGTGTTCTTTACTTGTATGACCTTGCATTTTCAATGCGTCAGTCCTTGTGACTTTCTTAAGTCTCCTTCCACTTTATTCCAATGGAATTCACATCTTGTGATTGTTGGTGTGTTTCACACTCTTCGTGCTTCTTTGGCCTTAGGCCGCACGGTTTGTTTCCAAGCTTTTGCTCAACTGGCTTACGCCGTGTTTACTGGTGAAAGGAAGAATTTACCACTACTTACGTTCTCCATATCCTTAGCTATCCCACTAGATCATTAACTACACAAGTGCAATACCAAAACACTCAGTCCTACAGAGTGCAGAGGCGTGAACCCTTGGTAGTAACTCTCTTATGAGATCGCAATAGGATTGATCGTTACTCTTTCAGGTGGTGCTTCATCATTTGGTACAGACTTCTGGCTTGTTGCCCGGTCTATCTACCATTTGTATTACAAACTCCATAGTACTGGGTGATTATTCGCATACATTGGTCGCCTGCTGCGCACCATGTTCTTACTGATTCCACAGTATTGGTTTGCACGGCATCCACTGTTGCTAGTTTCAGCTCATGCATTTATACAATGGTTTCCCATGTATTTGGCAATACCGAATATGGTATTCCTTTATTTTTCTGAGCTCCCTGAGCATCATTGGTTTTATTAACCGGTTATTCCTCGGTTGTCAACAATTGCTGTTGAAACTTATTTCACATTGCTTGGCAAGAAAATATGCTCAAGCCTGACTACGTTAGTAGTTCTGAAAGGGATATATTTCCCGACAGGTATTAATGGTATCCCCTTCTTGGGATCCATGTGCTCTCCACTCTTGTGGTCTCACATTATGAGGGGCGTCCTCATTCATTGGTTGTTACTCTTTTATCGGTGTCATCCTTGACCACTTTCCATATAGTTCACCTTGGTTTTGCAACCGTTGGGTTGTGTGGTACAGTTCCATGGCCTACTAGCCATGTTGCCTAGAGCTCTGCTCATCATAGGTTGTTTCCAAGTGGTTATTTCCATAAACCATCGCTGGATTTGGAGGTTATACTGGGCTCCCTGGCAAGATCGTCACATCACGCTTCCGTCTGTTGGAGACCCTTTTTGTATTTTGGTATTGATCGATACCATTTATTAATTTGGGGTATCCCCTATCAAGTGGGATCCCGTCGGTGTTCTAACCGGTTGCTCGTTCCGATTGTGGTGTTTTACCACGACATCTCGTTTAACTGTTGACTTGCTACCCTTTATGGATTGCTCCTGGGTATTACCGATTATGCGGTAGCATCTGGCATATATGAGTATTTTCAGTTTGTTGTCCTGCCTTGCGGTTCTGGATCTGAGTTATCCGTTTCGGGTTGTAACGTCTCCCGTTCTTAGGGTAGACCATTGGTGTTTTTCCTTGTGTTATAACGAATTTGGTATCCCTTCCGGTGATGAATGGTATTTCTAGTACCTTACAACATCACCCTGTGTGTTGTGGTTGTTGATCTGGGAATTCTATCCCGTTCATTGAACACTGTTGTGTTAATGTTAGGCGTTTGCCTTACTGTGCTTAGACTGGGTATTCCTTCCAGTTATCATGCTTTACTTAGGTATATTCGAGACATGTCCAATGTCTTATCCCGTTGTTAGTGCTTCTTGCACTTTCAACTCTTAATGGTTCTCCTGAATTGAGTTCCTGACTCCTTAGCTTGTAGCTTATCTGAGCTTCCTTTGTTCGGTTGAGGTAACCAGCTGTTCCGTTTCGAATTTACTTATGGTCCGTAGAGCGGAGTTGACTACTTCCCGTGTGTACACTACATGTATACATACGTGGGGTACCGTCTTGGCACGTTACCACTTACCTAACTATTGTCAGGCCCGCAAGCTCCTTAGAGTGCGGTCGTCCCACATCCCGTATTTGGGTACACTCGTAGTGTTCGTCACACGCCTAGGTGAAGTATTCTATTGTCAACTCCTCTTGTATCATCCTATGATACTCACCGTAATTCCGTCTGTTTGGTTTTAAAATCCGAGGTTTAAAAGAAGAGTTTGTGATTTTGAAAGAAAAATTCGGGTTTTGAAATGACCGTTCGGTGTTAAAAGAATTCTTCATGGCGTTGTCATGATTGAGGTCTTGACCAAGTCCAGCTTCTTGCTGACTGGTATACTCTTAATACAATGGTCGGGCCGTTAGGCCTTTCCGAGGTTTCATTATTTAAGTACTTAGGATTGGTGATCCTATATTTGCTCCATTCGTCATAGCGGTGCTTTGACTAGTATATGCGGGTTGTTAAAAATATTCCAATTGTCTTGTAGTTGCTGCACTTGCCCTCGGCAAGTGCGCGGGTAGGTTGTTTTTCGGTTAACGCATACGGTTACGGTATCGTTTCCATCCCTATTTGGTGGTCTTATTAGATCTTCCTTGATCTTTTGATCTTGGTGATCGATCTCCTGAGTGCTTCTCAGTATACTTGACATGATTGTCGTCCATCCGGGTGTCTCACACCTTCAGTGTGGTTAACGAGACCTTGACTTATCCTTAGGAACCAGGTTGGGTCCTATAGGTGTATGTGTTATGATTTCTCTTTCATAGCATCTGAACTATGTTGTTCGTTATTATCTTAATACAGCCTCTTGGCATGTAGGTTTGGTGTGTTAATCCAACCTCGACTAATTCCTTAGTCGGTTTGTATACGTTGTTGGTATCATCAAAGGTTGTAGTCCGTAGACTCTCTTGTCTAGGGTTCTACTACTTCATTTTCCTTGCTTCATTGCACGATTGTGCTTCCCTTCTTGCTGGCTACACATGGTTCTCGCGACTGCGAAGCATGTCGCCCCATGGTGCCATAAATTCCATTATCCTTGTGTTGGGATCTTCATTTTTCTGCCTTTAAGTGCGGTCATCGTCATCCAACGGGAACCGTCTTCGGGACTTCCAGTTCTCGGACTCTACCGTATGACAGGTTCTTTTCTAATAGGGTTTGTTTTGTACTGCCAGATCGGGTTTTTCCCCGAGTGTGAGAGGTCTTTTCCATCTCTCTGGCGTTCTTGTCCCAACTTACAACGGGGGACGAGGAGGGCGGGTATGGTTATGGTTATGTATGTATCCAGCTCACACTGGAAATTCCTATCTAGTGTCCTCACACACTAGCACTCAACCCATAGCCCTAAGTCTCTACTTTTCCTAACTCGGTATTTACCTAAACTCGGTATTTCATCCATCAGAGCGACTTCGCTCTGATACCAACTTTTTTGTAACACCCCTACCGCTAATACCATCATTACTGTACAAATACTTACCTTCGCAGCGGATACTCCTTACACAACGGCGGGTGTACAATGCCGTTAGTCACCCACGTGACTAACAAGGCGAGTTACAATACTACATACTATCGGTCTGATGAACATGAACATACCGAGTACTCTACACAATACAATACTTCCCATTGCATACCATCCATAATCCAATTACAACTCCAATACATTACTATACCGAGTATACTACAATCCTCAAAATACCGATACAGTCTAAACATCCAAATTCTTACAACGTTAACACATACAATTCCCTTTACTCAACTACCCATGCTTATGTAGCAGTCCCCGTCCTACTCTCTCGAACGGTGAACAGCTTCGGTACCTGCACACTAAAAAAAAAGTCCCCCGAGGGGGTCAGCTTACGCTGCATATGAAATCCGCATATACCGCGTGCTAACCGCGGTACGCCGACTACTTTGGGTCGGATATACATGGAGTTCATTTTACATGCATACATACATACTCATACTACACAATACAATCAAGGATACCTACATAAATACACAAGTACAATACCTACTAAGGAAGACAATTCAATAGTCAACCATTCGTATTTGTTATACATTCTTGACTCTTCGTACTGTGTTCGATATTCGTTGCTCTACTCATACTTACTCCCTACTCTTGCATACTCATCACTCCATGTTCAATACCTTACTCGTACACGATCCTTACTCTGTGCTCGTCACTATACTAGTGCTACTCACTACTCGATTCTCCATACTTACTCCTACATACTCAATACTCGATACTTACTCATACGTACTCATACTCGGTACTCCTTACATACTCACACGTGCTTCTTACTTGATACTCATTACCTTACTCATACATACGCAATACTCATTACTTTGGCCTCTGGGCGGAGTCATACTCAAGACTCGCCACCGGACCTACAATACGAGGGCTATACGCTTAGCTCCTCAAATACTCAAATGTCCGTTCTACCGGACTACACGAATTCCCAACACTCTTCTCTCAGAGCACAATACAACCTCATGGGTTAGCCTAGAAGTATCTCTCTCGATAACCTCTGTTAGCTTAGGGAATTACCACCGTCTAGTATCCTCAGATTTATGGGGTTTCCCCAACATATCGAATACTCTCTCGTTCGGGGCATACTTACATCAGTCGGGTCCTCTCGTAACGGGTCGACTAAATTACTAAGGGGTTTGGAGATCCCTCATCATTCTTTACTACTCTCATGGTTCACGTTTTGCACCAAGATTAGTTCCTCTAATAGAGGTTACTTATATACTTCCACTACTGTTCGTTTGTGGATTACTCATTTCGTTTCTCCTACCGTTATCGGGAGGTTATTACTCCCCGTACACTCTCTCGCATCTAGTGAGTTCGTTGGTTTACGTTACCATCTATTGGTTCGTTGGTTTAGTGCGTTGCTACGGTTCCATTAATTCACACACGACTCTCGCTACGAGTCAATACACAACAAGACTCATCTATGAGTCGGTCTACGCACTAAGTAAAGCCACACAACCATTCAAGAAGGATAGCTCAATCAACATACAGCAAGACATATAATGAAAGGCAATAAACCGTTTTCATGCTTTAGTCTTGATTAGCCGGCATACAGCACACAAATCAACGTAACTCGGTTAGCATACGGGGCATGAGGAACCATACCTTTCACCGGAGTTAGCTTTAACACGTGTTCCCTTGCTCGTTGGTTCACACTTGTTCCACTGATAATGTTTCAAACATTATTATTAATACTATACTCTTACGATGCACAAGTAATTACTACTTTCCGTACTTACCCCGTTATCCCGGTGTACTTAATGTTCTTATACTCTCAACTTGCTTAGTTATTGTTACACTTGTTTTCATACTCTATACTTACTTTCTTACCCTTACTACTTACTACTTCATTTATAGTGTTCTACTGCTACTGCATACATATGCATATATGTGTATAGGCATATATATACACATATGATTATTATAATCATATAATAAAAATGTTTTTTTTTTTACTCGACTCGACCGGACTTGCGACCGACCTTGCAAGTCCGGTCCATTCCAGTAGCTACCAGTACGGGAAATTTTCTGGCCCGACCGAACTTGCAAGTCCGGTCGCAAGTTCGGTCCATTCCAGTAGCTCGCATTACGGAATTTTTTCTGGCCGACCGAACTTGCAAGTCCGGTCGCAAGTTCGGTCCATTCCAGAAGGTTTCTGACGGGAGAATTTTTCTGGCCGACCGAACTTGCAAGTCCGGTCGCAAGTTCGGTCGATTCCAGAAGGTTTCCCGTCTTTGTAAATCTGGGCTCGACCGAACTTGCAAGTCCGGTCGCAAGTCCGGTCCGGCCTACTTCAGTTTAAAATTCTGTTTTCAGCTCTATACTTTGCCCATTGTTTCCCCAATCTTCCTACATGTAATCCCACATGTTTTAACACTTCTTAGGCCCTCCAAATTGCCTTGATTCATCCACCAAATCCCTCACTAAATCCATCAATAACTTACACAATTCCCTCACTTCTTTTCCAATACTTGTGACAGTTTTTTTTACACTTATGCTACAGATTTTACAATTCAATTCTCCTATCCAATTCTCCCTCGACCATGTCTTCCTAGCATTCTAAATACCTCTCCTTGCCATACCAATTCATTTCCAAGCCATTGCACTACCTATACCCAAGTTCCAACACTCATCTTACCAAGATCCTGCACATTAAATTCTCCTAGCTTCTCCAATATGTTCTTATACACTTTGCTACAGATTTTACACTCCTTATTCCTCATACTACAATTACCATTCCAATGGTCATTAAACATCTCTACTATCCTCAATACATACCTTGGTTCTCCCATTCACCAAGTCATTCCTTAATGCACAATTCCTACCAAAAATTTGCCATAACTCATCTACTTTCCTTACTTATCCACACACATCCTTTCTCATCAAATCCATCCCTATTATAGCCAAACCACAAGGGTTCTACCAGCACACATATTGAGCAACCTTAATACATCAATACCCCAATCACAATACTAATACACATACTCATTTCACTTGGCTCCAAAGCCTTCAATTCAAATACTTGCACTTAAATACTCAAACTTCACAATTCTCAATACTAGTACGAAGTTTTGGGTTCGTTAAATATTTTACCCATTCCCACTACTCTAATGCAATAGAATTTACATTAGGAAGGAGCTCTTACCTTGAGCTTATACTTCATTCTTTCTTTTCCATTTCTTCTTCCCTCTTTCTTGCACAAATCGATCACATGGGGAATGGAGTTGCCAAACTCCATTCCCATCACCCAAACACATCAAACAAGTATAATTAATACACTAGCCCTTAGATTTATGCTAGTTCATTGAAGTGTTCAAAATACAAATTTCTAGGGTTTACCTTTGGAGTGCTTTAGGAGGGGTTTTAGCCCTTGGTTCAAGAAGGTGTTCTCACCACCATTGGAGGGTTGAAGCAAAGCTCTAAAACAAGAGGAAAACAAGGTAAGAAAGAGAGACCAAAATCGGCCAAACCAAGAGATGGAGAAAAGTGAGGTCTTTCATGTGGATTTTTACCTTGTTGGAAAGAGGAGACTCCAAGCTTCACAATGGTGTGCTTTTCTCTTCAAATGGGGAAAACCCATGGAGATGAAACTCATCCTTTTCGAATTTTGAAAAGATAGAAATGTAGAGGAGGATGAGGGTTACAAAATGTAATTTGTTTTACATTTGGAGCTCAAATGGAGTTAGAGTTTGAGGAAGAATGAAGAGAATCCATGGAAGGTGTGGAGCTTCTCACAAATCGCCCAGCTCAGGAGGAGAGAGAAAATCGATGGGGAAGAGAAGGAGAGGAAAGAGAAGGAAGGAAGAGAAAGAGAGGAGAGAGAGGGTGGGGTTGCTTTTGTCCTTTTTATTCTACTTTTGCTTTTTGACTCCTTATTTATTTCTAGTGTGTATGTGTGAGAGGGGGTTATTTATCTGTTAAAACCGGCCCCCACTGTAATACTAGCTGGAGCGTTTTCATCTTTTACAGAAAACGCTCGTTATTTCACCCGGTTCTGATACTATTCACTAACCGGGCCCGTTTTCCGGAATTTTCTCGTTCTTCTTTTTATTTTTATTGGTTATTAAGCTTCCATAAATGCTTAATAATTTTTATTTATGGTTTATAATTTTTACGGGTCTGTTTGACCACTTAGAATCACGTTTTCGGGTTCCTCGAAAACCGTGCGCTAAAGCTCTATTAGCGTTTTAATACATTATTCGGATCCGTTTTCTTCGGGAATCATTCCGTATACTAATTAGGCATGAATAAGCCTTAGGAATCCTTACGATACTATAACCGAGGTCTTGTACCTCCTATGGTTATTTAACGCTCATTTTAGCGTTTTCCGCTTCCTAAGCGTTTTTCTCATTTCTTTGGATTTATTTTCTTTACCAAAATTACTTAGGCACTATTAGGCCCTTAAATACCATATTAGAATAATATAATCACCATATTTAAGTTCGGGGTATTTCTATCTACCCCCCTAAAGAACTTTGCCCTCAAAGTTGGTGAATCTAATATTGTTACTTGTACCAATACTCTATGCTAAGGTTATGACCTCTACATATAACTTGTCAAACTCCAAATGTCTGACATGATGCATACTACGCATCCAAACAGCATGTCACTGCATGCATAGCAATCAAAAATATCCATTTTACTCCTCTCCAAGGGGGTCCATCCGCAGACAATTAGGTACAATCCTCCCCAATGGAGAGTGATCCCTCAGGTACCGGTCACGTTTGAACACTTACGCTTTCTGGTTCACGGCCGTCATGACTTGAGCACTTACGCTTTCTGGCTCTACGGTCCTTTGGTTCTGATCAAATTCATTTGCACATATAGAGATCCTCAGGCACTTACTCATACTTACTTACTCATACTTTACTCATACTTACTCATACTTACTCAGGACTACGCTGCCCCAGTGCCTTTGGAAAAATACAAAACACTCACTGTTACCGTACACCCGGTGTAGTGGTTTCAAACTACTCTACACTTCCACAGACTCAAAACTAGCTTCACCTCCTATGGTTTCGACCGGATACCCGTGCCTAGGCATGGAAGATCCACTAGCGCCCGTGGGAGCGGTTTTAAAACCGATCCTCATTCTCAAGTTTGAAGAAAGCATTGTACCAAATTAGTTATTTTGGAAATTCATTTTGAAAACTTTGCATAAATCTCCCAATTTCCATTTTTTTTTTGATGATCATTCCTAATACTAGTGTTATTATTGTGACCACTTAGGGGAGCTTCCAGAGTCCTTCAACCCCAATGTGATCAGCATTGGTGTTGAATTATCCTTCCACTCCAATTTGTGTTCGGCTTCCCTTGATCACTAGCAAATCAAGTTCCACTTCCCCACCTCAATACAAACAGACAGATTGTCAAACATTATCTCGTTTCTATCTTTTTAATCTTGCTACTCGTAATCATACACATACATTTTCCAATTATATGATTCACTTACTTACTCACTAATCATTTCATCCACCGTTACTACATCTTCTCCAACTACTATACTTAAGAAATTGTTGGGTATACCATCCCATTAATTTGCTATACTCCAATTTATACTCATAAAATACATCGGTTGTACACCGATTCATACTCATTACATACATCGGTTGTATGCCGATTTATACTCCTCAAGTCTCCCATACATACTCATTCTTCATACTATTACCAATCGGGTTTCTCATTACCCTGGAGTTTCTCTACTCCTTTTTCCTATACTTACTTCCCAAATTACCATAATTACACGATGAGTGAATACAAATGTTTATGTAACATAAGTATCAACCATCAAAACGAATTCTCTTGCGCTATGCGCATTGTAGTTTACGCACCTATCACGTAAACATACATTTGCGGTTTTCGCTCTACCCCCCTTAAAGGGATTACGCCCACGTAATCTACCATGTGTCAATGTTGAACATTGATCGAAGGCATTCAGCCGTCATGGAGTGGTTCGGTTTCCATGCGGTCTATTATACAATGTTCCTTGATTAGTGGGTCTTAACCGTATTACCGTTAGTCCCTACATCAAGAATTTTCATCGGAGTTATTTAACTCTTAACCGGGTTCGGTTCTAGGTGTATTTACTTAGAATTTTGGGCCCACTAGCTTCTGCTGCGCGACCCTGGTAACTTGGGTTATTCGCCTTCTGTTACACATCACCTTTTATCCCTCTTGTTGTGGGAACAAGGTTATTAACCAAGTGTGATATTCCTTTACCGTGCTCGAACTCGATGCGTTTTAGATTTGTAACCCGCTCTCTGGCAATCTATATACATACTGTTGTGTTCTGTAGTGATTATTCACTTGGTTCCTCCGACTTATTGTCGGTTGAGGTTAAGTCACTACTTAGTTGTAGTGCTTCCTCTATTGTTAGTAGCTTCTGAATTATACCAGTTTCTCTGGTTCATTACAAGTGTTCTTTACTTGTATGACCTTGCATTTTCAATGCGTCAGTCCTTGTGACTTTCTTAAGTCTCCTTCCACCTTTATTCCAATGGAATTCACATCTTGTGATTGTTGGTGTGTTTCACACTCTTCGTGCTTCTTTGGCCTTAGGCCGCACGGTTTTTTCCAAGCTTTTGCTCAACTGGCTTACGCCGTGTTTACTGGTGAAAGGAAGAATTTACCACTACTTACGTTCTCCATATCCTTAGCTATCCCACTAGATCATTAACTACACAAGTGCAATACCAAAACACTCAGTCCTACAGAGTGCAGAGGCGTGAACCCTTGGTAGTAACTCTCTTATGAGATCGCAATAGGATTGATCGTTACTCTTTCAGGTGGTGCTTCATCATTTGGTACAGACTTCTGGCTTGTTGCCCGGTCTATCTACCATTTATATTACAAACTCCATAGTACTGGGTGATTATTCGCATACATTGGTCGCCTGCTGCGCACCATGTTCTTACTGATTCCACAGTATTGGTTTGCACGGCATCCACTGTTGCTAGTTTCAGCTCATGCATTTATACAATGGTTTCCCATGTATTTGGCAATACCGAATATGGTATTCCTTTATTTTTCTGAGCTCCCTGAGCATCATTGGTTTTATAACCGGTTATTCCTCGGTTGTCAACAATTGCTGTTGAAACTTATTTCACATTGCTTGGCAAGAAATATATGCTCAAGCCTGACTACGTTAGTAGTTCTGAAAGGGATATATTTCCCGACAGTATTATGGTATCCCCTTCTTGGGATCCATGTGCTCTCCACTCTTGTGGTCTCACATTATGAGGGGCGTCCTCATTCATTGGTTGTTACTCTTTTATCGGTGTCATCCTTGACCACTTTCCATATAGTTCACCTTGGTTTTGCAACCGTTGGGTTGTGTGGTACAGTTCCATGGCCTACTAGCCATGTTGCCTAGAGCTCTGCTCATCATAGGTTGTTTCCAAGTGGTTATTTCCCATAAACCATCGCTGGATTTGGAGGTTATACTGGGCTCCCTGGCAAGATCGTCACATCACGCTTCCGTCTGTTGGAGACCCTTTTTGTATTTGGTATTGATCGATACCATTATTAATTTGGGGTATCCCCTATCAAGTGGGATCCCGTCGGTGTTCTAACCAGTTGCTCGTTCCGATTGTGGTGTTTTTACCACGACATCTCGTTTAACTGTGTTGACTTGCTACCCTTTATGGATTGCTCCTGGGTATTACCGATTATGCGGTAGCATCTGGCATATATGAGTATTTTCAGTTTGTTGTCCTGCCTTGCGGTTCTGGATCTGAGTTATCCGTTTCGGGTTGTAACGTCTCCCGTTCTTAGGGTAGACCATTGGTGTTTTTCCTTGTGTTATAACGAATTTGGTATCCCTTCCGGTGATGAATGGTATTTCTAGTACCTTACAACATCACCCTGTGTGTTGTGGTTGTTGATCTGGGAATTATATCCCGTTCATTGAACACTGTTGTGTTAATGTTAGGCGTTTGCCTTACTGTGCTTAGACTGGGTATTCCTTCCAGTTATCATGCTTTACTTAGGTATATTCGAGACATGTCCAATGTCTTATCCCGTTGTTAGTGCTTCTTGCACTTTCAACTCTTAATGGTTCTCCTGAATTGAGTTCCTGACTCCTTAGCTTGTAGCTTATCTGAGCTTCCTTTGTTCGGTTGAGGTAACCAGCTGTTCCGTTTCGAATTTACTTATGGTCCGTAGAGCGGAGTTGACTACTTCCCGTGTGTCGTACACTACATGTATACATACGTGGGGTACCGTCTTGGCACGTTACCACTTACCTAACTATCTGTTAGGCCCGCAAGCTCCTTCAGAGTGCGGTCGTCCCACATCCCGTATTTGGGTACACTCGTAGTGTTCGTCACACGCCTAGGTGAAGTATTCTATTGTCAACTCCTCTTGTATCATCCTATGATACTCACCGTAATTCCGTCTGTTTGGTTTTAAAAATCCAAGGTTTAAAAGAAGAGTTTGTGATTTTGAAAGAAAAATCGGGTTTTGAAATGACCGTTCGGTGTTAAAAGGAATTCTTCATGGCGTTGTCATGATTGAGGTCTTGACCAAGTCCAGCTTCTTGCTGACTGGTATACTCTTAATACAATGGTCGGGCCGTTAGGCCTTTCCGAGGTTCATTATTTAAGTACTTAGGATTGGTGATCCTATATTTGCTCCATTCGTCATAGCGGTGCTTTGACTAGTATATGCGGGTTGTTAAAATATTCCATTGTCTTGTAGTTGCTGCACTTGCCCTCGGCAAGTGCGCGCGGGTAGGTTGTTTTTCGGTTAACGCATACCGGTTACGGTATCGTTTCCATCCCTATTTGGTGGTCTTATTAGATCTTCCTTGATCTTTTGATCTTGGTGATCGATCTCCTGAGTTGCTTCTCAGTATACTTGACATGATTGTCGTCCATCCGGGTGTCTCACACCTTCAGTGTGGTTAACGAGACTTGACTTATCCTTAGGAACCAGGTTGTGGTCCTATAGGTGTATGTGTTATGATTTCTTTCATAGCATCTGAACTATGTTGTTCGGTTATTACAGCCTCTTGGCATGTAGGTTTGGTGTTAATCCACCTCGACTAATTCCTTAGTCGGTTTGTATACCGTTGTTGGTATCATCAAAGGTTGTAGTCCGTAGACTCTCTTGTCTAGGGTTGCTACTCCATTTTCCTTGCTTATTGCACGATTGTGCTTCCCTTCTTGCTGGCTACACATGGTTCTCGCGACTGCGAAGCATGTCGCCCCATGGTGCCATAAATTCCATTATCCTTGTGTTTGGGATCTTCATTTTTCTGCCTTTAAGTGCGGTCATCGTCATCCAACGGGAACCGTCTTCGGGACTTCCAGTTCTCGGACTCTACCGTATGACAGGTTCTTTCTAATAGGGTTTGTTTTGTACTGCCAGATCGGGTTTTCCCCGAGTGTGAGAGGTCTTTTCATCTCTCTGGCGTTCTTGTCCCAACTTACAACGGGGGACGAGGAGGGCGGGTATGGTTACTGTAGGTATCCAGCTCACACTGGAAATTCCTATCTAGCGTCCTCACACACTAGCACTCAACCCATAGCCCTAAGTCTCTACTTCCTAACTCGGTATTTACCTAAACTCGGTATTTCATCCATCAGAGCGATACTTCGCTCTGATACCACTTTTTGTAACACCCCTACCGCTAATACCATCATTACTGTACAAATACTTACCTTCGCAGCGGATACTCCTTACACAACGGCGGGTGTACAATGCCGTTAGTCACCCACGTGACTAACAAGGCGAGTTACAATACTACATACTATCGGTCTAATGAACATGAACATACCGAGTACTCTACACAATACAATACTTCCCATTGCATACTCATCCATAATCCAATTACAACTCCAATACATTACTATACCGAGTATACTACAATCCTCAAAATTACCGATACAGTCTAAACATCCAAATTCTTACTACGTTAACACATACAATTCCCTTTACTCAACTACCCATGCTTATGTAGCAGTCCCCGTCCTACTCTCTCGAACGGTGAACAGCTTCGGTACCTGCACACTAAAAAAAAAGTCCCCCGAGGGGGTCAGCTTACGCTGCATATGAAATCCGCATATACCGCGTGCTAACCGCGGTACGCCGACTACTTTGGGTCGGATATACATGGAGTTCATTTTACATGCATACATACATACTCATACTACACAATACAATCAAGGATACCTACATAAATACACAAGTACAATACCTACTAAGGAAGACAATTCAATAGTCAACCATTCGTATTTGTTATACATTCTTGACTCTTCGTACTGTGTTCGATATTCGTTGCTCTACTCATACTTACTCCCTACTCTTGCATACTCATCACTCCATGTTCAATACCTTACTCGTACACGATCCTTACTCTGTGCTCGTCACTATACTAGTGCATACTCACTACTCGATTCTCCATACTTACTCCTACATACTCAATACTCGATACTTACTCATACGTACTCAATACTCGGTACTCCTTACATACTCACACGTGCTTCTTACTCGATACTCATTACCTTACTCATACATACGCAATACTCATTACTTTGGCCTCTGGGCGGAGTCATACTCAAGACTCGCCACCGGACCTACAATACGAGGGCTATACGCTTAGCTCCTCAAATACTCAAATGTCCGTTCTACCGGACTACACGAATTCCCAACACTCTTCTCTCAGAGCACAATACAACCTCATGGGTTAGCCTAGAAGTATCTCTCTCGATAACCTCTGTTAGCTTAGGGAATTACCACCGTCTAGTATCCTCAGATTTAAGGGTTTCCCCAACATATCGAATACTCTCTCGTTCGGGGCATACTTACATCAGTCGGGTCCTCTCGTAACGGGTCGA
Source organism: Limonium bicolor (assembly GCA_023374045.1). Classification (NCBI taxonomy): domain Eukaryota; kingdom Viridiplantae; phylum Streptophyta; class Magnoliopsida; order Caryophyllales; family Plumbaginaceae; genus Limonium; species Limonium bicolor. The sequence goes on along the minus strand of CM041777.1, from coordinate 480,149,636 downwards.
CTAAATTACTAAGGGGTTTGGAGATCCCTCATCATTCTTTACTACTCTCATGGTTCACGTTTTGCACCAAGATTAGTTCCTCTAATAGAGGTTACTTATATACTTCCACTACTGTTCGTTTGTGGATTACTCATTTCGTTTCTCCTACCGTTATCGGGAGGTTATTACTCCCGTACACTCTCTCGCATTCTAGTGAGTTCGTTGGTTTACGTTACCATCTATTGGTTCGTTGGTTTAGTGCGTTGCTACGGTTCCATTAATTCACACACGACTCTCGCTACGAGTCAATACACAACAAGACTCATCTATGAGTCGGTCTACGCACTAAGTAAAGCCACACAACCATTCAAGAAGGATAGCTCAATCAACATACAGCAAGACATATAATGAAAGGCAATAAACCGTTTTCATGCTTTAGTCTTGATTAGCCGGCATACAGCAGACAAATCAACGTAACTCGGTTAGCATACGGGGCATGAGGAAACCATACCTTTCACCGGAGTTAGCTTTAACACGTGTTCCCTTGCTCGTTGGTTCACACTTGTTCCACTGATAATGTTTCAACATTATTATTAATACTATACTCTTACGATGCACAAGTAATTACTACTTCCGTACTTACCCCGTTATCCCGGTGTACTTAATGTTCTTATACTCTCAACTTGCTTAGTTATTGTTACACTTGTTTTCATACTCATATACTTACTTTCTTACCCTTACTACTTCATTTATAGTGTTCTACTGCATACATATGCATATATGTGTATAGGCATATATATACACATATGATTATTATAATCATATAATAAAAATGTTTTTTTTTTGACTCGACCGGACTTGCGACCGACCTTGCAAGTCCGGTCCATTCCAGTAGCTACCAGTACGGGAATTTTCTGGCCCGACCGAACTTGCAAGTCCGGTCGCAAGTTCGGTCCATTCCAGTAGCTCGCATTACGGGAATTTTTCTGGCCGACCGAACTTGCAAGTCCGGTCGCAAGTTCGGTCCATTCCAGAAGGTTTCTTACGGGAGAATTTTTCTGGCCGACCGAACTTGCAAGTCCGGTCGCAAGTTCGGTCGATTCCAGAAGGTTTCCCGTCTTTGTAAATCTGGGCTCGACCGAACTTGCAAGTCCGGTCGCAAGTCCGGTCCGGCCCAGTACTTCAGTTTAAAATTCTGTTTTCAGCTCTATACTTTGCCCATTGTTTCCCCAATCTTCCTACATGTAATCCCACATGTTTTAACACTTCTTAGGCCCTCCAAATTGCCTTGATTCATCCACCAAATCCCTCACTAAATCCATCAAATAACTTACACAATTCCCTCACTTCTTTTCCAATACTTGTGACAGTTTTTGTTACACTTATGCTACAGATTTTACAATTCAATTCTCCTATCCAATTCTCCCTCGACCAATGCCATTCCTAGCATTCTAAATACCTCTCCTTGCCATACCAATTCATTTCCAAGCCATTGCACTACCTATACCCAAGTTCCAACGCTCATCTTACCAAGATCCTGCACATTAAATTCTCCTAGCTTCTCCAATATGTTCTTATACACTTTGCTACAGATTTTACACTCCTTATTCCTCATACTACAATTACCATTCCAATGGTCATTAAACATCTCTACTATCCTCAATACATACCTTGGTTCTCCCATTCACCAAGTCATTCCTTAATGCACAATTCCTACCAAAAATTTGCCATAACTCATCTACTTTCCTTACTTATCCACACACATCCTTTCTCATCAAATCCATCCCTATTCTAGCCAAACCACAAGGGTTCTACCAGCACACATATTGAGCAACCTTAATACATCAATACCCATCAATCACAATACTAATACACATACTCATTTCACTTGGCTCCAAAGCCTTCAATTCAAATACTTGCACTTAAATACTCAAACTTCACAATTCTCAATACTAGTACGAAGTTTTGGGTTCGTTAAATATTTTACCCATTCCCATACTCTAATGCAATAGAATTTACATTAGGAAGGAGCTCTTACCTTGAGCTTATACTTCATTCTTTCTTTTCCATTTCTTCTTCCCTCTTTCTTGCACAAATCGATCACATGGGGAATGGAGTTGCCAAACTCCATTCCCATCACCCAAAACACATCAAACAAGTATAATTAATACACTAGCCCTTAGATTTATGCTAGTTCATTGAAGTGTTCAAAATACAAATTTCTAGGGTTTACCTTTGGAGTGCTTTAGGAGGGGTTTTAGCCCTTGGTTCAAGAAGGTGTTCTCACCACCATTGGAGGGTTGAAGCAAAGCTCCAAAACAAGAGGAAAAACAAGGTAAGAAAGAGAGACCAAAATCGGCCAAACCAAGAGATGGAGAAAAGTGAGGTCTTTCATGTGGATTTTTACCTTGTTGGAAAGAGGAGACTCCAAGCTTCACAATGGTGTGCTTTTCTCTTCAAATGGGGAAAACCCATGGAGATGAAACTCATCCTTTTCGAATTTTGAAAAGATAGAAATGTAGAGGAGGATGAGGGGATTACAAATATGTAATTTGTTTTACATTTGGAGCTCAAATGGAGTTAGAGTTTGAGGAAGAATGAAGAGAAGCCATGGAAGATGTGGAGCTTCTCACAAATCGCCCAGCTCAAGGAGGGAGAGAGAAATCGATGGGGAAGGAGAAGGAGAGGAAAGAGAAGGAAGGAAAGAGAAATGAGAGAGGAGAGAGAGGGTGGGGTTGCTTTTGTCCTTTTTATTCTACTTTTGCTTTTTGACTCCTTATTTATTTAGCTAGTGTGTATGTGTGAGAGGGGGTTTATTTATCTGTTAAAACCGGCCCCCACTGTAATACTAGCTGGAGCGTTTTTTATCTTTTACAGAAAACGCTCGTTATTTCACCCGGTTCTGATACTATTCACTAACCGGGCCGTTTTTCGGAATTTTCTCGTTTCTTTATTTTTATTGGTTATTAAGCTTCCATAAATGCTTAATAATTTTTTATTTATGGTTTATAATTTTTACGGGTCTGTTTGACCACTTAGAATCACGTTTTCGGGTTCCTCGAAAACCGTGCGCTAAAGCTCTATTAGCGTTTTAATACATTATTCGGATCCGTTTTCTTCGGGAATCATTTGGTTCGAGGGTCAGCATAAAGTTGGAATGATTAAGTTTAGTCCAGGGAATAGCTTATGGTGGGAATAAACCTAGAAAAAGAAAATATTGTGTTTGGTTGGGTGGGTGGTATAGGAATACGTATTTCCTTGTTTGGTTGATTGTAATAGTCCTTGGAATAAATCTTGCTTAATCATAGAAGTACTAAAATACCCTGCATGTCATTTAATTAGTCAAAAAATTATAGTACTATAATTAGTTAACTTCTATATTTAATAAGATAAAGAATATCAAATGACAACAAATCAAACAACATAAGTTTAGAACTATGTATCCTACTAAACTCAAAATAATATAATCTTACATTAATTCAACAAGAAAGTTCAAAATAAACAAAAATAATAAAAATGTATAAACTAAATTAAGATATAATGTTTAATTATAATTACATGAAATTGCTTTGTAGATATCTTCATAATTTAAATGATAAATATCTAATTTAAATATTAACTAAGTGACCCAATGTTTATTAAATAATAAAAATATAGAAGTAAATTTTCACAGTAAAATCATTAAAAAGAAATACTCAATACTAAATTATTATAACATCTAAACAATACATCTATAAATCCTACATGTGCCCATAAACTTAATATGCTAAACTTAAATCCTAGTGAAACTGAAAAATAGTATAATCAAAATCAAGTGGTGTACTAACTACTTCCTATGACATCTTTCACAAAACTTGGTCGCTTCTCTGGTTTGAGACTTTGAAACATAGTCACATTTTCAGGTGTTGTCGCAAATTTTCTGAAAGCCCGGATCTTTTCCATTTGGGTTAAGCTTTCCATTTCCCTAAATTCCTCGCAGAACTTATTTCTTTTCTCTTCCTCGTCTTCACCGCTCAAATATTTCTTCATGTCCTTAATATCATTAGTGAAATCTTTCATAATTGAAATCATCTCAGAGTGTGAAGAGTCTGCCATTTTACTCTTGTTCTTTTTTTTTTCTTTTGAGTAGATTCAGGCATGGGCAGACTTGGAGATCTATCATCTTCATCATCTGGAATTTTCATGCACTTCAACTTCGTTATCAAGTTCCACTTCCATTTGCGATTGTATTTGTCTCCCTCATGTCAGCTGAACCTTGCGCATTGTTTCCATGGGCACGATCTTTTGCATAAATTTTTGTGAATTCATCATAGTAAAGAAAACTTTTGGTTCTCCACGGCTCAGCTAATGGGTTACTCTGAAAATTTGAAATTTCAGTTATAAATTTACCAACAAATAAGTAAGCATTACACCTAAAGATGTTAATATTGAATTGTAAAATGTACTTATATATATAGTCATAATAAATTAATTAACTTTTGTGGTTGAAAAGCCCAGAAACTCACCTTCACATACGCATCCCATCATTTTTTTTCGGCTGTTATCATGTTTCGAGTTGAATCCCAACCAAAACCACTTACACCGTGTCTGTTTCCGCAGACCATGTCATGAACTATGCTTCATTCGTTTTTCAAGGTCTTAATACGAGACCTAATATGAGGATCTGCATTTAGCCCACTGTTTGGTAATACCTTTTTTAAGGCATTCTCAAGTTCAATAAGGTAACCATTTCTAAATCCAGTGTCAGCATTGAAACTTCCACAATCTCTCAACTCCACCATAGCTGCAACCAATTTGTTATCCTCTTCTCGTGTCCATTTTCTTCTTGTACTTGACTTTGATTGGGATGATTCAACACTTGCCATATCTACAATTGTGACGATGCAAAATATAACATATATAATATATAAGATAATTCAAAAGCAAATGAATACTCTACTGTTGCACACCACCAAATGCCATCAAATAAATAAGCACTTAAGGGAATAAACAAATGACTCTAAGGCTCAAAAGGAAGATGCACATACTTATCTAGCTATTGTAATGAAAACATTTTAGAAGGTCTAGATTAAACCAAAATCAAGCTACTCTCCACTCGTTGAACATTTCATTAGCCAGTTGTGACCTCCATGTATTACTAGCATCATTACTACCAATTGTAGAGATGTGGTCTTCATATCCACCATCTTCGTCCACATTAACGACATTGGGCACTTCATCTTCTAATGGATCAGTATGCATTTCCATCCTTATGAAATTGTGAAGAAGACAACAAGCAAGTATAATCCGATTATGAGTTTTAACGGGATAATATGATGGACTTCTAAGAATTTCCCATCTCATTATTAGTGAAATACCCCTATATTAATTTAAATTAATTTAGGGGATTTCTTTTATTAAACCATAAATAACACTAGTAATTTAAATTATTGTATGGAATTATGGATAATAAATTATTATATCCTTGTATGGAATTATGAAAATTAAATCATGGGATTTCTCTATTTAATCCTAAAGAAAACTATTAAATATTGGATTACTATACATTATTATATAGTACTATGAATTTAATAATAATATTTATAAGTCAATAAATCTTGGAAAAAATTCTAAACACTCCAAGTATATTATAAAGATTTTAGAGAGAGTTGGAATATTAATTTGAATCATAAAAGTCAAGATAAAATCATGGAAACCATAAAGCATATTAAGCCTTGCTTGGGTTGACTTTTTGATAATAGTCAAACCATCCCATTAAACCTATACCAATAAAAAAGGTTATGGAAAACCAAGAAGATTGATAAAAAGAACGTCAAAAATGGATCATCCTAGCCAAAGTTATGATAAAATGAAGTTTAGAGCCAAATTTTGAAGGCTGCTGATGTGGCAAAGGCCTGCTGACTCAGCCATGCCCACCTCGGGAATCGTGCCATGCCAGAGCGCCTGAACCCCTTCTATTTCGACAAACTCTTCTCAGCCACCATCAGTTACTGCCTCATTTTCAGACGCCATTATCTCATCCATCCTAGGGTATTTTCCATGTCGTTTCTTTCATTCTCTTCTCCTTAATCTCCTCTTTGCAACCATTACTCATACATGCCCTAACTCCTTCTAAATCCGCCGCAAACTTGATCTGAAGTTGCCTCCTCGAACACTTGCAACCCAGTTTTCCAGAAAAACCGAATCGGTAAGGTAACTTCTCCGAGCTGTATCGCCTTCATCTCACCATGAAAATTTTAGTTCTATAGCTCATTTTGTAGATCTATAATCCCTCTACACTTTCCTTTTATGTCCAAGGCTGATTCTGAATAGAGTAGAAGTTAAAGGCGTCTAAAGTTCGCTAGTCGATCACGGTGGATTTTCTGCCCAGATCTTTTCCAGAAACGATAGGTAAACCCAGATCTTGTGAGATCTGTAACTTTCTCTCTAATCTATCAAATTCAATGATTCTTCCACTAGTGTTTAGAGTTACATGCCTACTTTAAAATGTGGTAGGTTTGGTGGATTTAATCCTTCCCGGCTGGCGCGAGTTGGTCCGTGAAGTAGCCAACTCGAACTACACATAAAATCATAGAAACCGCAAAGGTATAAACTCGTAACTTTCGGGTTGAATTGCTTTCCGTATAATGCAAGTTAGATTAAGTTCTTGCTATCATTTGTAGATCTATAATTCCTCTTCCATTAAGCCCACATACGTATTCTAATTCGATCTAGAACTTAACTTATAGATCCTCAAATCTAGCTCCTCGAAACAGTCAAGTTCGAACCTTTTCCAGAAAACCGAAATCGAATTCCTTAGATTGGTGCTAGTCCGGTGAGTTTTTCTTCCAATTCTTCCGATGTTGCTAATCGGTTTTGCATTTTAGACCAAACCCACGTATCAATTTCATTATTGTGCGTTGTAATAAGAGAATTTGGCAAAATCAAAGTCGGAACCGCATAAACCCTAACTTTGAATACCCATAATCGTTTTTGCAATTTGTGCACCTTAGATCGTAAATTTGTATCAATAGAACCGAAAGAGAATTTTGAATCCATAGAAACAAAAATCATCGAATTTGGTTCTGTAGATTTTGAGGAATTGAGGAAATAGCACTCGACATATAACTGGAGTTCGCTGATGAACTCGCAACTCAGGGGCCGTCCGATCGCGATTTAAAGAAACGGACGGCCAAGATTATACCGTGGGTTATTAAATGTATTAAGTTATTATAAATTCCAGAATTTAACCCTAACTTGTCGAATTTATTTAATGACCTTCTCGAATGTATTTTGACTTGAAATTTTAACCATAGATTACTTATAAAATGTAGTTTATTATGATGTAAATTAATATCGGTTTTGAGATTTTGAAAGTAAGTTATGATTTTTGCAAGTTATGAGTATTATGGAATTATTTAGATAATTTTAAAAGATATATTTTATGAAATAAAAATTTTATAATATGTCTAAAATGTTATAGCTACTATATACTTAATTTGGAATTTTTGGACAATGGTAAATGGGTTTAAAAATTGTGTTTATGGATTTTTCATAAGAATAACTTATAATATATGGTTTTTAATGCAACAAAAATTAAAGTATAGTTTACTAATAAACTTTTTAGGTTGGGAAATAATGAAAAGATTAAACTAACATTTAGTAACAGTATGTTTATAAATATTTGGGGAATTAACTTTTAAGTGAAGTAAAAATTATTTACATATATAATTATATATATATATATATACTTATATGAGAGAAATAAAAATAGAAACTGATGTTAAATCAAGGAACTAAACTAATCTACATTTTAATTATTATATAATATGGAAGTTAACATTCTTAATTAAAACTAAGGAAAATATATATATACACATACATAAAAGGGAATAAATAGTAACTTAGGTTAAAACAAGGAGCTAAATAAATCAACACTTATATTAACTAAATACTATAGAAGCTAGTATTCGAAAATGTAGCAAAAGAAATACTTTATAAACATACATGGAATGCAGAAAAATGTTGAAGTGAATAAAGATAATTTAAATACAATAAGCTACATAAGGGATGACTTAAATAAATTCTAATACAGGTACATGCATATATATATTAACTAAATAAAGGAAATACTTTATTTTATAAACCATATAATATCGGTTGTGGATATGTCTAAAAATTATTAAATATAATTAAATACAATAAAATTCTGAAAAATGTTCTGGATAAATCTAATACATAATATATATATATATATACAAATAGATGAAGGAAATCACATTTCTTGTGGGAATAATAAGAAGAATATATATTTAAACTTTAGGATTTTAATCGGTGTGTAATAAAATAGTCAACGGTAACTTAAGAGTTTAATTACACAGCGTAAACGTAGCATGGTCTTGGGCTAACCTACTAAGCCCAAGTCTATGAACTCCAAAAGCCCACTTAAACAATTCAAAGAGAGTTTGGGCCACTCTCAGGGTCAAATCCTAAATCATTCCAGTTTAAACGAAATGGACCTAACAAAAGATTTAATTAACGAAACCTAGCCCAAATCCTTGTGAGAGAATAATGGTAGACCTGGAACTATAAATCAATAAGAATAGAAGGTGTTTAACTTATAAGTCCTTTAACTAATCAACCCTTGGAATACCTTAATTATAGGTTACTGTTGGGGGATCACTCATTCGAGTTAATCATTGTTCTTCACATACCAGGTACGATTTCTCGTACTCTTATGCTTTGCTAACAAGACTTAAGGGATGTTTTCGACAAACGCTAATTGAGCCAAAATGGATTTCTTAAAGGAAACGGTTGTGTGACTAACTCAGCTTGTGTGACTAACAGAGCCTTGAATGTGAAACTTACATGGGTATTGGTTCCTTCCATTTGGTTGTTCCATTAGACATTAACTGCTTAGGGTTTACGCTTCTGCACTCTGTAGGACTGAGTGTTTTGGTATTGCTCTGGGTAGTTAGTGATCTAGTGGGAATATGGAGAAGGACAATCTTGGTAATTCTTCTTTTGACTATGGATATCGTTTCATCCATGAGCTGGGTCTTGTTGTTTTGACGTGCGCGCGTCTTCAATGGTAACAGTGAGGGGCTGTATATCCCCTGTCCCAAAAGGGATGTAGTAAACAGTGAGGGGCTGTATATCTCATGTCCTAAAAGGACGTACTTGGCGGTGGGGGCCATCTCTCCCAATTGATTCTTTTCCACTCTTGAGTTGTTGGTTCCGGGTTTCTCTCACTCATTCCTAGTCCTTGTGACTACCCGAGTCTTCCTACTCCTAACTGAAACTGAATCTAACACAAACAATGGATGTTCTCAAACTTATGGTGTGATTTCTTCTGACTGACTAACTTTAGCTTTCTGTTGTGTATTTCATTCGCAATTTGTTATCTTGACTTGGTGATTTTTGGAGTGCCTTGTTCTTCTGTGTGGTTTAAGTGATTGTATTCAAGCTATTATTTATTAAAGAGTTGTATTATAAGTTTGTTTTGGAGGATCGTACCAGTTCCATTCCAGGGAACTGACCCACCCCTCTCGGGGTGGGCTGCTTGGTTTTATCTTGCAGGTACGAAGTATTATACAGGTGGCCACGAAGAGAACGAGTGATTGGGATGGGATTAGGTTTTGTGGAGAGTTAATGTGTTTTATTACTGTGATGTTTTGTTAAGTTTTCTCGAGGTTCAGACCGTGGCTTTTGTAATCTTTTAGGTTGTAATTGGTGAGGTTGGTGCCGGGTGTTTGGAACCCGATGGTCTGTTACGCCTTTAGTATTTTATTTCCGCTATAAATATGTTAAATAGGGGCGTTACAGAAATGGGTATCCGAGCGTAGTTACGCTCTGAACCTGAGAAAACAAGCCGAGTGAAATACTTAGATTATAGGTGCACTTAAAACTGGGGAACTGGGGTAGAATTGGGAAGTGAGAATTCCCGAAAGGCGCGTGGCCCTGACCCCATACTTACTTTACTACTTACGTTTTACTTCACGTACCTACGAACCGTCCTTAGGACGTATAAATATTACAAACTTTACTACATAGATATTTAGACTGAACAAAACACCTTCTGAGTAACAAAACCGTCAATATCAGCTAAATGTCTCGAAGAGGAGGAAGAGGAGCTGGTCCCTCAGGAGGCTATGGACCCGACGCTGTCACCCCAGAGGTCATGGCGCAGATTGTGACGGCTGCATTAGCTCAGCAGCAGGCTCAGATCCCACAACCACCACCCCCACCACCTAACTGTCCCCGGGAGTTCAATTGGCTGAAGGCGGTCAACGATCTACGTCCTCCAAACTACGAAGGCCAACCTGAACTGAAGACCTTAGAGAGATACATCGATGAGATGCTGAAGGCCTTCACCTCTCTACACGTTCCAGCGAATCACCAGTGGACATAGCGGCCTACTTTCTCCAGGGACCCGCGCATCGATGGTGGCAGACCGCCAGAGCTGAGCTGACTGCCCAGGCGGACTTCGACTTTCCAGCCTTCTTGGTGGCCCTGAGAGCCAAGTTCTATCCATCCTACCTACAGAAGAGGATGAGGAGCGAGTTCAAGCAGCTGAAACAAGGGACTTCCTCTGTTGCTAAGTACTATAACAAATTTGTGGAGCTGCTCGCTGTTATTGGAGAGGGAGCTTACGCTCCGAGGTATCTGGTGGACAAATTCCACACCGGCTTGAACTTCAGGATCATGACTATGATCGGTTCCACCAGAGGGATGACCTTACAGGTATGGAACATGATTGAATTTCTGGTACACAAAGATTTCCCCACTAACACATATTGTCACGACAGGAGCTAGCGGATGACGCAAATGACTGCGAGACCACCATTGCCTACCAGGACTCTGTGCTAGGCAAGAGGAAGGGAGATGGTGGAAGAGGGAATGGAGGAAGCTCTTCCCAGAATCATGACAAGGGAGGAAGATTTTTAAAGGGAGGAACAAAAGCCATTATCTCTTATCATACTGATGTTGAGCCCCTCCGCTCCCAGCCATTTAGGGGTGAGATAAATTAGAATCTCCAATGTAGTTACATTTTGTTATCACAATTACTAACCTTGAAACTGAAACAGGGAACCAACCTGCAAGAAGGTACTTCTGCAAGTGGTGCAAGAAGGACCACCCGGGCAAGGATTGTAAGGGAAACCTGGTGGATTGCAACAACTGCAGCAAGAAGGGGCACATATCGTTCGAATTTTCTTGAACTCAGACTCTAGGAACTACAAGCCACGCACCGGGTCATCGACTATAGCCCCAGCCACTAACACTAATGGAGGAGGAGTCGAGGTGGCACAGGAGGTGCTGGACCATCTACCAGCCGGCCTGCCCAGAACCATCCACAAGGCCGGGACAGAACTACCCTCAAAGGCCGGGCAAGGCACCGATTCTTAACCTGGTGGACCGCATCGAGGCAGCAAGTGATGACCCGAGTTCACCTGGTGAGGACTACTTCCCTCACGAAGAAGCTTAGACTTCTACTTTCTTTACATTCCATTGGCTAGTTTTTTTCTTTTCCAATGTAAAAGGGATGAGCTATAAACCCTTTATTTCATTTTGCTTCGAACCTTTTCATTACCAGTTGTGAACCGTGACTTATTTATTTAATGACAATTGTTGTTTCCATTCAGCTTTCGATATTTGCTTTCCTATTTTGCCATTTTCCACACCCAACATACCCTTTGAAGCCAAACCACACCCACCAGAGAAGTGTGAGGTATTGAGACCCGGGATGATCTTACTACGAGAGTACCTGACCCCAGTAGTCCAGTAAGCATTGATCCTCAAGATCAGGGAGTTAGGTGTGAAGGAAGAAAATTTTTACACCCCTACCTTCAAGAATGGTTCAACCATGAAGGTGAAGATCATGTGCCTAGGTAAGAAGTGGAACCACACCACCAAGAGCTATGAAGAGGTGGAGATGCCACCAATCCCGGAGGAACTGCAGACCATCATTAGAGCTGCAGTTAAGGCAGCACAAGAATTGGAGGATGAGCCCGTCCTAGACCTAACCTCCGACGTGTGTATCATCAACTTCTATGGAAAGAAGGGTAAGCTAGGGATGCACCAAGACAAGGACGAATCGCCAGAGTCTGTCACCAGAGGAGTTCCAGTGGTGTCCATATCACTTGGAGACGACGCGGAGTTCCTATTTGGTGATCAAAGGAAGATGGACCTTGCTACCAAGATCCTCCTGAAGTCGGGTGATGTACTGATTTTTGGAGGGGCAGCTAGACTCATCTACCATGGGGTGAAGAGAATCAAGCCCAACACAGCCCCCACACCCATCATTAACCAGACCCACATGAAACCGGACCGTCTAAACCTAACCTTTAGACAGACCTAGCCTTGTACTTTACAATTTCAGCGTTGTAAATTTTAAGTTGCTCATGAAGCTTTCAATAAGAATGGAAATTCTAAGAATTTTATTGCTTCATTGTAGGGGTTGGAAACTCAGGGATCAGGTTGAATGTGTTGAACCAGGCTCAAGCAAAGAGCAATGGAATGGTCATCACAGGTATAAGCATTAACCCTGAGTAATTACCTTGGAACATTCGCCCAGAATCTTAAAAATCTATCCTATAATTTCAGGCACGTTCTTAATTAATGGAGTGGAGGCCACCGTCCTGTTTGACTCTGAGCCTCCCATTCCTTTATATCCCAAGCTTTTCATGCTAAGATAGATGCCTCTACAGAGGATATCCATGACTGCTCAGTCTTGTTGCCATCCAAAGAGTTGATCAAGTGCAGCAAGCAGTGCAAGAATCTGAGCATACACATCAAGGGAGCAGACTTCCTTCTTGATGCCATAGTCTTCCCTAGCATGGGATTCGACATAATTGTGGGCATGGACACACTACAGTGGTACAGAGGCAGTCTACACTGTGCGGAGCATCGCCTCCTCCTAAAGTCAGCTATAGGGGTCACAGTGTCATACCGAATGCAGCCTAAGCAGCCGACTATGAAGGTTGTATCGGCTTTATCCCTGATGAAGGAGGTGTCCAAGGGCGCTACCGCCTACTACTGTTATGCCCAGGATCTGAGGACGGATCCGAAGTTCCAGAGCGATGTTCCCATTGTGTCGGTGTACCCCGACGTTTTTCCAGAGGAGCTACCTGGACTACCACCGCTGAGAAAGGTTGAATTCAACATCACCTCATACCTGGCACGGGACCGATTGCTAAGGCTCCCTACCGGATGGGCCCTGCAGAGATGGTTGAGTTGAAGAAGCAGCTGCAGGAGCTACTAGATAAGGTTTCATCAGACCTAGTGTCTCACCTTGGGGTGCTCCAGTGCTTTTCGTCAAGAAGAAGAACGGGAGCATGAGACTCTGCATCGACTACAGGGAGCTGAACAATGTCACGATCAAGACCAAATACCCACTGCCCAGGATCGATGACTTGTTCGACCAGCTGAGGGGAGCTAAGGTGTTCTCCAAGATTGACCTGCGTTCCGGATATCATCAGATAGCTGTAGCTGAGTCAGATATAGAGAAGACAGCCTTCCGGACCAGATACGGCCACTACGAGTTCACAGTGATGTCGTTCGGACTGACCAATGCACCAGCGAGATTCATGGATCTGATGCAGAGAGTCTTCCAAGCCCAGTTAGATAAGTCAGTGGTCGTATTCATAGACGACATCTTGATCTTCTCCAAGAATCGGGAGGAACACGCGCAGCATTTGAGGACAGCCTTGGAGACTCTAAGAGAGAAGAAACTATATGCCAAGTTCAGCAAGTGTGAATTCTGGCTGGTCAAGGTGTCATTTCTTGGACATGTGATCTCAGCTGAGGGAGTTTCAGTAGACCCAGCTAAGATTGAGGCGTGAAGAGCTGGCATAGACCTCGCACTGTGACAGAGAATAGCAGTTTCCTTGGGTTGGCTGGCTACTATAGACGCTTTGTGAAGGACTTCTCCAGGCTAGCCAAGCCCTTGACCTCTCTAATGAAGAAGGACAGCCCGTTTGTATGGACAGAGGCTTGTGAGGTCTCCTTTAAGGCGCTGAAGGACGCCCTGACCACAGCTCCAGTATTAGTGATCCCTGAAGGGAACGAGGGATACGAGGTGTATTGTAATGCTTCAGACAGAGGGATTGGTGGGGTACTGATGCAGAATGGTAGAGTGGTAGCGTATGCTTCTCGACAGCTGAAGAAGCACGAAGAAAATTACCCCACACACGACCTTGAGCTCCTCGCCATAGTCTTTGCCGTGAAGATCTAGCGACATTACTTGTATGGAGCCACAGTCCGGATTATGACAGACCATAAGAGTCTTAAATACATCTGGACCCAGAAGGAGCTGAACCTGAGACAGCGACGATGGGTCGAGCTACTGGCTGATTATGACATCAACCTTCAGTACACTGAAGGTAAGGGAATGTCGTGGCAGACGCTCTGAGCAGGAGAGCATATTCACTCCTAGCCTTGATAGAGACGACCACGATAGCTGAGGAGATATACGCAGCCCAGGACAGTGATGTATACCTACAGGGCGTCAGGCAGAAGTTAGCAGACGGTTTGACCGATGGTCTGAAGTATGAGTACGAGCTAGACAGCGAGGGACACCTTCGAGTCAGAGGCAGACTCTGCGTTCCTCAGGATGCGACAGAACTTCAGACCAGGATTCTCTCTGAGGCTCATTCCTCTACACTATTAGTACACCCTGGAGCCACCAAGATGTACAAGGATTTGAAGCAATTATTCTGGTGGAGCGGGATGAAGAGGGATGTAGCATATTTCGTCTCCCGATGCCTCACCTGTCAAAAGGTGAAGTTTGAGCATCGCCGACCAGGAGGCCAGATTCAGTCATTACCAGTACCGTGTTGGAAATTTGACGACATCAGCATGGACTTTATGGTCGGTCTCCCTCTAGCTAGAGGCGGACTGAATTCTATTTGGGTGATAGTCGATAAGTTGACCAAGACAGCCAGGTTTATACCTATCAAGGACACAAGGAAGGTGCCCAAGCTGGCTGAGGTGTTCACCACAGAGCACATCCGGTACCATGGGATACCAAAGACGATCGTCTCCCCCGATGGTGACACACGTTTCCTCAACAGATTTTGGCGTCAGGGGAGGAGGTGTTTGGTACTCAGCTACGCCTTAGCACAGCCTTTCACCCTCAGACTGATGGGCAGACTGAGAGGACGATTCAGACGCTGGAGGATATACTGCGAGCAGTCGCTCTGGACTATCAGGGGAGTTGGGTAGAGCGTCTACACCTGGTGGAGTTCTCCTACAATAACTCCTACCACTCATCTATCGGCATGGCACCATTCCAGGCTCTGTATGGCAGGCCGCGCCGGACTCCCTTATCATGGAGTGACCTACCGAGGTAGTCTTGATTGGGCCCGAGTACGTTCAGACACTGCAGGATGATGTCAGAGTTATTCAGCATCACATGAGGGCAGCGCAGTCTAGACAGAAAATCCTATGGGGATCAGCGTACCAGATTGCTCAAGTTTCAGTTGGGTGACATGGTTTTCTTACGGGTGTCTCCGATGAAAGGGATATAAGATTTGGGATGAGGGGGAAACTAAGCCCTAAGTATGTCGGTCCGTACAGGATTACGGAGCGAGTGGGCCAGCTGCTTATAGACTAGAGCTACCAGTGAAGTTGGGGAAGGTACACGACGTGTTTCATGTATCTCAGGTGAAGAAGTATATGCCTGACCCTTCTCACGTACTACAGCCAGATAGATTGGAGATTGAGCCTACACTGAGGTATGAGGAGACTCCTATTCGGATCTTGGACACGAAGGTCCGAGAAACGAGAGGTAGATCAGTCAAACTAGTGAAAGTTCTTTGGGAGCATCATTGGGTTGAGGAAGCTACTTGGGAGACTGAGGACTCCATGAGAGTGAAGTACCCACATCTATTCACATGATGTTTCTCTATCGTGCTGTGGTTCACGTTAGTAGCGGTACGAGGGCGTACCTTAGCTCTTTTAAGGGGGATATACTGGCATACTCCTCCTTCGTTACCTCATCCGGATTATGCCCGTTGCATTATTAGTAGAGTGAGAACATTATTAGTAGAGTCAGAGGTGTATATGTGTACGTAGTTTTACGTTATGACACAGTAGTATATGACTTTTGATTTTCATCATGAAATATATATCTTGGCATATTTTGATTCATTTTGATTCTGAGTAATCTCGAGTGGAATATTGAAAATAGAATGGATGGAAATTAAGGATTGGATTGGTATGAAAATTCGTTGGAATTATTATCGTCTCAAGTTGATGTTTAAACTTCGAGGTGAAGTTTCTTTTAAGGGGGATATACTGAAATACCCCTAAATTAATTTAAATTAATTTAGGGGATTTCTTTTATTAAACCATAAATAACACTAGTAATTATTAAATTATTGTATGGAATTATGGATAATAAATTATTATATCCTTGTATGGAATTATGAAAATTAAATCATGGGATTTCTTCTATTTAATCCTAAAGAAAACTATTAAATATTGGATTACTATACATTATTATATAGTACTATGAATTTAATAATAAGATTTATAAGTCAATAAATCTTGGAAAAATTTCTAAACACTCCAAGTATATTATAAAGATTTTAGAGAGAGTTGGAACATTAATTTGAATCATAAAAGTCAAGATAAAATCATGGGAACCATAAAGCTTATTAAGCCTTGCTAGGGTTCTTTTTGAGAATGGTCAAACCAGCCCTTGAAACCTATACCAATAAAAGGTTATGGAAAACCAAGAAGATTGATAAAAAGAACGTCAAAAACGGATCATCCTAGCCAAAGTTATGATAAAATAAAGTTTAGAGCCAAAATTTTGAAGGCTGCTGACGTGGCAAAGGCCTGCTGACTCAGCCACGCCCGCCTCGGGAATCATGCCACGCCAGAGCGCCTGAACCCCTTCTATTTCGGCTAACTCTTCTCAGCCACCATCAGTTACTTTCTCATTTTCAGACGCCATTATCTCAGCCATCCTAGGGTATTTTTCCATGCCGTTCCTTCATTCTCTCTCCTTAATCTCCTCTTTGCAACCATTACTCATACATGCCCTAACTCCTTCTAAATCCGCCGCAAACTTGATCTGAAGTTGCCTCCTCGAACACTTGCAACCCAGTTTTCTAGAAAAACCGAATCGGTAAGGTAACTTCTCCGAGCTGTATCGCCTTCATCTCTCCATGAAAATTTTAGTTCTATAGCTTATTTTGTAGATCTCTAATCCCTCTACAACTTTCCTTTTAATGTCCAAGGCTGATTCTGAATAGAGTAGAAGTTAAAGGCGTCTAAAGTTCGCTAGTCGATCACGGTGGATTTTCTGCCCAGATCTTTTCCAGAAAACGATAGGTAAACCCAGATCTTGTGACATCTGTAACTTTCTCTCTAATCTATCAAATTCAATGATTCTTCCACTAGTGTTTAGAGTTACATGCATACTTTAAAATTTGGTAGGTTTTGTGGATTGAATCCCGGCTGGCGCGAGTTGGTCTGTGAAGTAGCCAACTCGAACTGCACATAAAATCATAGAAACCGCAAAGGTATAAACTCGTAACTTTCAGGTGAATTTCTTTCCGTATAATGCAAGTTAGATTAAGTTCTTGCTATCAATTTGTAGATCTATAATTCCTCTTTCGATTAAGCCCACATACGTATTCTAATTCTATCTAGAACTTAACTTATAGATCCTCAAAGTTAGCTCCTCGAAACAGTCAAGTTCGAACCTTTTCCAGAAAACTGAAATCGAATTCCTTAGATTGGTGCAAGTCCGGTGAGTTTCTTCCAATTCCTCCGATGTTGCTAATCGGTTTTGCATTTTAGACCAAACCCACGTATCAATTTCGTTTATTGTGCGCTATAATAAGAGAATTTGGCAAAATCAAAGTCGGAACCGCATAAACCCTAACTTTGAATACCCAGAATCGTTTTTGCGATTTCGTGCACCTTAGATCGTAAAATTGGTATCAATAGAACCGAAAGAGAATTTCGAATCCATAGAAACAAAAATCATCGAATTTGGTTCTGTAGATTTTGAGGAATGAGGAAATAGCACTCGACATCTAACTGAAGTTCGCTGATGAACTCGAACTCAGGGGCCGTCCGATCGCGATTTAAAGAAACGGACGGCCGAGAATATATCGTGGGTTATTAAAAGTGTATTAAGTTATTATAAATTCCAGAATTTAACCCTAACTTGTCGAATTTATTTAATGACCTTCTCGATTGTATTTTGACTTGATATTTTAACCATAGATTCCTTATAAATGTAGTTTATTATGATGTAAATTAATATCGGTTTTGAGTTTTTGAACGTAAGTTATGATTTTTGCAAGTTATGAGTATTATGGAATTATTTAGATAATTTAAAAGATATTTTTATGAAATAAAAATTTTATAATATGTCTAAAATGTTATAGCTACTATATACTTAATTTGGGAATTTTTGGACAATGGTAAATGGGTTTAAAAATTATGTTTATGGATTTTTCATAAGAATAACTTATAATATATGGTTTTTAATGTAACAAAAATTAAAGTATAGTTTACTAATAAACTTTTTAGGTTGGGAAATAATGAAAAGATTAAACTAGCATTTAGTAACAGTATGTTTATAAATATTTTGGGGAATTAACTTTTAAGTGAAGTAAAAATTATTTACATATATATAATTATATATATATATACTTATATGAGAGAAATAAAAATAGAAACTGATGTTAAATCAAGGAACTAAACTAATCTACATTTTAATTATTATATAATATGGAAGTTAACATTCTTAATTAAAACTAAGGAAAATATATATATACACACATACATAAAAGGGAATAAAATAGTAACTTAGGTTAAAACAAGGAGCTAAATAAATCAACACTTATATTAACTAAATACTATAGAAGCTAGTATTCTAAAATGTAGCAAAAGAAATACTTTATAAAACATACATGGAATGCAGAAAAATGTTGAAGTGAATAAAGATAATTTTAATACAATAAGCTACATAAGGGATGACTTAAATAAATTCTAATACAGGTACATGCATATATATATTAACTAAATAAAGGAAAATACTTTATTTTATAAACCATATATATATATCGGTTGTGGATATGTCTAAAAGTTATTAAATATAATTAAATACAATAAAAATTCTGAAAAATGTTCTCGATAAATCTTAATACATAAAGATATATATATATATATAAATACATTACAAATAGATGAAGGAAATCACATTTCTTGTGGGAATATAATGTAACACCCCCGTTTAACAATCAACAACTAAATGATGCGCCTAACGGTAACATAAGATGTCTACGCAGCGGTTTCTAACTCCATCCGGGTGTCACAGATGCCAACCACCCATGTGGTTGACAGACCACAATTCCAACTCCAAGTTACGGTCTGAATGACTGGAATCTAAACCTTAACCAAATCCAAGTCCAACATAAAAGATACAAACCGAGTACCGAGAGTCTACAACATAAGTTTTTAATCCAACAACATAAACCGAAAGTACGACCCGTACATTAAAAACGTACTACTTAAAAGTCTTGCCCAACTGGACTACCCCCATGGTAGTCACTTGCCTACTCTCCGCCATCGTCCAGATCCATACCTGTAAAAATAAAGGACTCAGCAAAACTATGTCGAGTATGAACGTGTGAAGCCCGCATGTTACCGGGCCACACGACTACTTGGTCGAATATTATTAAGTCAATTTACATGCTATATTTAAGCAGTAAAGCACATCACAATCCGTCATAATATCAAACACACCTTAAGGTAGCATAGCAATATCAGCAAGCAACCAAGCACATCTTGCAAGTAGCACAGCAATATCAATAAGCAACCAAGCACAGCTTGCCAGTAGCATAAAATGTCAAACACGCAGTCCAGCACAATAAGTTGCTAGTGTAGCAACAACAGTCAGGTAATTGTAGGACGTGTGCGTAGGTACATTATACCGTCGATCCTCGCTATGGGATCATTCAAGAGGTTGCGTATTGTTTTCTTGTTCTCATTACATATGTTTTCATTTCTTCTCTTGCACCGAGTCAGGGGGATATAGGTTAGATCCCGAGACTTTGCTATGTAGGTGCTATTCATACCTTGTTTCTTAAAGGGTCACATTTGTGACTTTCTCTTGTTTGCTTGGTCTCATTACACAAGTATTCCTTTATTCTCTGGCACCGAGTCAGGGGACATAGATTAGATCCCGAGACTTCATTATGTAGGTGCTATTCGTTCCTTGTTTCTTTAAGGATTATTTGTGAATTCTTTTATCACCGCACGTTGGAGGACGTCTCCTCCATAGCTAGTCCCCCATTCCCGACACCCAGGGTCGAGAAAGCGGAATCACCTCTAGACTCCAGGATAAGCTTCACCAATTGTCACTCCCCCATTCCCGACACCCAGGGTCGAGGAAGCGGAAGTCACCTCTGGACTCCGGGATGTGCTTCACCAATTTGTCACTCCCCCATTCCCGACACCCAGGGTCGAGGAAGCGGAAGTCACCTCTGGACTCCGGGATGTGCTTCACACAGAAGGGCGAAGGATCTGATGCAGATACCAACTCCCGAATATTCCATACCGCGCGGCCGAGATGTTGTCTTCCCGGGTTATCCTCATGTCCCACTATTTGGTACTTCTCGTTTCGTTCTCATTATAGTCTCGACACCATAGTGGGTGTCATCAGCGGTCCTCTATAGTTAGAGAGGAGTTTTCTCTTTGTATAGTTCTTTTGTTTGTCCACGTGGTTCGTCATGTCTCACCAAAGGAGACTTGCTCTTCATTATCATTAAAGAATAGACACCATAGTGGGTGTCATGGTAGTCCTCAATGGTTTAGAGAGGAGTTCCCCTTATAGAGTTTTTCTTTGTTTTCATAGTTCGTTGTGGTTCTAGTATAGTTTTCCCTTTATGCAGTTTCTTTGTTTACATAGTTCGTTGAGTCTCATCTCAAAGTTCCATAAAGCGAAAGGGACTAAACTACTGTGTGCGCGCAAGTAATATGCAACAACAATATAACAATCACATAGGCAAGATAGGCAAGCAATCCAATTTCATGCTTTAATCTTATGGTATTTTCACACACAAGGCACACAGCACACAAGCCGTGTAACACGGCAACATACGAACCACACATGTCCATACCTTATAATAGTTGTCATAGATATTTGCACAAGGGTTCCTGCTGCTCGTGGGACTCACTCCAATTTGGTTTCCTCAGTTGGTTAAGATTCTACTCACCCACCGTCATACACCTCTCAGATTTTGGTTTCAGTTTGTGACCAGGTTACCCAGAACTCCAACCGTTTTTCACAAGGCTTCCGATTCCGACAGAAGAATGGGTCACCTTCATTTTTTTTGGATTCATCATCTCCAAACTGAGCACAAACTCGGACATGCACAAGGAGCAAGAGGAGAAACTTGCGTTGGAAAAATTCGTGGAAGACTGGAGGAGTAAACTCAGGGCATCTCGGACAACCACCGATGGAAGAAGAAGAATGGGTTTGGCCATTGTTTGCCTCACTAAACCACGCCCGTTTCAGGCTTCGCAACAGGGAATTACTCCCAAACTCGGACATGCAAAGAGAAGACCACAAGGTTGAGTTATGAAAGGAACTGCATCGCCAACGAAAAACTGGAACTTACGTGGCAACGATTCAGGGTTACAAGAAGGTGGGAAGTGACTTACCAAGCTCCAACCGTTCCAAGACGCTCGAAGTTCCTTCTCGGACTTCTGCATCGTGAAGCAGTGGAAAGGTTTAATGGGGCTTCAACCGGGACGACTTGGGAACTCGCAGAGCACATCGGGCTGGGAAGTGTTTACCATGCGCCAGGACTAGGGGACCACGATCTTTCTCTGGCCGTGCGCCATGGACTGCAAGAAATCGAGCATCCCTCTTTGGGCTTTGCGCCAGGCGTGGAACAACTGAAGGAAAGTGGGGGACAGAAACTATAACGGGGGAGCACACACAAGGGCAGAGAAGGAGACAATGGTTTGAGAATCTGTGAAAGTAGTTGCATAGAAAGATGGAGAAATTACAGAGATTTAGATGCTCACAATCGGTATAGTACCAGGCTTAGTAGTTAATCGAAGACTGTGTGGGTAATGAAATGTAGATCAGTGGGTTTGCAGGATTTTCGGACCCCATGTGGGTGTGTTCTGTCGTTGTTGTTTTTTTTTGTTTAGCCACTGTAGTAGTCCATATATGTAGAGGTACAGTTTACTACCGGATATGAGCATAGCTCAACTGGTTAAGGCGTTCGGGAAGGAACGAGGGGTTCCGGGTTCAAATCCCGTCTAGAGCATATCTACTCTATTTTTTTTGTGTAAAAGTGTATATTCATTTTAATCGTTGTTACATACTTATACATGTATACAACTATTTTACCTCGTCACGTTATTGATTATACCTATGTATATATGCGCGACTATTTTTATTTGTCGTGTTTTAGTATATATATATACCAACGCGACTATATTATCATGTTGCGTTATTAGTTATATACACAACGTTGTAACATTGTAACGTTGTGTATGTGTATTTTCATATACGTATATATATAGGTACGTGACCGTATTAATATGTAATGTTGTCACGTTTTCAGACATGTTTATGCCCGTACTAAATTTAATTGTTCACGTATTATCACATGTCCCGAGTTATGTGACACATTATTCTTGGGTAATCTTCACGCATTAATGATTTCGTGTGTGTCTAATTATTTTGGGGTGTTTCATATAATAAGAAGAATATATATATAAACTTTAGGATTTTAATCGGTGTGTAATAAAATAGTCAACGGTAACTTAAGAGTTTAATTACACAACGTAAACGTAGCACGGTCTTGGGCTAACCTACTGAGCCCAAGTCTATGAACTCCAAAAGCCCACTTAAACAATTCAAAGAGAGTTTGGGCCACTCTCAGGGTCAAATCCTAAATCGTTCCAGATTAAACGAAATGGACCTAACAAAAGATTTAATTAACGAAACCTAGCCCAAATCCTTGTGAGAGAATAATGGTAAACCTGGAACTATAAATCAGTAAGAATAGAAGGTGTTTAACTTATAAGTCCTTTAACTAATCAACACTTGGATCACCTTAATTATAGGTTACTGTTGGGGGATCACTCATTCGAGTTAATCATTGTTCTTCACATACCAGGTACGATTTCTCGCACTCTTATGCTTTGCTAACAAGACTTAAGGGATGTTTTCGACAAACGCTAATTGTGCCAAAATGGATTTCTGAAAGGAAATGGTTGTGTGACTAACTCAGCTTGTGTGACTAACAGAGCCTTGAATGTGAAACTTACATGGGTATTGGTTCCTTCTATTTGGTTGTTCCATTTGACATTAACTGCTTAGGGTTTACGCTTCTGCACTCTGTAGGACTGAGTGTTTTGGTATTGCTCTGGGTAGTTAGTGATCTAGTGGGAATATGGAGAAGGACAATCTTGGTAATTCTTCTTTGACTCTGGATATCGTTTCATCCATGATCTGGGTCTTGTTGTTTTGATGTGCGCGCATCTTCAATGGTAACAGTGAGGGGTTGTATATCCCCTGTCCCAAAAGGGACATAGTAAACAGTGAGGGGCTGTATATCCCCTGTCCTAAAAGGACGTACTTGGCGGGGGGGCCATCTCTCCCAGTTGATTCTTTTCCACTCTTGAGTTGTTGGTTCCTGGTTTCTCTCATTCATTCCTAGTCCTTGTGACTACCCGAGTCTTCCTACTCCTAACTGAAACTGAATCTAACACAAACAATGGATGTTCTCTAACTTATGGTGTGATTTCTTCTGACTGACTAACTTTAGCTTTCTGTTGTGTATTTCATTCGCAATTTGTTATCTTGACTTGGTGATTTTTGGAGTGCCTTGTTCTTCTGTGTGGTTTAAGTGATTGTATTCAAGCTATTATTTATTAAAGAGTTGTATTATAAGTTTGTTTGGAGGATCGTACCAGTTCCATTCCAGGGAACTGACCCACCCCTCTCGGGCTGGGCTGCTTGGTTTTATCTTGCAGGTACGAAGTATTATACAGGTGGCCACGAAGAGAACGAGTGATTGGGATGGGATTAGGTTTTGTGGAGAGTTAATGTGTTTTATTACTGTGATGTTTTGTTAAGTTTTCTCGAGGTTCAGACCGTGGCTTTTGTAATCTTTTAGGTTGTAATTGGTGAGGTTGGTGTCGGGTGTTTGGAACCCGATGGTCTGTTACGCCTTTAGTATTTTATTTCCGCTATAAATATGTTAAATAGGGGCGTTACAATTAGCAATCCAAAGCATCTCTCGATTACATTTCGAGCTGAAGCATGTTTAAAATTGAAGAATTCTTTCACATTTCTGGGTTGCTGACGACTTCTCCAATCCCTCAAATGATATGTTTGTTTCCTAAAAGGTGCAAGAAATCCCTCAGAGTTTGGATAACACCATCCATGAGATAATAACAACCTACATAATTATGTTACTTTTATTATAACTTTTTAAACTCATGCATATATTGATATTTAATATATGAAGATACAAAAGAATTCTCACCGCGCGGAACTTTGAGTCCATTTCTTCTACAAAGTGCATCCCGCAGGATTCTACTATCAGTAGCAGAACCTCCCAACCAGATAACATATATGAATTCCATGTCCCTAGTACATACCCCTAGAACATTGGTCGCAATATCGTTCTTACGAGTCCTATATCTAGGCTTATCTTGAGTTGAGACTCGAATGCTAATGTGCGTCCCATCCAAAGCACCTAGGCAATTCTACAGCTACAAAACACTATTGAAATGTCTTATTTAGATAATTACTACCAACAAGTTACATAAAAAGTTACTTTCATACCTTAAAGTATTTCCATGGATCATCGACACAATCTTCAGGAATTGGTTCAGGTTTCTTTAATAAGTGGCTTTCCAACAGAATGATTGCATTTAGAACTCGATGAAAATGACGACTTATTGTTCCCCAGACCTTCTAAAGTTGTACTCGATAACTCTATTTTTGACATGGTGAGCCAATATGTGCAAGAACATGGCAACTTGTTCATCTACAAGCATATTTTTGTTGCCTTCAATCCACTTATGCCCTCTAGCATCTCACATAATTTAAAAAATGCCCATTTGTTCATTCTTAATTGCTCTATGCATGTTAGATCATCACCATGAACTAGTCTATTTATATAGACTCTGTTTGCATAAAAGTTTAACTCATAAGATTTTAATGTACACTGATGCACATGTAGAGTCATATAAAATATCCATTGAGCCATAACACAACAACAATTCATCAAGATTTTTTGTATCATCTTTTTTCTTCGAACAATTTTTGTACGGGGATTAACAACACCATCCATAACTACAAAAAATATACAATGAAGACATAACAAAAACATAAATAACTTACAATAGTAGTATAATAGTGGACCTCAAAAACAATAATTTCTTTACGGTAAAACGTAAAATACAATTTCCTAATTTAATCCTACATTTTTATGTTATATAGTTAGTGATTTTATAACCTAGAGATATAAGGTTTTAAAATCAACTAGAATAGTGTCTGCTATATCTAAATTGATTAAATATGTCGTTATTCTAAGGGATTGATAAATTATGATAAATTAATTAGATTGTGCTACTAACTTATAAATATGGTTGTAAGAAACCAACCCATTAAAGCATCAAAATGAAGAATATATGACGGTATTAATATCAATATATATATCAACTGGCTAAACAAAAACAACAAATAGAAATGACTTTATTATTCCTTTCCTTCTACGATAATATACACACACAAACATAGACATAAATGAAGGTGTAAAAAATAGATTTCTTTTAAAATTCACAAGCAATGTAGTAGAAATGTGTAATTTCATGGTAATAACGTGGCTAGGATAAATAAACAAAGGAAGTTAAAAATGGCAATGAAAAAAATAGATGGGAGAAGGGTTGTAGTTTGTAGACTTAGCAATTAGTGGACAAAAATGAAAAGAAATACTAGTGTTAGGAGTATGTCATTGTCGGTATATATATGGGGTTTTGTTAGTTCATGATTCTCTTAAAAATATATGGAATAGGGAAACTAAATTAACAAAGAAAGAAAAAAAAACGTATGCAAATATATAGAGTTTTTAGTTCAAGATTCTGGAAATAAATCAATAAAAAAAGCAAAAATCTCTCTATTCCATGGTTGAAGTTTCTTCGCTAGCAGACCGAACAATATATAATATATACATGTATTATTCTTCCAGAAAGCTACTTTTGTTGTTTTGCCGAGTCATTTCTTACCTTTAGCGTGTGGTGGGTCTGGGTGATGATTAGTGATTACCAAGTTGAAGACCACCGTACTATTCTTCTTGGAATCCAGCTACGAAGATGTGTGTACGCTCTAGTGATATTCTCCCTCCGTCCTGAATTGACTGTCCTGTTTACTATTTGGACATGTCGTTTGACTTCAATTTTTAACATATAAGATAAATTAATTTTGAAAATTTAAGTTTTGCATATGAATCCTTACATGATAAACTATATGTTACAAAATGTAGTTTTATAAAATTATTTTATCTTATATGCTTATATTGAAGTGGAAAAACGTGCCATAAAGCAAACAGGACGATCAATTTAGGACAGAGGGAGTACAAAAGTAAAAAGTTAGATGGGAAGGTTGTACTTTTGGTAATTTAAAATCCAGCGAAAGTACAAGTATAAAGTAGGCTTCACTTTTCAAAAAAAAAAGTATAGAGTAGGCTTTCGTACTTGGTGGATTTGTTTGTGTGGAGACTAAATTGATGACAGAGTAACTAGCTTTTAAATAATGAGATAGATAGAGATAGTTACCGAAATAGAGGGATTTAGTAGAGCCTAGAGGAGTGAATGAAGGAAAACAGGCACGTCACATGGATTTCGTTCCGAAAAGAAAGGGATATGGATTGATTTTCAGAAAAAGATAGGGATATTTTTGGAATAAAAAAATAGTAGACACGGAGAAATAAGTGGTGTTATCTCAATACCAACATTTTGATGGGATTAAATAATACTCCTTTATTCCCAATTTTTATTATTCCCAGGAATAGCTAAGTGTCTACCAAATAAAGTCTTATCCATTTAATCCAATCTTAAAGTGAGATTGCTTAGATAAAACCTTCAACCAAACAAGTTGTTAAGGACTTAGGGTGAGGTGGTTTGGAATTTCAGTCCGTTTGTGCCTGGTTGGATTAATTTGTGGTTAATTCACAACTCGGATTGTTGGTTTATGGTTCTATATATTTTGTCCCAATTGCAAAAGGAATTTCAAAATGAATTTTACATAATGAGATGGAATTTACTTAGTTTCCCTGATTTGCGCCATCCCTTTGTGTTTTGTATATTGTTTTCTGATCGTAGGTACTGATTGCTGATTGGGGGGATTGGGAACGCGCTACCACGTAGAATAGGAAGATTGAATCGATTATGAGACAATAATTGGAATTACAGTGTGTTGAAATGCAATGTTTGGATTTTTATGTTTAAGATACAATAGTTGTTTTGCAACATTGGAGCTTCCGTGTGTTTTGGAATTACAATGTTTACTTAGTTGTTTTAATGGTTTTGTTGGATATTTAGCCTGAGCACTCAATGGGTTGAGTGTGGCGGTAGCACTCTGGATTTGAAAGTATTTTCCGCTACGATTTTGATGGTAAACTTGGTTACAAATTATATATGAATTGTCCATTTAATTGTCATTGGAGTTGTGATATAAAAGTGCAGTTTCTAAGTTGTTTTCAGTGGATTTTCATAATGTTGGACCTGTCCGAACGTCCGTCTGGAGATACAAGTTCGGACAGGCCCCGAGAGCTATTTTATTTTCACAATTTTGATTCTGTCCGGACATGCATGTCCGGACTGAGTGCGAGGACGAGTCGGGGGGTTGGAGTTCGACTTCCGTCCGAACTTCGACGTCCGAACATATGTCCGGACAAGCTATGATTTCTATTTCGACTTGTGTCCGAACTTCCAAGGTTGGCCACAAGTCCGGACATATCTTGTTTTTCAGTTTTAGGACTCGTTTGAAGTTCAGCATTAGTTTCGTATCGTCGTGTACTTTCATTTGAGGGAAAAATCCAGGGTGTTACAGTTTACCTACTATGGGCAGCCCTAACTCTCACACATATGTCTCACAATAACCTCAAGGGTTATGGTTAATGTTTTAAGATTTAAAATATAAAAAAATACTAAAAAATAATGATATAAAATTTGAATTCAATTTAAAAAAATGACTATAATTAAATAAAAAAGAATTAAATCATAAAATTTTAAAATAAATAGAAATGGTTAAACAATAAAAATTTATTTTGTTTAAAAAACATAAATTGTTACATAATTTAAAACTATTCTAGTGGAGACTTAAAATCATAAGATATTTATAACAAATACATTAACATCATAATGTAATTGATTACATTTATGTTTCTTCATACTTTATTTTTCTAATTTTAAATAATGAGTTTTTCTGTACCATATGCAAATTTTCTTTTAATATTTTTCATATTATAGTTATACTTTTCTATGATTTAAGTCATTGCTACATAACACTTTAACAATTTATGTTTGTTTTTTAAAATAATTTATTGCTTTATTATTTAGTCATTTCCTTTTATTTAACTTTTTTTGTATATTTAATAATATTCATTTTCCAAAAGTTAAAATTTGATTTTATTTGATCTTTAATTATTTTTGTGTATTTTTTCTATATTTTACTTTTATTTTAAAATTTTACCATAAATACCTAAGGGTGTATGGGGGCATATGATGTGAGAGTAATATGAAAATATTAACAATATAATAAATCATAATTTGAACCGAGGGATACCTCATAATGAAATTAAAACTTTAGAATATTTTGTAATGGAAATAAAACCTATCTTGTAAATGAAACCTCAGTGATATCTCATAATGAAAACGTAACATCTGGGAATTTCATAAATTTCACTCCCAAAAAACTAGAGCTGCTCAAAACTTGTCTGGCCCGGTGACCTGACCCGGAAAAAAGCCCAATAGGCCAGAATCCAACGGGCTGTCCGAGCGGGCTTGGACAAAAAAACGAGCCCTAATAAAAAACTGAGCTGGACAACAGCAAATTTTTAAGGCCGCGGGCCGAGCCCGTTCGACCCGATTTTCAATATTATTTATTATTTTTAAATATATATATAAAATAATATATAATATATTATTTTTATATAATACATATATCAAAATATATTTAATATACATATGATCTAAAATTTTACTCAAATATATATATTAACAATTTTGAAACTAAATATATATATATATATTTTTAAAAATTTTAATTTTAAGAAAATAAATAAATTAATAACCGGACCGGGCAGACCGGGCACCGACAGAGCTGAAAAACGGGCATAGCCCAGCTCAGCCCAAAGATATAAAAATCAGACTTGATCTCCATGAACAGTTCCAACATACCTAAAAATCCCCTTGACCTTGTCTGAACCCGGCCCGCCGCCCAGATCATCGCCTCTACAAAAACAAACACAGCAATGCAAAGGCGATGTATCGGGTTCAGATGCAGTCAGCAGACAAATGTACAAATAAAACATGGACCTCCGATGATAGGCCCTGCTAATTAAATTCTAGTTTGGGCCTGCAAGTAATAGCTGTATCATTAAATCGTAATATTGCTAAATCAAAAGCCCAAAAACTAACTGATCTTCTCCAAACTCCCATCCACAGCATTTTCCCTCTCCCTATCTCTCCTTCCCTCCCAACCCTACCGCAGTTCTCCCGTCTCGGTGATGGCCACAATCTCCGTCGACCCGCCTTCCGATCGGCTCTCCGTGGAGTCCATCCCGGAAATCGATCTTCGCTTCCTCACGCAGTCGGAACTCAATGCTCTCTCTCAATGTTCTTCCTTCTCCTTCGACCTCCACCGAACTGACGACATCGTCATCCCAAAAATCGACCGAGCCGTCTTCAACGAGTCCGCTGGAAGCCGCAAGCAGACCTACTCCCGCCTCCGCCTTGCCCCTCGTAAACCCGACCTTTCCGCCGCCAAAGTGGCCCGCCCTTCATCTGTTCCGTCCGACGATCCTGAGCGGGCTGAGAACTTAAGGGTTGTCTCCTTCTTCAAGCGGCTCTTCGATCCGTCCACCAACGATGACCAACTTCTCCCTGTTGATCCATTTGAATACAGAGATGATTTTCCGGACGACGCCTCTGCTCTGGGTGATGATGGGTATGGTGCTGGCGAGAGGAAGAGGAAGAGAGGAAGAAAACCTAAGACCGTGAAGCTGGACGGCGGCGATGTCGTTGCTGGTGGTGAGAACAAGAACAAAACGCTCGTCGTGTACGATGAAAGTGCGCGGGAGAGGGAGAAGGTGCTAGTAAATAAGAATGGGGTTGCGATTGACTTGACACGGCTGTCTGCCTTGGAGGACCCGTTTGGGGATGAGATTAGAAAGCGGACGGAAGGCTTGAAGGCTGATGAAGAACTTGGGGTTCATGAGCCGTTTACCCGGACAATGGGGTAGTCGCAGAAAGAGGAGAAGGATTGTCGATGCCGATGAGTTTGGTGATGCTCTGCCTACTGGCTGGAAAATCTTGATTGGGATGAAAAAGAAGCTGGGTCAAGCATGGTTGTTCTCCCGAAGATACGTAAGGTTCGGATCTCTCGTTCTCTCCCTGTCTCTCCTCTCCGTTGGTCTTAGGTTGCGTCACTGATGATGTTTTTAACTCAGTGTTCCTTTCATCTAGTATCCTCGTCTCTCCCACCGTTTATTCTGCTTCTGGTTTGTCATCATGCCTGTGAGACTGTGTGGCTGACTTCTCACACTCGAGTGAGACGCAAAGGGTGGGAGGAGCGCTGCATTTTCCTCTGATGAAGCTGTTGCAATCTTTGGTTCTTTATGAGATGAGATGACTCTGGGAGATTATGTCAGTCTTATACACCAACATCTTACTTATAAGGAAAAAGCGATTTATTTGGATTATTATTAGTATGTAGCTATTTAGCGGTATCAATATGCTGCCTTTTTTGTCAATTGAAGAAAGGATCATTTTAAATTATTTGACAGATTTACTCATATGCGCTGTGGTGCAATAAGAAAAATTAGTACGGAATAGAGGAATTTATCGTACTCTCTAGAGGAATAAGTCTAAAGTCTGGATCTTGATGCAGGGACATAATTTTTTTTCTTAACATGTCTTTATGGCATGACACTCTGCATAACATATGTTGACTCCCATCACTGTTCACGGCTGCATCGTTGCTTACTTACTCTAGTGTTCGTTTCATGCAGCCCTAATGGAAGATACTTTATGTCATGCAAAGAGGTTTCTTCATATTTGCGCTCCTTACGTGGTCCCGCTGAGGAAACATCCACTTCAGATAACTGCAACCAGGCTTCTGCCATCGAGAATAAAGAGGCCCCTGTAAAATTCTCTCCGTACTTCACAATCTTGAGTCCTTTTCTTTTTCTCTCTTTCTCATCTATGGCGCTCTTGTGAATTTAGAAGGTTGAAGCCGCTCCTGTCAAAGTCAACTATGGCTTACCCTCTGCCACTACTCTGCCAGCTAGTAATGAGCATGAGAAGCAGATCGTGCTGGTGAGTGATGCCAGTGCAGCAAAACAAGCTGGTTCGTCAAAACAGACTGGTGTTTATAAGTGCCATCGATGCTCGACACCTTACTATGAGAAGAATGACTTGTTGAAGCATCTACTGTCGTGTCATAAGAGGAAGCGACGGAAAGCTGGAATGCCTGTGGATGATTTTGAGATGCTGAAAGCCGGACCATATGACTGCCAGTTTTGTAGCAAGACATTTTATGAGAGAAATGTGTTCTTTGCTCATGTTGGAATTCATGTGAAGAATTATTTGAAGGGTATCAGCGAGTCAGGAGAAGGTACAGCTACAGAAAAGGAAGGCTCTCCAGTTCCTCTCCGCGAGATTCATCCAACTGGGTCAGAGGTGAAGTGGCTGTTGATGTTGGTCATAGTGATCGTACTGCAGTGACCAAGCCACCTCATACTGAAGGCCACAATGAACCTCATTCCATAACTATATGTGGTGGCATAAAGAACGCTGTTTCTAATATGGATTGTCATGTTGATATTGCGGACAGTGATCCCATGGTAGTAACCAAGCCTGGTACTGAAAGCCTCAACGAACATCATTCCATTCCTTTTTCTGTCAAGTCAAAGCATGCTGTTTCTAGTGTGGAAGGTCATGCTGATATTGTCGACAGTGATCATATTGCAGTGACCAAGCCTGGTACTGCAGGCGGCACTGAACATCATTCCATTCCTGTTTCTGGTGAGATCAACCTTGCTGTTTCTATTATGGAAGGTAACTCTGATATTGTTGACAGTGAACCCTCCAAGTTAGCTTTTGATAAAAAACTAGGTGCCAGTGATTTTGAAGTGGAAGGATCTAATGCTGATCAGTCTACTAATCTAGATAGGAAAATGTCCGTAGGAGTAAAAAATGAACTGGGAAATGTGGATGAAGTTGCTCATAGTGCAGCAGCAGATTCTAATTTTGTCTTTGTAGCTGTGAATCCGGCACCTGCAGCAGCTGATGATGATGATGGTGCAGCAGCAGATTCAAATTTAATCTTTGTAGCAGAGAATTCGCCTCTTGTAACTGAGGATGATGGTGTACATGATCCCACTGTTGAGATCAAATCTAGTGTTAGTACTACTCTTTTGGGGGGTACTACAGGGATAAATGATGCTAATTTGATTTCGAAGGAGGATACATCTGCCAGTTCATTGAAAGAAGACCATGAAGTATCCCTAACTAAAGAGAATAATTGCATTGAGCTGAAGCATTCAATGTCCATGTCTGAACTGGACGAGGACAAGAACAAGAACAATACCTTTCCTGCCATTAATGGTGAGGAAAGGCCTTTGGATACTCATATTCTGAAGCTTGGTGATGATGAAGATTTGAAGCTGCAAAATGTTAATGGTGAAGTGACACACGGCTCTATAATTGATGAAGATTTAACAAAGGCCACTACTGATGAAATAAGCCTGCGGGAAAGAGAGGTGACAAGTTGGCCTGAACCATGCTTGGTGAGACTATTGCACCGAGTTCATCATCTCTTGCTGATAACCAGCAGAGTTGTGATGTTGACGATTATGCAGATATGGCTTCAAAGAGCTCTGCCCATCAGGGAAACTTGGAGGCCTCCTTCCTTTTTAAGAAGATTGAGAATGCATTTGATTTCAGCAATGATCAAGCTGATGAAAAAGTCAGTTCAGGTATGTTCCTTTTTCCCCGTGAAGATAATGATAGAGCTAGCAGACTCACGGCTGACAAAGTATGTAGTGATGGGTTGCCGTGTGCAAGGAGTGATGATTTTTGTGTAACCAGATCTTTCCCTTCAAGAATAGGCTTTGAGGAAACTTGTAAAACTGTAAGTAGTGCAGCTAATAATACAGATGAAAATGAGACCAAATCTAATGAACTTGTCCACTCCACGGGCATGTTCAATTTGGTGGTGGCAGTTTGGTCGGAAATGTAGTGGATAATGAGGGTCTAGAGAAGATCTCTGCTTCTTGGTCACATGGCCCTCAAGGGAGCAGGGAGATAGCAGCAATATGATGCATGATAGAAGCACGGTGAATGATATGGCTTCTGGCAGGACTAGTACTGCTGATCTCACTGAAGTTGGGCGACAGGATAACAGTGAGGCAGATAGGGTGATCTTTGACTTCGCCAGTGGAGTGAGTGGCATTAGTACTGGTGTTTTGACTTCAGTTCAGGCTGATACCATGGCTGAGAGCTCCTCTGCATTTTGTTTATGGAATAATGATCAGACTTTTGATGTTGGGAGTGGCCAGGATAGAGTACAACAGCTGGGCTCAAGGCAAGAGTCCAGGCAAGAAACGGTTTCTCATAACAGCTCATTGAGTTTAGCCGGTTTTCAGCAAACATCTAACGCAAGATATAACTTGAATGAGTCGTATCACATTGGCACTCTTGAGAATTTTTCAAGATTAAATACTCTTGAACAGCCTAGGGATACGGATCTGATGATTGGTTTCAGGGATACTAATCCAAGACCTGAACAGGGAATTGCTGCAAGGGAGACTCTTTGGAGACATGGGGAAGGTGATGCTATGCCAAGTGGTTTAGCTGACTCTTCGTCTGAGCAGGCCCAAGTATCTGGGGCATTCCGCTCATTTGATTTTTTATCAGATAAGGCAAGTTCTTTTTCGAATACTATAATGATCTTTCTCCGCCCGATTTATCCATTTGTTTGATTGAACAACTTGTTAACTTAAGGTGTCTTGCTCCATTTTTGTAAAAATATCGTTCTTTGTTATTTTTTGCTAGATCCTGAATGCTGGAGTTTTACTGCTACTGATTGAGGATGAACTATTTGTTTTGATGTTTAGGTAGACAATGACAATGATGTTGTATTCAGCATGAATGAAAAGTTTGACAGCATGCCGAGCTTTGATGGACTGAGAAATGAAACAGTGGAACCAATGGAGTTTAGCTTTCTGACTCCACAGGATTCTAATGGTCATCAGCTTCAAGACTCGAAGGTGCTGCCTTATGATAATGCAGGGATGGGACAAGGGTTTGATTCTTCACTTTGGATTGGGAGAAACAACTCAATGGCCAACCTGGGTCATCAACAACCCGTCAGCACTATCATATGTGTGTGGTGTCATAATGAGTTTCAACACGAACCTATTGATCCTGAGTCACAAGCTGGTTCAATAGGCTCCTTATGCCCAGCTTGCAAGACGGGCCAGTATTTATAAGGCCTCTTTTTTCTGATATAATGTTCCCCAAGAGATGTGAGTACTCCCAATTCTTGTCATTGTGATTTTTAGGTACTCTGTGATGCATAGTTAGATCATAGCTTAGATAGAGCGGTTTCCTGATATTTAGTAGGATCCCATTCAATTGGTATTGTTTCAGTAACATGTACAGTGGTGCACATTTTTCAGCATGTTGACTTCGAACTAGCCTACTTATTGCTGACTTGTGGCAAATGTTACTAAATTTACTTCAAGTATATTCGCTTGGCCATCCTGTTCGCAGCAAATAGTCATTAGTGAGGATCCCCAAGTCACCATTCGGGGGAAGGGCTTTGGTGCATGAGGGTGTATAGTGCCCAACCATTCTAAACCCTTGCTTGATATCGGCATGTGTGAACATCAGAACATGAAGAAACAAAATCATATTCTCTGTCGGCCGTAGAGGGCGGTTTTCTCTACGCCCGCAGTTTTCGAACGTCTAATCTAATCTCCATCTCTGTAAAGTGCATGATACCATTGTGAATCTCTTGCATATGGTGGGCGTTGATTTACTTTTTCTTTGAATAATTACTTAGTAGCTGTAATAGTCCATATTCTTTTGTGTGTAGATTAATTTTTGGTTTAGTTTTACTACTAGTTTTTTGTCGATAAGTTCCACTGTTTATTCTTGTTTGTCCATCTATGCAGTGACAAGACTCGTGTTATCTTCTCTATCATCATGTTCATTCCTTTGACTATACAGAAATTATTTTAGTTGTATTTATCATAAACCAAAAAACTAGTTTAGTTGTAATGGCTACTTTTAAGATGTTTACATTTGATGCACCTTGTTTATAGTTGTTTCTTTTGTCATTATTTTTGGTATTGTTCCTCATTATAACCTTTATTATAAGACTTTGCATAAAATAAACAAAAAATCAAATATAGTTCCACTTAAAAATACATACCTAATCAGGCTAGTTTTTTTAAGAGAACAATTCAACAAATCAAAGTTCACATGAACTGTTTAACATAATTTTGTGTCATACTAATTGTATTAGAAATCTTAAATCCGTCTTAACATTCTTTATTTGATCAGTTTCTGTTCTAACATTGTATTTT
Source organism: Limonium bicolor (assembly GCA_023374045.1). NCBI lineage: Eukaryota > Viridiplantae > Streptophyta > Magnoliopsida > Caryophyllales > Plumbaginaceae > Limonium > Limonium bicolor. Next base: position 480,113,802 of record CM041777.1, on the reverse strand, counting down.
GATGTTAATATCAAATTCAGTTACAGATTTAACTTATCAAAAAAGAGCAAAGTAATTGACCAATCGTTTCACATTATATTATAGCAAAGTTGCACCTTGAAACTATGTCATTATTTTGAGAAAAATAACTCATCCATGCTATCTCTGACTAGTATTACGATTATTTTGCATTACTCAAATTTGGTGGCATGGTTTGGTCAAGCATTTGTTAAATAGTATATGACATGAAGTGACCATTTCAACACCAGGCCAAAAGAGTCTATTAACAACAATGAAACTTAAGACGTGGACCCTCAAGTTTTAATTAGATATGAATCCTTGGTTTAGTGGTACGTCGTTGTAACAGTTCGTCCATATTTTTGCCCTCAACATAAATAATGTCTGTCCATGTCGGATTCCTATTTTTTCCATTTTTACTTGACGACTTTTTTTTAATGGAAAAAGCCTTTTTTACTCATTGACTAGCCTCTCTCAATCTCTATCTCTTTTCAGTGTGATTTCGCCGTTTCTATTGACTTCGTTTGATGTCTCGGGGCAATTGCTACTTGTCAAAAGGAGTAGAGGAGAAAAAGTGGGACCTCAGTGTTAACTGTCAAAATAAATAAAGTAGATAAAAAAATGTGGGAACGTGTTTGTAATAGCTGACAGCTACCAGCTATCAACTGTCAAAATGAATAAAGTAGAGCAGAAAAAATAGGAAAGTTGGGAGCTGTTGGGTTTGGGTTGTCAAATGGAGCCACTATCTCATAGTTTCCGCTTTTTTCACTATTTCATGATTCTGGGTTCTTTCCTTCAAACTGAAAAGGTGATTACCCATGTCACGGTTTCTTCTCTTCTTTATGGGAGGTGTAGATTAAGGGGGCGTTTGTTTTGAGGTAATCAAGAAAGAGAATCGGAATGATTCCCTTTCCTGCTGTTTGTTTTGCCAATTTTTCCTATTTTCAGGAAAGGGAATGGGAATGGGATTACCCCAAAACCCTTTTTCCTGATTCCCTGTTGGTGCAAAATAGTAGTTAAACTATCTTGCTAACTATGGGCAGTGAACCCAATCTTTGTAGTACAACAAGGTCGTATCCACAGAGACTTCGCAACTATCTAATTAATTATCCAGTTTAGTAAATGTACAAAAAGATAAATAAAAGTGCATAAAATGTAAATTGGGGTTTAGCCGGAGGCAAGCTTGATTTGTTTAGGATCAGTGCAGAAATAATAAACACAGTAAAATAAAGTAAATGGATGGAAAAAGGTACCCTAGGATAGCGGGGGAATTGCCTAAATTACTTAAACAAATTTATAACCTTGTCTCAATTATTTATTGTCTATTAGAGTTAATAATTGTCAGTTACGAACTCTTAGTCATAGCCTCAGTATTTTCTTGCTCAATCCGGAGTGTAAATACCAAGGTTTATTCCTTTGTGGTACTTTGACTATCTCAAAATCATGTGTTGATAGTTACCAAATAAATGCAGTAGTTTGTCACGCTAAGCATTTAACAATATTTGCTGAAAGGAATTAAAACAAGTTTAATAAGTGAAACAGGTGATAAATATTTATTTAAGTAATATTAGAATCAACCCCCATCCTAGGATACGAATAAAAATCACTCAGACATTAACAGAAATAAAAAGAAAGCAGAGATAGCTATTATTTTGGAGACTGCCGGCGGAGACTGGACTGCGATTCGCTTATGCTCCAGCTCCCTTTTCTTCTCTTCTTCTTATCGTGCTTCTGCTTCGTGGTGGAATGAATGAAAATAAAATGGAGAAGTGGGGGATAAGAGGATGGAATGGATCATAGGTGTGGAAACTGTGGAACGATGATACTGTGGTCTGCTTTGGATTGAGAGGAAGGGATGATTTATTTGAGCAGAAGAAGCGTGGGTTTTATAGAAGAATGGAGGAGGAAGAAGACAAGCTGCGACAACGCGTGAGGATTTTAAGGCAGGCGCCTGATATGTTTAATGGAGTAGATGGATATGTCTGCAGGCGCCGCAAAGGAAGAAGCAACTTGGGGAAGACAGTCGGCGAAGAAAACCAGTCGGCGAAGGAAACCAGTCGCGTTAATTTCTGGATCTGCGTTGCATTTAGACGCGTCCTTGTTTGTGTCCGTCCATTTTTCCACGGACACATTTGCTCACGTCCGCCCCTTGTCCGACCTTTAATCCATGGACGCCTCATTCCTGTCCGGCCAAAAATACCCGGACAAGACACGGACATATGTCCGTCCGGCCCTTGTCAGGCCCTGGTTCCACGGACGTCACACGGTCTCTTCTTCTCTTCTTGTCCGTGTCTCTGTCCGGGTTAAAATCCGTGGACGTCTCTAACCTGTCCGCCCTTTGTAGTGCGGACAAGACACGGACGGCTCAAGCTCTGTCCGGCCTTTGTAATGCGGACGAGACACGGACGGAAGTCTGACTCGTTTTGTTTTGCGAACTTTGACCGGCTCTAGATTCTTCGTTTGGACTCCGTTTTTCGAGCCGTTTGCGCCTATGCGTTCGTCTCTTTGTCTACTTTGCTCATAGCTTGGTTTTCCTCATGTTTAACCAATAAATTTGTGAGATAACCAATAAAACATAAACTAGAGGAAAAACATACGATAAGTGAGAAATGAGCAAGAAAAGTGCTAATATAATATATGAAATACACCCATAAAACATGCTCATTTGGACACTTATCATTCCCCACCCCTACTGGGGAATGAGATTCCCATTCCCCAATACACTTTGACCGACAACATATGATCATTGACCGATGACTAATGACCATTGGCCGGTGACCGGTGAATGTTGACCGGTAATTAATGGCTGTTGACCGACAAACGTTGACCATTGACTGGCGGCCGTTGACCAATTATTTATTTCATTTCTCCAGCTCAAACAAACAATCAGGAAAATCAAAGAGAATTCTTTTCCATTTCTCTCCATTCCCTTTCCTGATTCCATTCTGTTTCCCCCTTTGAACCAAACGCCCCCTAATTGTTAGTAGTATTGGGTTAATTTTGAGTTGTTATTTCATCTATGTGTCTTCCTTCTGCTTCTTTCTCTTTCTATCTCTCTTCTGGTTTCTAAGCAAATTTGTTTCTGCATGTTACTATTTTTACCTAATGTTACTCAAGTCTGTAATTCTGTTTAACTCTATGTATTATAAAGGTAGAGGACAGTTGTAACACCCCTACCGCTAATACCGTCATTACTGTACAAATATTTACCTTCGCAGCGGATACTCCTTACACAACGGCGGGTGTACAATGCCGTTAGTCACCCACGTGACTAACAAGGAGAGTTACAATACTACATACTATCGGTCTGATGAATATGAACATACCGAGTACTCTAAACAATACAATACTTCCCATTGCATACTCATCCATAATCCAATTACAACTCCAATACATTACTATACCGAGCATACTACAATCCTTAAATTACCGATACAGTTTAAGCTTCCAAATTCTCATTACAATACAAGTACCAATTCCTACTATACAACTACCCATGCTTACGTAGCAGTCCCCGTCCTACTCTCTCGAACGGTGATCAGCTTCGGGTACCTGCACACTAAAAACGGTCCCCCGAGGGGGTCAGCTTACGCTGCACATGAAATTCGCATATACCGCGTGCTAACCGCGGTACGCCGACTACTTTGGGTCGGATATACATGGAGTTCATTTTACATGCATACATACATACTATTACTACACAATACATTCATCAATACTTACGTTCACATACAAGGTTCAATATCTACTAAGGAAGACAATTCGATAGTTGACCGTTCGTATTAGTTACTTACTCGTTACTACTTCGGGGTTGTTCGATATTCATTACTCTACTCGTACCTGCTCCTTACTTGTTACTCATTACTTTACTCTTACATACTCCTCACTCCATGCTCATACCCTTACTCGTACACACTCCTTATTCCATACTCGTTACTATACTTGTACATACTCACTGCTCAATACTCTGTACTTACTCATACGCACTCATTACTCAATACTTACTCATACGTACTCTATACTCAATACTCAGTACTTACTCATACATACTCAATACTCGGTACTCATTACATACTCGTACTTACGCAATACTCAATACTCATTACTTGGTCTCTGGGCGGAGTCATACACAAGACTCGCCACCGGGCCTACAATCCGAAGGCTATACACTTAGCTCCTCAAATATACAATTGTCTATTTCTACCGGACTACTCAAATTCCCAACACTCCTCTCATGGAGTATCTTACAATCTCTTGGATTAGCCTAGAAGTATCCCTCTTGATAACCTCCACTAGCTTAGGGAATTACTACCGTCTAGTATTCTCAGGTTTAAGGGTTTCCCCAACATATCGAATACTCTCATGTTCGGGTCATTACTTACATCAGTCGGGTCCTCTCACAGTGGGTCGACTAATTGCTAAGGGGTTTGGAGGTCCCTCATCATTCTTTACTACTCTCATGGTTCATGTCTTGCACCAGGATTAATTCCTCTACTAGAGGTTACTTAAATACCTCCACTACTTATTATTTGTGGATCATTCACTTCGGTTCTCCTACCGTTATCGGGAGGTTATTACTCCCGTACACTCTCTCACATTCTAGTGAGTTCATTGGGTTGCGTTATCATTTATTGATTTGATAGTTTAGTGCGTTGCTACGTTTCCATTAGTTCACACCATGACTCTTACTACGAGTCACTACACAACAAGACTCATTTATGAGTCGTACTACGCACTAAATGAAGCCACACAATCAATCAAGAAGGGTTAGCTCACACAACATACATCAAGACATACAATGAAGGCAATAAATCATTTTCATGCTTTAGTCTTGATTAGCCGGCATACAACACACAAATCAACGTAACTCGGTTAGCATACGGGGCATGAGAAAATCATACCTTTCACCGGGGTTAGCTTTACCGTGTGTTCCCTCGTTCCTTGGTTCACACTTGTTCCACTGATAACATTCAAATGTTTTATTAACATCAAGACTTACGGTATACAAAATTAGTATCCCCATACTTAACCCCATTATCCCGGTCCATACTTACTAATTCATACTTATACAATTTCATTCTCATTCTTTACTTACTTCTCACTCTTACTCTAGCTTGTTCTTACTTCTAATGACCCTTAATCATCATTAATTAAGTTCTACTCATCTTATATACTCATCCCCATTCACTTCCCTAACTTATAGCCCATTTAAATAACTTACGGGTGTATTTTGGTGTTGGTCCGGGACCTTGTCCGGGTCCTTAGTCCCGGACCAACACAGATCACAACTCTCGAATCGTTTTTTGTTATGGTCCGGGACCTTATACATAAGGTAAGTCCCGGACCATAAGCTGCCTCTAATCTCGAACTTATTTTCACTATGGTCCGGGACTTCATACATAGGCTAAGTCCCGGACCAGGGCATTATGGCAACTCTCGGTTTATTTTGACAGGATGGTCCGGGACCTTATACAAGGCTTAAGTCCTGGACCATCTCTGGTCTGTTACGAAATGCAAATCTTTTCATGGTCTGTTTCATTCTTTCTTTGCTCAATCTATCCTCCATGATTCCCACACTCAATCCTTCTTGTTTCTAACATGTTTTATAGCTTATTTAGCATCTAACCTACCTTACTCCCTCACAAAAATCAAATCTCTCAACCTACTGATAAGTTACACACTCTGTCAATTTTGTTTTCTTTCATCTGTTGTAGTTCATCGAGCTGCTGCTATTGCTTCTGTTTCATTTTCTTTCTTAATCGACAATGGCTACCAGCTTCTAAGTAATATAGTTTCCTCTCTAAATTTTGACATGGTACCGCCTAAAACTTAAGGTTTTCATCACATTTATTTGCTCACACAACCAAACACATTCAACCTGCTCAGTTTATACTTACATATGCTTTGACAGTTTATATGTATATATGCATCAGACAACTCAACGTTGTCTCCAGTAGCTCATTTCTTTGTTTTCAACAGATTCTAACTTATCAATGCAGTCAATGCCTTATACTCATTCACCCACGGTTAATTGGTTTTACATTTGCTCAAAGCAATATTTTTACTCATACATACACATTAGACAAGGTTTGTACAGAGGCATTACCTCACGTTTCTTGTTTTTTTCTCTTCTCTTCTTCTTCCTTCATTGCTCTCCTTTTTCTTATTCTGTTCCATTGCTTCTTGTTTTTAGTTAACACAAGCTTGAGCTTCTAAAGAAGTTTTGTGCAGTAGGATGAAATACCAAAACAGGCTGACAAGGAGAATGGAACTCAACGTGGGTTTTTTTTTGTAACAGAAAGGGATGGAAAAAGAAAAGAAGAGTTGGAGTTCTTTTCTTACCTTAGAATATGAAGAAGAAGATGGAATTCCAAATGGTGACTCTCAAGCTCCAAAACCCATTACACCCATGAAAATGAAATTGGTTGTTTTTGGATTTTGAAAGGTGGAGATTGTTCTCCTAAATGAGAGGATTCCAACGGTATGGTTTTTGTGGGATTTGGACAAGTATAAGGGGGTTAACAAGAGAGGAGAAGTGGAGCTTCCATGGTGTTTTCTCAATCGCCATGTTTGGCTTCAGTAGGAAGAAAAGAAATCAGAGATAGGAGGGAGTACGTGAGAGAATAGAAATTAGGGGAGAGAGAGTGTACTAGGTAAGGGTGTGTGTACTTTTGGCTTCTATTTTTCTTTCTTTCTTTATTAGTGTGTGAGTGTGAGAGGGGGCAGACCAAAATCGGTCACACTTACCCAAACCTACAGATTTTTAAATCTCATTTGCAAGTGGAACACACAAGCTTTACTTATTTACATTGTCGCCCCACAACTTCCCATTTTTTGACAGTTTTACTAATCGGTACCCGTTTTTCGGAATTTTCTTGTTTAATTAATTTTATTGGTTATATACCTTCATTAATATTTATTAATGAATATTTAATTAATTATAATTATTACGGGTCTATTTAACCCATTTAAAATCACGTTTTCTCGGTTTCCTCGAATAACGTGCTTTTAAAAAATTCGTTTGTGTTTTTAATCCGTTTTAAGGATCTATTTTCTTCGGGAATCGTTCCCGTACATCGATTAGGCATGAATAAGCCTTAGGAATCCTTGCGATACTATAACTGAGGTCTCGTACCTCCTATGGTTATTTAATGCTCATTTAGCGTTTTTCGCTTTCTAAGCGTTTTCTCATTTCTTTTGGATTTATTTTCCTTACCAAAAATTACTTAGGCACTATTAGGCCCTTAAATACTATATTAGAATATTCTAATCACCATATTTAAGTTCGGGGTATTTCAATCTACCCCCTTAAAGAACTTTGCCCTCAAAGTTGGTGAATCTAATACTGTTACTTGTTTAAATACTCTATGCTAAGGTTATGGCCTCTACATATAATTTGTCAAACTCCAAATGTCTGACATGATGCATACTACGCATCCAAACAGCATGTCACTGCATGCATAGCAATCAAAAATATCCGTTTTACTTCTCTCCAAGGGGGTCCATCCGCAGACAATTAGGTACAATCCTCCCCCAATGGCGAGTGATCCCTCAGGTACCGGTCACGTTTGAACACTTACGCTTTCTGGTTCACGGCCGTCATGACTTGAGCACTTACGCTTTCTGGCTCTACGGTCCTTTGGTTCTGATCAAATTCATTTGCACATATAGAGATCCTCAGGCACTTACTCATACTTACTTACTCATACTTTACTCATACTTACTCATACTTACTCGGGACTACGCTGCCCTAGTGCCCTTGGAAAAATACAAAACACACACTGTTACCGTACAACCGGTGTAGTGGTTTCAAACTACTCTACACTTCCACAGACTCAAAACTAGCTTCACCTCCTATGGTTTCGACCGGATACCCGTGCCTAGGCATGGAAGATCCACTAGCGTCCGTGGGAGCGGTTTTAAAACCGATCCTCATTCTCAAGTTTGAAGAAAACGTTGTACCAAATTAGTTTTGGAAATTCATTTTGAAAACCTTGCATACATCTCCCAATTTCAATTTATGATGATCATTCCTATTACTAGTGTTATTATTGTGGCCACTTAAGGGAGCTTCCAGAGTCCTTCAACCCCAATGTGATCAGCATTGGTGTTGAACTATCCTTCCACTCCAATTTGTGTTCGGCTTCCCTTGATCGCTAGCAAATCAAGTTCCACTTCCCACCTCAATACAAACAGACAACTCGTCAAACAGTATTTCATTTTCTATCTTGTTAATCTTGCTACTCATAATCATACACATACATTTTCCAATTTATATGATTCACTTACTTACCTACTAATCATTTCATCAATTATTGCTACATCTTCTCCAACTGCTATACTTTAAGAATTCAAGGGTATAATATCCCATTAATTTGCTATACTCCAATTTATACTCATAAAATACATCGGTTGTACACCGATTCATACTCATTACATACGTCGGTTGTATACCGATTCATACTCATTACATACATCGGTTCCGTACCGATTTATACTCCTCAAGTCTCCCATACATACTCATTCTTCATACTATTACCAATCGGGTTTCTCATTACCTTGGAGTTTCTCTACTCCTTTTCCTATACTTACTTCCCAAATTACCACAATTACACGATGAGTGAATACAAATGTTTATGTAACATAAGTATCAACCATCAAAACGCATTCTCTTGCGCTATGCGCGTTGTAGTTTACGCACCTATCACGTAAAACATACATTTCGCGGTTTTCGCTCTACCCCCCTTAAAAGGGATTACGCCCACGTAATCTACCATGTGTCAACATTGGACATTGGTCGAAGGCATTCAGCCGTCATGGAATGGTTCAGTTTCCATGCGGTCTATTATAAAATGTTCCTTGATCAACTGGTCATAACCGTACTATCGGTTAGTCCCTGCATCAAGAATTATCATCGGAGTTATTCAACTCTTAACCGGATTCGGTTCTAGCCTAAATGGCTTTGAGGCATTGGTGATTAGCCTTTTATTCACTAGGTGCATTTCGCTTAGAATTCTGGGTCCACTAGCTTCTGCTGCGCGACCCTGATAACTTGGGTTATTCGCCCTTCTTGTTATCTTGAACGTGTTACGCATCACCTTTTATCCCTCTTATTGTGAGAATAAGGTTTATTGACCAAATGTGGTGTTCTCTTACCGTGCTCGAACCCGATGAGTTGTAGATTCATAACCAGCTCTCTGGCCATGTATATACATACTGTTGTGTTTGTAGTGATCATTCACTTGGTTTCTCCGACTTATTGTCGGTTGAGGTTAAGTCACTACTTAGTTGTAGTGCTTCCTCTGTTGTTAGTAGCTTCTGAGCTACACCAGTTTCTCTGGTTCATTACAAGTGTTCTTTACTTGTATGACCTTGCATTTTCCATGCGTCGGTCCTTGTGACTTTCTTAAGTCTCCTTTCGCTTTTATTCCAATGGAATTCACATCTTGTGATTGTTGGTGTGTTCCACACTCTTCGTGCTTTTTGGCCTTAGGCCACACGGTTTGTTTCCAAGCTTTTGCTCAACTGGCTTATGCCATGTTTACTGGTGAAAGGAAGGATTCACCACGATTTACATTTCCTCATATTCCTAGCTATCCCACTCGATCATTAACTGCACAAGTGCAATACCAAAACACTCAGTCATACAGAGTGCAGAGGCGTAAACGCTTGGCAGTAACTCTCTTATGGGATCGCAATAGGAATTATTGTTACTCCTTCAGGTGGTGTTTCATCATTTCGTGCGGACTCCTGGCTTGTTGCCCGGTCTGTCCACTATCTCGAATTACCAATTTCCATAGCATTAGTGATTACTCATATACATTGGTCGCCTGTTGTGCACCATGTTCTTACAGATTCCATAGTATTGGTTTACATGGCATCCACTGTTGCTAGCTTCAGCTCATGCATCTCTATCATTCATACGATGGTTTCCCATGTATTTGGCAATACCGAATATGGTATTCCTTTATTTTTCTGAGCTCCCTGAGCATCTTTGGTTTTATAACCGGTTACTCTTCGGTTGTCAACAACTGCTGTTGAAGCTTACCTCACATTGCTTGACAATAATTGTATGCTCAAGCTTGACTACATTAGTAGTTCTGAAAGGATTATATTTCCCGACAGTTACTGATGGTATCCCCTTCCTGGGATCCATGTGTTCACCGCTCTTGCGGTCTCACATTTATGAGGGGCGTCCTCATTCATCTGTTGTTACTCTTTTATCGGTGTCGTCCTTGACCACTTTCCATATAGTTCACCTTGGTTTTGCAACCGTTGGGTTGTGTGGTAACAGTTTCATGGCTTACTAGCCATGTTACCTAGAGCTCTGCTCATCATAGGTCGTTCACAAGTGGTTATTCCTCCATAAGGCATTGCTGGGTTTGGAGGTGATACTGGGCTCCCTGACAAGATCGTCGCATCACGCTTCCGTCTGTTGGAGACCCTTTTTGTATTTTGGTATTGTTCGATACCGTTTATTAATTTGGGGTATCCCTTATCAAGTGGGATCCCGTCGGTGTTCTAACCGGTTGCTCGTTCCGATTGTGGTGTTTTTACCACGGCATCTCATTCAACTGTGTTGACTTGCTACCCTTTATGGATTGCTCCTGGGTATTACCGATTATGCGGTAGCATCTGGCGTGTATGAGTATTTTCAGTTTGTTGTCCTACCTTGCGGTTCTGGATCTGAGTTATCCTTTTCCGGTTGTAACGTCTCCCGTTCTTAGGGTAGACCATTGGTGTTTTTTTTTCCTTGTGTTATAACGGATTTGATATCCCTTCCGGTGATGAATGGTATTTCCAGTACCTTATAACATCGTCCTGTGTTTTGTGGTAGTTGATCTGGGAATTCTATCCCGTTCATTGAGCACTGATGTGTTAATGTTAGGCACTTGCCTTACTGTGCTTAGACTGGGTATTCCTTCCAGTTATCATGCTTTACTTAGATATATTCGAGACATATCCAATGTCTTATCCCGTGGTTAGTGCTTCTTGCACTTTCAACTCTTAATAGTTCTCCTGAAGTGAGTTTCTGACTCCTTAGCTTGTACCTTATCTGAGTTCCTTTGTTCGGTTGAGGTAACCAGTTGTTCTGTTTTAAATCTACTTATGGTCCGTAGAACAGAGTTGACTACTTCCCGTGTTTCGTACACTACATGTATACATACGTGGGGGTACCGTCTTGGCACGTTACCACTTACCTAACTATCCGTCAGGCCCGCAAGCTCCTTCAGAGTGTGGTCGTCCCACATCCCGTATTTGGGTACACTCGTAGTGTTCGTCACACGCCTAGGTGAAGTATTCTATTGTCAACTCCTCTGGTATCACTCTATGATACTCACCGTAATTCCGTCTGTTTGGTTTTAAAAATCCAAGGTTTAAAAGAAGAGTTTGTGATTTTGAAGAAAAATTTGGGTTTTGAAATAACAGTTCGGTGTCAAAAGGAATTCTTCATGGCGTTGCCATGATTGAGGTCTTGACCAAGTTCAGCTTCTTGCTGACCGGTATACTCTTAATACAACGGTCGGGCCGTTAGGCCTTCCCGAGGTTTCATTATTTAGATACTTAGGATTGGTGATCCTATATTTGCTCCTTTCGTCATAGCGGTACTTTAGCAAGTATTTGCGGGTTGTTAAAAGTCTTCCAATCGTCTTGTAGTTGCTGCACTTGCCCTGGGCAAGTGCGCGGGTAGGTTGTTTTTCGGTTAACGTATACCGGTTACGGTATCGTTTCCGTCCAAATTTGGTGGTTTCATTAGACCTTCCTTTGATCTTTTGATCTTGGTGATCAATCTCCTGAGTCGTTTCTTAGTGTTCTCGACATGGTTGTTGTCAATCCTGTTGTCTCACACCTTCACTGTGGTTAACGAGACTTGACTTATCCTTAGGAACCATGTTGTGGTTCTATAGATGTATGTTTTATGAATACTTTCATAGTTGTCTGAACTATGTTGTTCGGTTATTACAGCCTCTTGGCGTGTAGGTTTGGTATTAATCCAACCTCGACTAATTCCTTAGTCGGTTTGTATACCGTTGTTGGTGTCATCAAAGATTACAGTCCGTAGACTCTCTTGTCTCGGCTTGTTACTCCATCTTCCTTGCTTCCTTGCACGATTGTGTTTCTCTTCTTGCTGGCTACACATGGTTCTCGCGACTGCGAGGCATGTCGCCCCATGGTGCCATAAATTCCATTATCCTTTATTTAGGATCTTCAATCCTCCGCCGTTAGGTGCGGTCATCGTCATCAAACGGGAACCGTCTTCGAGACTTCCAGCTCTTGGACTCTACCGAATGACAGGTTCATTTTCTAATAAGGTTTACTTGCAACTGCCAGATCGGGTGTTACCCGAGTGTGAGAGGTCTTTCCATCTCTCTGGCGTTATTCTCCCAACTTAATACCGTGGGTTGCGGAGGGCGGAGTATGGTTGTTGTAGGTTTCCGGTTCACGCGGAAGTTCCTAACTAGCGTACCTCACACGCTAACACTCAACCCTTAGCCCTAAGTTTCTAATTCCTAACTCGGTATTTACCTAAACTCGGTATTTCATCCATCAGAGCGATACTTCGCTCTGATACCACTTTTTGTAACACCCCTACCGCTAATACCGTCATTACTGTACAAATACTTACCTTCGCAGCGGATACTCCTTACACAACGGCGGGTGTACAGTGCCGTTAGTCACCCACGTGACTAACAAGGCGGGTTACAATACTACATACTATCGGTCTGATGAATATGAACATACCGAGTACTCTAAACAATACAATACTTCCCATTGCATACTCATCCATAATCCAATTACAACTCCAATACATTACTATACCGAGCATACTACAATCCTTAAATTACCGATACAGTTTAAGCTTCCAAATTCTCATTACAATACAAGTACCAATTCCTACTATACAACTACCCATGCTTACGTAGCAGACCCCGTCCTACTCTCTCGAACGGTGATCAGCTTCGGGTACCTGCACACTAAAAACGGTCCCCCGAGGGGGTCAGCTTACGCTGCGCATGAAATTCGCATATACCGCGTGCTAACCGCGGTACGCCGACTACTTTGGGTCGGATATACATGGAGTTCATTTTACATGCATACATACATACTATTACTACACAATACATTCATCAATACTTACGTTCACATACAAGGTTCAATATCTACTAAGGAAGACAATTCGATAGTTGACCGTTCGTATTAGTTACTTACTCGTTACTACTTCGGGGTTGTTCGATATTCATTACTCTACTCGTACCTGCTCCTTACTTGTTACTCATTACTTTACTCTTACATACTCCTCACTCCATGCTCATACCCTTACTCGTACACACTCCTTATTCCATACTCGTTACTATACTTGTACATACTCACTGCTCAATACTCTGTACTTACTCATATGCACTCATTACTCAATACTTACTCATACGTACTCTATACTCAATACTCAGTACTCTCATACTACTCAATACTCGGTACTCATTACATACTCGTACTTACGCAATACTCAATACTCATTACTTGGTCTCTGGGCGGAGTCATACACAAGACTCGCCACCGGGCCTACAATCCGAAGGCTATACACTTAGCTCCTCAAATATACAATTGTCTATTTCTACCGGACTACTCAAATTCCCAACACTCCTCTCATGGAGTATCTTACAATCTCTTGGATTAGCCTAGAAGTATCCTCTTGATAACCTCCACTAGCTTAGGGAATTACTACCGTCTAGTATTCTCAGGTTTAAGGGTTTCCCCAACATATCGAATACTCTCATGTTCGGGTCATTACTTACATCAGTCGGGTCCTCTCACAGTGGGTCGACTAATTGCTAAGGGGTTTGGAGGTCCCTCATCATTCTTTACTACTCTCATGGTTCATGTCTTGCACCAGGATTAATTCCTCTACTAGAGGTTACTTAAATACCTCCACTACTTATTATTTGTGGATCATTCACTTCGGTTCTCCTACCGTTATCGGAAGGTTATTACTCCCGTACACTCTCTCACATTCTAGTGAGTTCATTGGGTTGTATTGATTTGATAGTTTAGTGCGTTGCTACGTTTCCATTAGTTCACACCATGACTCTTACTACGAGTCACTACACAACAAGACTCATTTATGAGTCGTACTACGCACTAAATGAAGCCACACAATCAATCAAGAAGGTTTAGCTCACACAACATACATCAAGACATACAATGAAGGCAATAAATCATTTTCATGCTTTAGTCTTGATTAGCCGGCATACAGCACACAAATCAACGTAACTCGGTTAGCATACGGGGCATGAGAAAATCATACCTTTCACCGGGGTTAGCTTTACCGTGTGTTCCCTCGTTCCTTGGTTCACACTTGTTCCACTGATAACATTCAAATGTTTTATTAACATCAAGACTTACGGTATACAAAATTAGTATCCCCATACTTAACCCCATTATCCCGGTCCATACTTACTAATTCATACTTATACAATTTCATTCTCATTCTTTACTTACTTCTCACTCTTACTCTAGCTTGTTCTTACTTCTAATGACCCTTAATCATCATTAATTAAGTTCTACTCATCTTATATACTCATCCCCATTCACTTCCCTAACTTATAGCCCATTTAAATAACTTACGGGTGTATTTTGGTGTTGGTCCGGGACCTTGTCCGGGTCCTTAGTCCCGGACCAACACAGATCACAACTCTCGAATCGTTTTTTGTTATGGTCCGGGACCTTATACATAAGGTAAGTCCCGGACCATAAGCTGCCTCTAATCTCGAACTTATTTTCACTATGGTCCGGGACTTCATACATAGGCTAAGTCCCGGACCAGGGCATTATGGCAACTCTCGGTTTATTTTGACAGGATGGTCTGGGACCTTATACAAGGCTTAAGTCCTGGACCATCTCTGGTCTGTTACGAAATGCAAATCTTTTCATGCTCTGTTTCATTCTTTCTTTGCTCAATCTATCCTCCATGATTCCCACACTCAATCCTTCTTGTTTCTAACATGTTTTATAGCTTATTTAGCATCTAACCTACCTTACTCCATCACAAAAATCAAATCTCTCAACCTACTGATAAGTTACACACTCTATCAATTTTGTTTTCTTTCATCTGTTGCAGTTCATCGAGCTGCTGCTATTGCTTCTGTTTCATTTTCTTTCTTAATCGACAATGGCTACCAGCTTCTAAGTAATATAGTTTCCTATCTAAATTTTGACATGGTACCCCCTAAAACTTAAGGTTTTCATCACATTTATTTGCTCACACAACCAAACACATTCAACCTGCTCAGTTTATACTTACATATGCTTTGACAGTTTATATGTATATATGCATCAGACAACTCAACGTTGTCTCCAGTAGCTCATTTCTTTGTTTTCAACAGATTCTAACTTATCAATGCAGTCAATGCCTTATACTCATTCACCCACGGTTAAATTGGTTTTACATTTGCTCAAAGCAATATTTTTACTCATACATACACATTAGACAAGGTTTGTACAGAGGCATTACCTCACGTTTCTTGTTTTCTTTTCTCTTCTCTTCTTCTTCCTTCATTGCTCTCCTTTTCTTCTTATTCTGTTCCATTGCTTCTTGTTTTTAGTTAACACAAGCTTGAGCTTCTAAAGAAGTTTTGTGCAGTAGGATGAAATACCAAAACAGGCTGACAAGGAGAATGGAACTCAACGTGGGTTTTTTTTTTGTAACAGAAAGGGATGGAAAAAGAAAAGAAGAGTTGGAGTTCTTTTCTTACCTTAGAATATGAAGAAGAAGATGGAATTCCAAATGGTGACTCTCAAGCTCCAAAACCCATTACACCCATGAAAATGAAATTGGTTGTTTTTGGATTTTGAAAGGTGGAGATTGTTCTCCTAAATGAGAGGATTCCAACGGTATGGTTTTTGTGGGATTTGGACAAGTATAAGGGGGTTAACAAGAGAGGAGAAGTGGAGCTTCCATGGTGTTTTCTCAATCGCCATGTTTGGCTTCAGTAGGAAGAAAAGAAATCAGAGATAGGAGGGAGTACGTGAGAGAATAGAAATTAGGGGAGAGAGAGTGTACTAGGTAAGGGTGTGTGTACTTTTGGCTTCTATTTTTCTTTCTTTCTTTATTAGTGTGTGAGTGTGAGAGGGGGCAGACCAAAATCGGTCACACTTACCCAAACCTACAGATTTTTAAATCTCATTTGCAAGTGGAACACACAAGCTTTACTTATTTACATTGTCGCCCCACAACTTCCCATTTTTTTGACAGTTTTACTAATCGGTACCCGTTTTTCGGAATTTTCTTGTTTAATTAATTTTATTGGTTCTATACCTTCATTAATATTTATTAATGAGTATTTAATTAATTATAATTATTACGGGTCTATTTAACCCATTTAAATTCACGTTTTCTTGGTTTCCTCGAATAACGCGCTTTTAAAAAATTCGTTTGTGTTTTTAATCCGTTTTAAGGATCTATTTTCTTCGGGAATCGTTCCCGTACATCGATTAGGCATGAATAAGCCTTAGGAATCCTTGCGATACTATAACCGAGGTCTCGTACCTCCTATGGTTATTTAACGCTCATTTAGCGTTTTTCGCTTTCTAAGCGTTTTCTCATTTCTTTTGGATTTATTTTCCTTACCAAAAATTACTTAGGCACTATTAGGCCTTTAAATACTATATTAGAATATTCTAATCACCATATTTAAGTTCGGGGTATTTCAACAGCCCTGTGTGGTACATTTCTCTTTTGCATGCTCCACAACCGTCGGGTAGTCGGGCTAGTTTGACTTCCCATGTGATGAGGGGGAAGAAGATGGATTTAGAGAAAACAGTTCACAAACTCGATGGAGGTTTAGGGAAGAGTAGAGGCGCTTTCTCTCTGTTGATGATGAATTGCATCGAAGAGTTGGATGCAGCAAAAAGATTTCCCAACCACAACAAACATTTGCTGCCAACTCAACTCTCAAAGTTTGCGCTTGCAGTAGTACTTTTTCTTTCCTTTGGACTGGAGTGGAACTTTTGTAGTCCTCTGGGTTTGCTCCCGAAGACTTAGCTGGCAGTGGCATGAAGTTAAGCACAACTCTGGATGGCCAGTCTCTATCGCCCTTCAATAGGCCCACTGCCACCCATGTCTACCATCTCAACCCGGGCTTCAATTTTTCTTCTAGTAGTTGTTGTGGTAATGATTTGGATTAGGAATCAGCGCCAATGTTCTATAGGAAATGAAGATTAAAAGGAGCTGGCTAAAGGTCTGGTGCTAAAATCCTCTCTTGGTCAAGAAGTGGAGCATGACTCTTACAGTAGGTTTCTCCGGATTCGAAGTGGAAATAGGAGAACAACTACAACATGTACTATTCTAAATCATCTAATGCATGGCTGGTGGGTGGGGTTAGTGATGAACATGAACGGGGGAATCATGCGATGACAAACTTTGAAATTTGGACATGTGTTGTTCTTATGATGTATGTCTGACGGGAGGATGGTTGTGTTGTGCAGGTTTTGCTATAGCTGCAACCCTCGAGAAGTCTGTTGGTTGCCTGGAAAAATGAACTCAAGGTCTAATGGTAGTCAGGATGGGCATAGATCCTGTGTGACAATTTTTCTATTTTGGTTATCTACTACTATGCCTCTTTCTGAAATCGTGTTCTATTTGGGAGAATGGTTTGACTATTCCCCTTTTCATCTTTCATATTGTCGGATTCGATTAGTTTTTTGTGCCCATTGGTATCTTTTCATCAGTGGCGATTGGAACTCTTTGTCTACGGGGGTGTCCAACTTCCTTTCGTTTTTAGTAGTTGGCTATCTTATGTAGGTGTGGTAGGTGATTATAAGAAGCTAATGGTGCTTCCGGGGACAATCAAGCTTGGAAATGATTGGTCTCTTAGTCCACTAAATACACAAGCTTCAATGAGAAACTCATTGTATAGGGTAGATAGGTTGGTCATGGTTTTTGGTTTGTGGACAGAGTTGAGGTAAGCGTTTAAGTATCTTAGACATCATTAGTATGCTTAGAGTTCCAAACCTTTCAAAACAATAGTTATTAGGTATGTAACCTCCTTATATTAATATGCTATGTTGGTGGCTGTGGGAAAAAATGCAATTTTGAAAAATAAATGTTGAAAAGATGGAGAAGACAAAAAAAAAAAAAAAATCTAACTTGAGCTGCGACGACTTGTACACAGTGCCAACACCCACGAACCAATCTGACTATCATACAACCGGTTGTACGATGTTTATGTACATTCTCGAACAATCTTCACAATTAATTTGAACAATCATCATATAAAGTTGAACAACTTTTATAATAACACATGTAACTTTTACATCAGTATGAACAATCAATACAAAAACTTGAACAACGTTTGAATTTAAAATAAACGATTGTACGATACTCACCGTACAACCGGTTGTACAATAGAATTTGACCCCACCAAGGCACCAAGGCACCAACGCACTGAATTACCAATCATTATCATTCGCGTAGCGAACACTCGGAAAGGAACAGCTTCTTACGCACATTAGCGAGCATTGGCTAGGACTCGGCGCACCCACTCACCCACCCACTTCCGAGATAGATCCTTTCTGCACCGCAAATACGAGTTTTACATCACTCCCCTCTTTCTCTCGTCGCCCTACCATATTCCTATACCGTTTGGAATTGGATTCGCTCGTACTTCTTACAAAGTTTGCCATGTATTAATGAAATTCACCTGCTGATGTTTGCCCATCGCGTATCTCCTTCATTGAGAAACCAATTGCATAACACGCATGAGCGATGATGCGATGTGCCGCTCTCCCTCCAGTTTCGTCCCCTTGTGTATAGATTCAGCTGTATGTTTCTGACTCGTTCCTTACATATCCCAATTATTCACTGCACCATTTTGTACTCGTTCATAAGGAAGAGTGAGGGAGGTTAATAAGAGGGCGGAAATTTAGGGTTTGGATGAAGGATGAGGGTTTGGAGGTGTGGTATCGAACTCGTGATTCTCTTTCTGTTTGGGCGGTTGTCGATCGCCGAAGTGGGTCGGAGCGATGTGTCCGCCTCTTGCCCCGCTCGATCAGTGTCTGATTGGGTCCTAGGGTTTCAAGATTCGGTTTGTCTCGCGGGTGATGAAGATCAATTACACCGTGTTTCTGTTGTCGAGGTACTTGCTTATCACTCAGGCACATCATTTTTTATGTCTTGCTCTTCTTTTAATCTTAATCACCCTCATGCTGTCTGGATGAGCGTAGTAGTTACCATAATATGCGCGGTGGGTTCTCATTTCTTCTCAGGGCTGTTACTAATGATGTGAATAAGTTCTTTTGAACTCATGTTTATTAACTGTTTTTTTATTGAAATGATCCTTTTTATTTCTCGTATCCTGCTTAATATGCGCTGTTACCTGGAGCTAAGTTCCATCATATATCTATGGTTATGGATCACATAGTTAAATGTTGTCCGGGTAGAAGTGTGCTGATTCTCTGGGGTTAGTTAATTGTTTTGCCCTGCTTTGTTTGAATTATCCGATCATAGACAAAGTCTGGTAGTTGTGGTAGAAAGGGCACAATTAAAGTTAGGATTTCATTCCTCTGCATATGGTTAATAGTTGTACCCTCATTGTCTCTTAGTCAGGGGTGACATTTGTGCTCTTGTGTGGAAAAGGTTTAAACTTTTTAGATCTTTAGCTTTGAGCATTGGGCATTTGTGTTCACCCTATAAACACCCATTCTGTTTATCGCTACTTTATACTGCTGTATACAATATCTGTTGCACTTTTGCTTAAGGCGCGAGTGTTCTTTTTCTTCTTGTCACTCTGGTGAGATGAACTGTTTATATTCATTCTTTGGATTGATAGTCGTTCAGTTCGGACTTGTCATTTAGTCATCTTTAGTCGGTTACTTGCTCACTGAAACATAAGTGTCCCCTCGTCAATCATCATTTGTGTGACAGTCTTGAGTTCTTTCTATATTCCAACAGAAGTAATGGAATTGTTCCGTAGTAAATCATCATTTCCGTGACAGTCTTGAGTTCTTTTATTATATCAAACAGAAGCAATGAAAGTGTCCCCCAGTGAGTCATCATTTCTGTGACAGTCTTGAGTTTTTTCATTTTCCAAACAGGTGCAGCATTTTGTGTTTGCATCTAATATATTTATACTTTTCTTTGTGTTGCTTGGTGTAGGGTGGTGAGGTTTCTCTGCAGAAGGCACTTGGCATGTTGCAGAATGATAGCCATGCATATGTAGCTGTTCTGTTTCACGCATCATGGTGCCCTTTCTCCAAGGCTCTAAGGCCAAGCTTTTCAGCCCTCGCTTCTTTGTATCCATCCATTTTCCATTTAGCCATTGAAGAGTCATCTGTCAGACCGAGGTGTGGACTGCCACCAAGAGCTTAGCTTGTTATTTTACATATAGTTCAACTTTTTTAGTTTTTTTGTTGTTGTCTCTGAGGTAATATTTTTTATATTTTTTCGTCTCTCTAACTTCTTCTAGATATTTTGGCAGCATACTGTCTAAGCATGGTGTCCATGGTTTTCCATCATTGTTTCTGTTCAACTCAACCATGCGCATCCGGTATCATGGATCTCGAACCCTTGGTTCCCTTGCATCTTTCTACAGTGATGCCACTGGTAATTAACCTCCCAGTTCCAAGATATGTTTTCTCTTCTTTTTTCACATTGGATTTTAGAAATAGTAAATCATCTGTTATTGACCCAAAAAAACGTGTTTCTGTTCCATTCTCTCAATAAAAAATCACTTGCATTGATGGCTGTATTATAGCACCTCGGTTGAAGCCTTACTCTATATTCTCCTATTGTTTTTCAGTCTTCTTAATGATGTGCTTGTATATTGTACTGTAACAGTATTGGATTATGCCTGACTGAGTACTTATGTACAGGGATGAAGTCGAACTACCCAGTGGAGGAAGCAGCTGCTCACAGAGTAGGGTGTTTATCGAATTACGAGAGGAGTGAAGATGAAGAGAATTGCCCATTTTCATGGGCAAGATCTCCAGAGCTTTTCCTTAAACAGGAAACCTGTCTAGCTCTCGCCAGTGTGTTTGTTATATTGAGGTTGCTGTACTTCCTTTCCCCCTACATGCTTAGATTCGCACATTGTGCATGGAGAAGGCACATGCAAAATGCAAGATTGGGGAGGTTATGGGATCACCTGTTAGCCTATCTGAACGGTGCAATTTCAGTGCTGAAGTCGTTGAAAGAACCACCTTGCAAGAGGAGAAGGAATTTGCAAGGTGGGGCATTGACTGCAAGAACATGGGCTTCCAAGTCTCTGGCTTCAGCTGTCTCAATAGGAGATGCAGGAAGCAGCAGCAGTAGAGTGAATCTGGATTCATGAGCGAGAGCTTTGATGATGGTGTGCGGCGGCCTGGCAAGAGATCGGTTTTGCTGTGATTACAGTACTCTTGAAAATTCTTGACTTCAGTATGCAAAGAAAGGCTGAGCTGAGCTGAGCTGAGCTGAGTGATGCTTATGTATGTATTTGTGGTTTGTCAAGTTATCAATATCATCATCCCTTGAAATAGCGAAGGAAGGAATATGGTTGAAATGAATTGGGGGATGTGTATTGAATACCCATACCAGTACCACCACTACTAGAGTACATTATATATATGCGTTGAGAGTCCCGTCTGTCTTCATCTTTTTATTATCCTTGATTAGAGAAAACGATACGTTAGCTTGCTGGTTGTGTGGCTGGCTTTTGTAATTCCTTCATTCTTCGCATGCAATTGCAGTAGCTCTGCTCTTTCACAACACTCTTGTACTTGGCCTACCAAGTTGTTGCATCTTTGCTGCCTAGGTCCTCGATCTTTCCAATAAAATGGCAAACCACCGGTCTATTTCTGGCCGGGCCACGATGGGTTGTTTAAAAGAGGGATAAGATTATATTTTTAAGTGAAATTTTATCAAATACAATTGAGTATTTGCTTAAATTTAATATATTAACACTGTCTCATATTTTATTAAGTTAATGTCTTTAGAAAAAAAACTAAACTATCCTTGTTTTAGTTAGCCGTAAATGGTATTATTTAATACCAATGATAGTTTAGTCATTTTTAGGAATATTAATAAAAATTAACAAAATATGAGATAAATGTTATTTGATGAAATAAATAAAAATTCATTATTAATTTGTGTAATTTTAAAACACAGTGATATATCATAAATTAAACAAAAACTTAATGATATTTGGTGAAATTTTCATATATTTAATTTAAAAATTATTAATTATTCCTCTGTCCATAATATTTTATATTTTCCCTTGATCATAATCACCATTTTTTATAATTGTCAAAGTAATATTACATTTATATTCAGACTAAATTTTTTTCTTACCATCGGAAACTATTCATATTTCTGACTTCTTTATCTATTTACAAAAGCAGAGATTTTTTATATTTGTACGAGGTAAAACCTGAAGTCACCCCACAAGTTTGATAAAAAAAACGTCTAATATTTCTGAACAATAGCTCCTAGAATGCCTAATATTGAAGAATCGGGAGAGTACTAAATAAGCTAGATAATCAGTATTAAATGGAAATCTAGTGTTTTTTAAAAGAGAAACTTCTTAGTGTCAACTGTGTTGAGATGTTGAGATATAATTTCAAAGTGATATTTGTAAACTCTAAAGGACTGGAATGATGTTAAGCTCCTTTGAAACTAATTAAAGAAATTACTTCACTATGTTCTTGTTTAGGTAAAAACAAATTAATACTGTTCCATTATAAAATATAGGTTGCTTTAGAAATTTTACATATTTATTAGAAAAAATAAAAAAAAATGACTCATGAACCCTTACTTTTTATTTTTCCATCTAAATAATAAGTTACTTTTGTGTAAGATGCCAGGGTCAAATGTGAAAAAGAATATGTCAAACAGTAAAAATGATTTATTTTTTTAAAAAAAATTGAATGCTAAAATAACATATATTTTTCGGCACGTAGGATATAATATGGCTTATGACAGATGTCAAAATCCTATTGGAGAAGAAAATGAGTAAAAAAAAAAGAAAAAACATATGTATGAGGGGAGTTGAGGGGCTATTAAGAGAGAAACATATTTTTTTTCAAAATGTTATAAATTACAAAATAAAAGTGCAAAATAAAAAAAATACCATTGCTCATCATATTTCGTGCTCTTCAAAACAAGATGCATTATGGATATGTTTTAGTAAACTTAAAATTTTATGTCTTTAGAATGAGTATATATTACGTTTTTTTAAGTGAATCTTATTCATTAACAAATTGAATCTTTTTTAATAATAAAATGAACCTTATTCATTAACAAAATTAATCTTCTTTAAGATTTACTTTTCTTAAAAGTTGCCGAGTCGGTGACGACAATATAAAGTGTAGAACTAATGCCAAAAAGATGACCTACCCCTCAAACACCCAAAAAACCACCCTAGGAAAGTTACAAACGTTTAAGGTATTTTTAGGATTTGTAGTGCAGGGTTACCACAAACTCTAAAAAGCTGTCGAGGCAGTGACGACAATATAAAGTGTAGAACTAATGCCAAAAATATTACCCTACCCCCTGCCAAACACCCAAAAAACCACCATAGGAAAGCTAAAAACGTCGAAGGCATTTTAAGGGTTTGTACGGAAAGGTTTAGGGACCTTAAGAACTATCGAGTCAGTGACGACAATATAAAGTGTAGAACTAATGCCAACAAGATTACCCCCCCCCCCCCAAACAACCAAAAAACCACCATAGGAAAGCTAAAATCCTGTCAGCATGTTTAGGGTTTGTAGTGGAGGGTATATGGTACCCTAAACCCTAAAAACCTGTCAAATCAGTAACAACAATATAAAGTGTTATAACTTAAAATATATAAGTGTAACACCCCATCTCCAAATACAGTGATCGTCGCCCTAAGTCCATGTCGTTCATTAACAACGCAGCGGAAAAATTCTACTAAATTGGTGTTACCGCCGTTAGTCACCCACGTGACTAACTAGGCCTATTCTCTTACAAGTCACGGTCTGACTAACCGGATAATTTACTCGAGCACCTATACAATACAATCCATAAACCACAACTTATACCGAGTATCTCATATCCTAATACATCATACTAACATCTCATCCATTTACTAAACGAGTGTACATGCACAACTCGTGTAACAAATGTAAAAGCAACCCGAAGTACTCTACCCGCTCCTACTCTTAGGATGGACGTCTTCTGCTATTCACCTGTAAATTAAATAATTGCCCCCGAGGGGGTCAGCACCTTTGCTGGTACGATTCCATCATAGCCCCCAAGCTAACGGGGCTACGACGACTAATTATCGATAGCATGGAGTTGATTAGATACACAACATAAGTAAGAAGTGCAATAAACAACAAGCCACATATGAACAAACATAGTTCACACATAATGAACGACTTAAAAGCGTTCCCTTAATAAGCGAGTTAATCATTTAACTCCTTTAGATATGATTTCTCTTAATATTAGTCCATTCTTATCTTACCTCAATCTTAATCCTTATCTCAGTTAAGACAACCATTCTTTATTTAGAATTGATTGTACCTTAGTTCGTTGTTTATTTTTGTCGGGTTGTTATTAACCCTAGCTAGTGAGTCATCAGCTCAACTAGTTTAAATAAACAATATTTCTTAAGTTATGAGGGGTGTAGGCTTGACCCTCCTGCGCCAACTAAATTTGCCTCCCACCTCGAGTTGTTCATCTGTGATGGTCGAGTCTATTTGTCAACTCTAGGCGACGAGTCATAAGACAAGTCAAACGGAAGACGGATCTGATGTCGACGCCGACCTCCTTCCTGAACATGCATGACCGGAGTCAGTCCCGGATTCCTCACTCCCAAGTTCCAGTTAGTAGAAGTCTCAAAGTCAATGATTGTTAGTTAACCTCTTTCGGTTACTAATAAAACAATATTAGGGTGTGTTCCTTATTCTCACATAACACTTTACTAAACATTGTTAGTAAGTTCCCAAGGTAAAGTTGTGTTAGTGCATCACAATCACACAACAAACATAATATTCCGGTTGCATGCTTTATCTTGTTTAGTCGACACACATAAACAAATAGCACACAAGCCGAGGGACACCTCGTTAGCAAGCAGGCTACAAGACAACCATACTGTACACCAGAGATTGGCTAGCTCTTAATACCACGTTCGCCTAATCCGTCGAACGCCTCCGACTATCTAGATCTGTAACCAGAACTAGTATTAGTATCCTGTGTCTTAGCACTAGTTTGGTTCTCTTTTCAACTTAAACCTCTTTCTAGGTTAACCCGGGTATAATAGTTTACCATTAAACGGGTTAGTTCTTTTAGGAGCGTTTTCAAACTCAATTCTAATTCATTAACATGCTAACGTCGTTAGCAATTACATAGTTGCACATTCAGCAACTTTAGACTCATACGGACCTTGTATTAGGTTTTCGTATTTTTTCACTATTTATCTGTATTTCACTATTCATTTATACGGTCTCGTATTCTACTATTCATTTATACGGCCTCATATTTTACTATTCACACATACGTCTCGTATGTTCATATATACGTATTTCCTATTCATGTATACGAATACTATTCATGTATAAGAGTACTATTCATGTATACCAACATTTTTCGTATACATCCGTATGATACAAATCATACGTATTTATTTCTTTTTCCCAATATAACTTGTATTTTCTTTAAAATACTTTAACTATTGATTTCTCCTATACTTATTAAATTACGGGTATACCCCTCGTATACCTTAAGTTATATACGGGTCTCGTTTAACCCTGTCTTAACTCTGTTTCTTTTACAATTTGTTTCTAAATTCTTTATTTAATTTCCTTAACATTCTAAACACATAAAAATGTGCTATTTACATTTCTTACCCATAGCTTTCTTTTAATTTCTATTTTACTCATAATAAGTTCTATACTTGTTATTTTATTTCTAATTTCTTCCAAAGTCTTTCTTAATTAATTTCTTCTATACTTTTGGTCAATTACCAAAACATACCCAAGTTTTACCAGCCTTTTATGATCAAACCCCCTAACTTTCTAGAATTTACAATATTACCCCTAAAGTTAATTTATCTTAACTTTTTATTCCTTAAACATTTTATTACCTAATCTTTTGCTATAATTTTTATTCTAACTCATCTAAATATTTTATAAACTGTCATTGACCATGTTTGACCATGTTTGACCACGTTTGACCAGTAAAAATACCATTTTACCCTTGTGGTTTATTCTTTCATTTATTAACCAATTTAACTCCAATTAATTTCTAATTTTCGTAATTAATTTACCTACAGATTTTTGAACATCAAAAATCATTTTAGACATCTCTAAATCACCAGATTTAATTATCTAATGTTATAGTATATAAATACCATCTTTTATTAACCTCAAATATACCAAAACCTTATAAATTCCTTATAATACTTATAAACTCTTTATATACTGTAAACTTAATTCTACAATTATTTTCTCAACATCTAAACTCTCAAAAATTCCATATTGACCCCATTAATTTTCGGCAATCACCAATATGTACCAAAACTTCTTAAATTTTACATATTACTCTTAATTACACTAATTCCTTTAATTTAACTAAGTTAGATAATTTTTCTAACTCATTAATAAGCCCTTAATTTTCGGCCATATTGAAATTCATTGTATATGAATTTTTCTTGTATATTATGATAGCTTATATTGAAGCTTATATCATAAGGAGTATAAATCTAATTTTAGATTTACAAAATATTAACATTAATGTGTCAAAAATTAAATCTAACACACTTATAATTTCGGCAATAATAAACAAGATGAACAATATGTTAGATCATATATAGATCAACAATTAGAACCTTGAAATAGGTAGTTGTAGGATTTACCTTGTATATTAACCATTAGCTTAATATCTAAGCTTGATTTCCTTAGAAATTTTGACAGCAATTTGCTAGAGAAATTGGCTCCAAAATCATAGAATAAGATGAAGAATATGGAGGGTTAGTAACCCTAGGCACTCGGCCTTGATGAAAATCAAAGAACAAAGAGTTTCCAAGAAGGCAATGTTTTACCTCGAGAATCAAAGGCACTTCTTCGTGGTCTTTCCTGAGAATTTGGGGGCTCATGAGCTATGGTTATAAATCTCTTTGAAAGAGTATTCCAACGAGCTATCAAGCTTTTATTTGGAGTCAGGACGAGAAAGTTATGATTTCTGCAAGACAAGGTGTTCTTTAAGGTTCTAATCTAAGAACAATGAAGTTTTTGTGATGTTTCTTCAAAGAGAGGAGGAGCTACGAGTTTGGGAGCTCTCATAATGATAGGTAAGTGTCTGATTAATGAATTACTCAGGGGACAAGGTGATAAGGGACTCATGGAAGGTAATGGTAGGTGAAATAGTAAGAAAATGACATTTTAACACCTTATTCTTCCCTTCCCATGTCGGCACCATTAGTCCCAATTTAGTCCGTTTTTTTTGTTTCTCCCTTGTCTTTATGTAATATTAGATGTATTAATGTTGTACATAAGGACTTATACCTTGTGTTAGGTCTGTTACACAGCCGAAAATGCCTTAAAACAGCATTTTATATGCTTCCGGGTTCACATTGATTCTGCAATTTGATTTGGCTAGTTTAAATGTGTCCTTAATATATTTACAACCTTTACAAACATTGTTCATGAAATAGCATGTTGCTCATTCCAATTTAAACCAAGTCGTTTAGTGGTTTCTCCTTGACTTTCGTCAGTTTAGTACCTGTTTTACTGTGGACTTTGTATACTTAATTTGTGTGTATACGTAATGGTTCCTATGACCATTTCATTGTTGTTCCCTTATTTCTTTATGGTATTTAGGCTCATTAGCCTTTTCGTTCCATGTATACATGCTTAAAGCACATTTTTCTTTAAAGCACATTTTTGTGCTCTAAGGTGCGTTTTCGGTTTAAACGCTAATTCCGCTTAATGCGTATTACTAATCTTAGGGTTATTTCACATTTAAAATCTCTTGGGAACTTATTGGTAATTCCCTAATTTATTTGTGCTCTTTAAAACACCTTTTTGCTCTAATTGTTCTTAAAGCATGTTTTGGAGTAAGTTGTTGTTTAACACTTCTTCTAATGTTTATAAGGCACGTTCTAGCCTTAGTATATCCTAATTAGATAGTTCATTAATATATTAAGGTTTGGGGTATTTCAATAAGTGCAAAAATAAAAGAATTATACCATTGTTCATCATAGTTCGCGCTCTTCAAAACAAGATGCGTCATTGATATGTTTTGGTAAACATAAAATTTTATGTTTTTAGAATGAGTATATATTACATATTTTTAAAGTGAATCTTATTCATTAACAAAATGAATCTTCTATAAGATCTACTTTTCTTAAAATTAAAAATCACTTTTAGAAAAACAAAGGATTCACATTATTTAAAGTGAAAGGTTCACTTTTCTTAAATATATGATTCAGTTTTCTTGAACATTTGATTAACTTATTTCAACGAAATATTCACTTTTAAATAAATGAAAGGTTCATATTGTTCTCGTATATATTTGTGGTAAGATTCACTTTTCTTATACATTTGACTCACTATTTTAAAACAAAATATTCACTTTTCTTAAGCAAATGATTCATATTATTCTCGCATAATTTTGCAATATGATTCATTTTTCTTAAATAAAAGAATCATTTTACTTAAATGTGTGATTCACTTTTTTTACACAAAATATTCACTTTTCATAAAATCCTGAACCACAAACCCTAAAAAATTGTCGAGTCAGTGACGACAATATAAAGTATATAGCTAATGCCTAAAAGATTACCCTACCCCCAAACACCCTCAAAACTAACCTAGGAAAGCTAAAAACGTAGAAGAAATTTTTAGGGTTTGTAGTGCAGAACCCTAAAAAACTATCGTGTCAGTAACGACAATATAAAGTGTAGAACTAATGCCAAAAAGATTACCCTACATAGGTCGAAGGCTTTTTTAGGGTTTGTAGTGTAGGGTTTAGGGTAAAAAAACTGTCAAGTCAGTAACGACAATATAGAGTGCAGAACTAATGCCAAAAATATTACCCTACCCCCCAAACACCCAAAAACCACCCTAGGAAAGTAAAAAACGTCGAAGGTATTTTTAGGGTTTGTAGTCCTAAACCCAAAACCACAAACCCTAGAAAATTGTCAAGTCAGTGACGACAATATAAAGTATATAACTAATGCCTAAAAGATTACCCTACCCCCAAACACCCTCAAAACTAACCTAGGAAAGCTAAACACATAGAAGAAATTTTTAGGGTTTGTAGTGCAGGACCCTAAACCACAAACCTTAAAAAACTATCGTGTCAGTAACGACAATATAAAGTGTAGAACTAATGCCAAAAAGATTACCCTACATCGAAGGCTTTTTTAGGGTTTGTAGTGTAGAGTTTAGGGTAAAAAACTGTCGAGTCAGTAACGACAATATAGAGTGTAGAACTAATGCCAAAAATATTACCCTACCCCCCAAACACCCAAAAACCACCCTAGGAAAGCGAAAAACGTTAAAGGCATTTATAGGGTTTGTAGTCCTAAACCCTAAACCACAAACCCTAGAAAACTGTCGAGTTAGTAACGTCAATATAAAGTGTAGAACTAATACCAAAAAGATTAACCTACCCCCTCCCCCCCCGACACCCTAAAAACCACCATAGGAAAGCTAAAAACGTTGAAGGCATTTTTAGGGTTTGTAGTCCTAAACCCTAAACCACAAACCCTAGAAAACTGTTGAGTTAGTAACGGCAATATAAAGTGCAGAACTAATACCAAAAAGATTACCCTACCCCCCCCTGACACCCTAAAAACCACCCTAGGAAAGCTAAAAACGTCGAAGGCATTTTTTGGGTTTGTAGTGCAGGGTTTAGGGTCTAACGACCTCTGATTCACTTTTTAACAACCTTTGATTCACTTTTCTTAAACTTAAGATTCACAATGAATCTTAAAACATATGTACATGCAAAAAATATAAAATTTTAAATTTATCAAAACATATACATGTTGGGTCATATTTTGAAGAGCACAAATTATGATTAACAACGATATAAAATTTATGTTCTTTTGACTTATATCTAATAAACTACAATATTTTAAAATTCCATAGAAAGACAAAAGTGGCACTAGCGTCAGCTTCGAAATTTCCATTAAGAAAAAGAATTAAATAATTTAATGGGTGAGATTTTTGTTATGGATAACTAGTGTTTTGGATGCGCTTAGTGTATCTTTTTTTTAAGACATCTTGCAATAAAGTGGCCATTGGTCGGGACCGTCCCGATTAAGCTTAGTCAAAGGCTAGTTCAACACCATTGACTAAGGACTGGGATTAGCCCAAGGCTAGTGTAACACCCCTCTTAATAAACATGTAATAATCTCTCACGTAGCATAATTAAAAACGTCTTACAGTGGACGTATAAACAATATTAACAATCTTCACTCGGGTGTCACCTGCCATTACTCAACCATGCGAGTAACGAAGCAGAAACTAAATATAATAACAACATAGCTAACAATACTAAACCGCAGTGATAACGAGATAAACACCTGTACATCATACAAAGTCCATAACCATAACCGCCGACAAGTGAGCGTCTACCCAATCCCGAATATATACAACAGTACAATCCATAATCTAACATCATTATACAGAACGAATGCCATGTGCGATAAGTAAAAACAAAAACCTAACTACCTGGGTCCCGCACTTCTGCTTCACGATAATCAGCAACCTCCAAAATGTCGTGGAGCCTCAGCGATAAACGCTGAGTATGCTAGGTTTACACTCAGACCCTATTGTTCACTTAGTCATTTTAACCATCTTGACATTAGGTTAGTTTCATGCTTATCCGGTTTACAGATATAAATAATACTGTAACAATCATGCGTAAAACACAGAACCATCCAACCAATACAATCACTACATTTCACAAGCAACAGTTGCATAAACGAAGATATCGAAAATGCAATAAAGTGCGTAATCGCTTTTAGAGAACAATATTCATACTTATATTAATATTTGACCTTCAAGGCCCCATACAACATCACCATGTTTACTTAAATACCAGTTGGGTGTCATGTTAGGACAACCCGAACTAATCTTTTAAATGGACAGTAGACCTCCCGTACACACAAAGGTGCTCATGTTTGCCAGAGGTCCGGAGGCCCCTGGACTTCCACTGCGCCTTAATAAGGCGCCCATAGAAAAGGCCGTAGCCGTGTACCAACAGCAGGTACCATCTGACCCACGATCCAATTGGGCTCGTTGGGAATTTCCTAGAGCGGAACACGATCGGTATCCCCGTAGTGATCATAAATGCGCAACCTGGTAGTTCGTAAACTACACTGGATTTCTTCTCCTCATCACTTACCAATTCTCTCATAGGATTAAGTGTCTTAATCATTTCCTAAGATATACTCTTAGTTTTATGGAGAATACATTTTATTACTTAGCTGCCCTGTGGGTCTTACACATGCCTAGAAATAATCTAGGTCGTATTCATGTTCGAGATCCATGCTCTAGAGACCGACATTGTCGTATCTCGTACCTAATTGTTTTACTTAAATTATTATATACATAATTATTATACTAAGAGTATTATATTAGGTAACCATCATTTTCTCACATTGATCGCATATGTATGTTTATATAAGTCAATCTATAGTCGACGTAATATTAGCCCGATGGGCATTCGCGTACAGTAGTAATAATGCGATAATAACAAGCAGTTATATAGTTCAAACACACATACATGCATATAAGCATCCACATAGAATTCTTATCACACATCAAATAATGTCTGGACCCGATGGAATACTCAGGACAATCCAGATCAAAACCATCCACATACCGTACACCACAGACCAAGGATGCGCAAAACCCTAGCTCGTCAGGCGCCTTTGTCTGTCGTACGATCTAAACAGCAATAACACTATGAGTCTGTCTCCATGACTAACTAGATCCGGTATTTCCGAATAACGTTGTAACCCCGATAGTTCATCCCCAGATTTCAACAGTTAATTGTTACGGGTTTCTCTAAACAAGTCGGCTTCGTTACTTAGACTCTTAGTTCGTAATATTTCGACTGTTGAGTTTAATTCATTATATGCATTTAATCCTATTCATTCTTGAACCTAGGCATATAACCTATAATAGCATGTGT
Source organism: Limonium bicolor (assembly GCA_023374045.1). NCBI lineage: Eukaryota > Viridiplantae > Streptophyta > Magnoliopsida > Caryophyllales > Plumbaginaceae > Limonium > Limonium bicolor. The sequence continues at coordinate 480,081,659 of CM041777.1, read as the reverse complement.
GCATGCAATATTATCATATGGTATTATTATCCCACCATCCATTATAATACATTGTATTATTTAATCCATTAATCATGTAATAATCTTCACCATTTATATTATATGGATTCCAACCATACTATATACCCATGTTTATGCATATTTGTCACGTATTCATATACATAAACATATATATATTTGTATGATTTATAGAATTCTTTTAATAATGTTACATTTCCGTAATTAATGTAAGATGGTTATCCTCACTAGTTTGTTTATATAATACAACTTATATTAAGATTCTTGTCCTAATATTATGTAACATTTATATTGTATAATTACAACTCCTATGGTTTATTTAATATATACCATAGCTTATAAATCTCATTTATTAATTGTTTGTTTTTTCATGTGAATAACCTTACTTATATTAATTTCATTTAAATCACATTAATACCATATAATTGTTATAACATTTATAACATTATAGACCATAGTCTAAAATTCATTTTCCATCTCTTATATTTTCGGTACAGCACATCATTGTCTTTCAATTTCATTTTGACCACATAATATTTATGTAGTGTTATACCATATACTAATATCAAATAATATGATATTTTTATCTCATTATAACTTATAACCTATAGTTTTTATACAAAACTATTATAATTGCCGAAAAGGCACAATTCATATTACCTAATTTTATTATCTTTCCTTTATTACAATTTTACCACACATTTTATATAATGTTATTTATAGCATATAATATAACATTTTTAACTTTATAAAAAGTATAACCTAAGGTTATATATATGGAAAATAACCGAACAAACCTATATCTTGTTCTTATTTATTTTCCAGCACCTTTAACTTCCCACATTTACAATTTGACCACATATATAATATTATGTTATATATATATATATCATATATTATAACATTTTAAACATTAATATAAATATAACATATAGTTATATAATTCCTAAATTGTTGAACAGACCTTAGGGCCGTTCTTAATCATTTTTCAACCCTTTAACTTTCTATATTTACCAATTGACCACACATATAATAACATGTTATATATATATCATATATTATAACATTTTAACCTTTATAATAAATATAACCTATGGTTATATAAATTTAAATTACCGAACATACCTAATGGTTTGTTCTAATTTATTCCTCAACCCACCAAATTCCTATATTTACAAAATCTCCCCAGTTTTATAACATATACTTTTAATGTCATTAAAACTATATATTATACACTTTTCTTAATATAGCCTTTTATATATTCCAAAAATCACTAAATTTCACCAAAAGGTTATAAACTGTTATATTAACCATTTCTACCCAGAATTTTTGGTAATTACATTTTCACCCCATATGTTATGTAATTTTTACAATTTAATACATAACTTAATATATAGTTGGCAATTAATTTCATAAATCACCAAATTTGGTCAAAGTCTCCTATGTGGTCAATGTTTGACCTCTAAACATAGTTTTGACCATAGTTTCCCTGTAATTACAATACTTACCCCAAATTTTCCCATAATTACAATTTAACCCAAAACTTTACAAAATCTTATAATTTTTATTTAAACCTATTTAAACCCCTAAGTTTCGGCTATATTATACTACATCCCTCCAAACTTTATTAAATTACGGTTTCTACCCCAAAGTTTATAATAACTTTTATAATTAATCTACATGTAAATAAAACATTAAATAACTTTATAAAATAGCCTATGACATGGCCTTATTACAACCTTGAATTTGTAACATAAAATTACACTTTAAATATCTTCAAAAATGCCATAAACTCTCCGCCTTACCATATATTTTCCAATAATTTTCAATCTTCCACATAAAGTCTTAATTTGACATTTATGTTACTTAGTTAATTAGCCAAGGTTTCTATAACATTTCCTAGTCATCTTTGAAGCTAAAATGACCATTTTAATTCTGTTCACTCACGGCATACATATAATATAAGCTCCAAAAGCATATAATACATGATTACCATGTTATACCTTGATCTAAAAGCTCCTTAAGGCTTGTTTGGCCACGGCAAGATGGGGGAAAAATTTGGACAACTTCTAGATATGTTCTAACAGCAAGAATAAGGTATAGTCATGTTCCAAAAATTGAACTAACTATAAGAGTAATTATAACTCATAAAAACCTAGATTTTTACCTCAAAATCTCAAGGCCTTCCTTAGCTGTTCTCGGCCCTATTTTCCAGAATAATAAGAGTATCAAAACACTCTTTAAGTTAAGGTATATAACCGCCAATGATCAAAGTAGAAGAAGGCTAGGTTTTACCTTGTTCAAAAAATCCAAAAATGGTGTTTTTGGCATGGATTTGGCTAAGACTTGATGCTCTTGATATAACAACTGAACCAACATGAAAATAAGGAGAAAATAAGCCTAGGAAGCTAAGGAATGCAACCATAAATAGAGTAGAAGAAGAGTTACATGCTTAAAGCATGTTTTTACCTTAGAAATGTCTTAAGCTTTCTTCCCCCTTATATTTGAGTTTCAGCCGAGTTTGGGCCGTCCCTTTGAACACCAACTCATGCTAGATGAGTGGATGAAAGTGGTTGGAAGTTATATTAATGGAAAGAGGAAGGAAAGGTGAAGAGAAAGACATATAACATGTTTTGAATGTTTACCTTATGCCATGGGAGTTTCTCTTTGAAGTTTTCTGCTTCCTAGCTCAAAAATGAAGGAAGGGAGGGTATGGTTGCTGAAATCATGGCTGGAATGGGTGAGAGGAAAGAGAAAGAGTAAATTAAGCTTATAAGGTAAGATTACCTTACTTTAGGTAATAGTCACTTATGAGTCATCCTTAGATATTATAGGGCTGGATAATGGATAAGGAGGGAGCCTTAAACAGGAGGAAATGGATGGTCAAACTCAAGGGTATTGGCTTGACCATTGACTAGATTAAGAAATAAGTGTTATAAAAGTACTATTCACACCTAATTCACCCATTTTGATTTTATTTGAAAACTTTGTATTAGACGTTCTAATGTGGTGTATCATGTCACATTAATGTAATAAAGAATGTAATCTAGCTCTTAAGGTGACATAAAACCAATATTTTTGAGGTCATACACAAAAATGTGCTTTAAGGAGTTTTAAGACACATTTTGTGTTTTAACTTGTTTCTGAGGTTGGTTTTCTTTGGTAACGGTTTTATTAAATCCATTTCATGATTATTAATCTTAGAAATCCACTTTGGACCCTAATGGAGGTCACAAAACCTTTAAGGTTTCTTAGAGCACATTTTTGCCCTAAGTGACTTTTAAGCATGTTAGTGCTTGTTTTTGATGTTGGAGTGTTGTACAAGGGTGTTAAGACATGATTTAACCATAATATATCATTTTTTGATGTTTAAATCACAATTTGTTAGTTAGGGGTATTTCAATCTACCCCCCTTAAAAGACTTCATCCTGAAGTCGTTTCATATTATAGGTACGTATTACTACCCTTGATTCCCATAATGTACATCTATGTGATATAACATTTACACATAATTTATTGTGCTTATATAGCACATATCCCTCAATTGTGGCGTTAATTCAAATATATGGATATAGGTGATCCATCAGCACCGTCATTTCCTATCAGTTGTACAAACCCTGACAACCTCCCCGAGGTGTCTATTTAATTCCATCATTCCACCTTCCATATCTAATGATTCATTTCACATCTAAGTGATACCATATGTAATCAATCCATAAGGAAACATGCGTGTATATCATAAGTATCTCGAAGGATACAACATACACAAATGCATTCGTAACGCAATCAAGTATTACATACAAGTGCACAAAGTCATTTATAACAAACAAACATCACAACGTATGCCCCGCATACCAACAAACTATTGTATGCCTCGCATACGAACTCACAAAACCTAGTGCACAAGTGCGCGATGCGCACACAACCAAATAAACATATATAAGTATGCTCCGCATACAAACAACTACTCTATGCCCCGCATACTAAATAACAAACAAGCAAAATATCGTATGCCCCCTATACCAAAAATTCACTATATGCCCCGCATACGAAACGACAAATAAACATCGCATGCCCCGCATACCAACAAACTACTGTATGCCCTACATACGAAACAACAAAAACTTAGTGCACACACGTGCACAGCCAAGAGGCTCCACCCCCCTTAAAAAGGGTTACGCCCCCGTACCCACAAGTATACAACAACCGCTTAACAAGGAGCTGGATACTTGGCTCTCATAGAATTCTCCAACTCTCATGTGGCGTCTTCCACCTTTGGAGTGGATTATCCTCATATCAGAGAGACGAGAATGACTCTAGCCCTCCCGGGCTCCAAAATACATAAAGGGTGAGGCACGTACTTATTTTTGCTCTCTCCCGAATTCATTTTAATGGGCCCACTCGCTCCATACTAAGGTGCAGACCCATGAACATAGGGCTCAGTTTGCCCCTTTTTCATTGTCGTCATCAAATTATGGATTGTTTATTAGCAGCACTTATTGCTGACCTCGTTCCAATATGACAGTGATGTACACAGTCTTTTCTTAATTTGGAAACAGAGGTATCTTAATCAACGCGGTAACATCGTTTGTATGCATGTACGATTAGATCTAAGTCGTATATCCTATCGTTTGGATTACTAGCGCACATGCGTGTATCTTCCTTCACTGACTTTCAGTTTAAGGTGCAATATGACATTGGCTATTGTTAGTACTTAGTGCTCTTTGCACTTGTCTTTGTAATACTGAGACGTACTAGCCTTTATGTCCACGGAGATAACGCTTGTCATCCATGTCTCCAAGTGGTTTTGTTCCGGAGTCATACATTGTTGTAGTCTCTACTATGTATTTCATTGTTGATGTATATTATGTCTTCCCGTGTGTCGGGCTAGCAACAACGTTCGTATGGTGCTTCCTGCTTTCTTCCAGGGGAATCCATATGTTGTGCTCGTATTAGAATTCTGCATCTCCAGCCTTCATTTCTCATCATTCTATGCTAGTTTTACTCGTCTATTTTCTCCCACGTATTTACTACTAACGGCTGTTCCTGTTGGTCGCCTATGCGTGCACCATATCCCTGTCGATTCGACGGTTGTTAGTTATCATAACATTTGTTTCTCACTTAAGGCATCTACTAGTATACTAGCTCTGCCTTTCATCTTTGCGTAGTCATGTGTTTATGTTCACATCATTTGGTAGGTTCCTTCTGGATGGCAAGAATTGCTCAATACTTATGAGGGTTCTACATATTATTCTTCCATGTAATGGGTTTCCATGTTTTTGTCATCGGCGTTCACGTCCTCAAAAGTTTTCCTTCTTCTTCACTGTGTATTATCTGCTCCTCTGTGGAGTTACAAATTTGTTCGTATTGTATTGAAGGTTCTTGGTTTCTCTAGCCCGTTGGTTCAACTGAGGCTCTTCTCGTCCATCTTCGAGGTAATTTGTCGCACTGGTCTGGATTTGCATCACTGACCTTGGCACGGAGTTGACTACTTCTCGTGTTCCTTACACTACATGTCTACATACATGGGGTACCTTACTGATACATTACTACTTACATGACTAACTTATAAATAAGTCTGTCAGGCCCACAAGCTCCTATCGGAGTGTAGTCGTCCCAAGTCTCGTTTAGTAAACTACTAATGTCCGTCACACGGTTATAGTGAAGTATTCTATTGTCAATCTCCCTTTTGATGGATGTCCTTATAGTCTGAGGTTGATCAGTTCGTAATATCGGTCATCTTGTCATAGGTGTTGTTGCTTTAGTGGCATGGGTTGTAAAGGTGGTTGGAGACGATATTTCGCTCCCTGGACTCGTGTCTTTCTAGTGGTATGTCGGATGTGGTACTCCTTTATAAAGGTAGTACTTTGTTTGTTAATCAGTTACACATTCAATATCGATTCGCCTTTACGGATGCAATCGGTTTAATTAGAATTCGTGCTGGGTTTAGCAGCATTGGGTCTCCTATCTCGATCTCGTTGAGTACAACACATATTCTTCTCTTCCCTGTTATTTATTTTATGTTGGCGTGTGCTGTCATGGGCATAACATCCGCCCTGATCATTATATGATCACATCTCATCTATCATCCACGATATAGGGTGGTGTGAGTTATCACCTTTGGGTATTTATTTGTTCCCGTATCCGTTTAATTGGAGGTGTTGCAGATTGCATAACAGCTTGAGCAACCCAGATCTTTGCTTCCCAACCATCCTCAATGACGGTGGTGCATCCACAAAGGGTATGAAATTTCACACAAGGTCATACTTGTCCTTAAGGACTAAACATTCATCATTAATAGTGATTAGCATTCCATGCTGGTATTCATTTATGGTATTTGGCTAATAAGTCGTGTTTGGAAATTCTCGAACAATCAAACTGGTGTAGTTTACAATAGGTTATGTAATTCTTTCAGTTGCAATGGTCAGACCAGCAGGTCATTCCGAGGTTTCATAGGCCTCTAAGCTTAAAGGTTTGTACGAAAAAAAACTTGTACTAAAAAATTTGGTATTTACTGATAGATTTAAACTTAGTGGTAGTTGCAGCACTTGTTGTGGCAAGTGCGCAAGGCAGATGGAAATTTCAGTGTATTGACTGTCATAGCGCTTGCTGTAGCAAGTGCGTCATGCAGGTTGAGGTATCGGTTTAGTAACTACTGGTCTCCTTGACTCTTTCGTCATTGAGTATGGGTTACATGATTCCGGTCCAAAAAGATAGGGTTATAGGTATTTTAGAATACATTGTGGTCACATGGTAGTGTAAGCATTAAATTTCATTTATATATACATACAATCCTTCAAGGTTTCAGGATTACTTGTATCTTGTTCACATAACTAATTCCAAAAGCCATACACAAAAGACGAGTGGTCGCTAACACACTCTCACATACTCATAACACAATTTCTTCCTATACAATCCAAGGCTAAGTATGTTAACAAAAGCCAAAGTCTTTCAACTATGGTCTTGCGGAGTTCAGGGTGCTCCAGCCCTGTCGACTCCTTTCCCTTTCTGGGCTCTTGCATCAGTAGATGTCTGGCCTTCCTGGCCGCCTCGTGATACTCCAGATCCTCCAGCTGAGGTCTTCTAAGTAGTCTTCGGTGGCCTATAGTTACGTCCCTCTGGGTTCATCCAGCATTCGTACTCCCGGTGGCCCTCCTTCTTACAGTACCGGCACTCCACCTTGCGGTCACTGCAATCGACCCTTGGATGGTCCTTCCCACAACGCTTGCAGTAAAAGTGACGCTGAGGCTGTCCGGTGCCTGATGGTGGCATTCAATGTAGATTAACATTTGAAGGTACAAGGTTAAGGTTATAATTCAATTTAAGAGGAAGGTGTTCTCACCCTTAGGTGGTGCAGATCTCAAAGGCTGAGCATTAACAGCTGGGTCGGTCAACCGAGGGACGGGCTCTTTCCCCTTTGCACCCTGGGGACCCTGCTGCCACTTCTTCTTGAAGAATTTCCTGTTTAAGGTTTCGGGTCAGCAGTCATGAAAGGTGTTTAATATGGTAAACAATTTAGAATGGGATAAGTTCTTACTTTCCCTTCTTCTGGCCATCGCCTGGAGACGCTCCTCCACCCTCAGACTCTCCCTCTGGGTTCTTTATCTTCTTTATCCCGAGAGTCTCTTCCCGAGTCTGGAGCAACAGCTCCGTCCTCGAGGCAACATCATAGCACTCCTGGAATCTCATTGGTAAGTCTTCACAGTATTTAATTGATAATTTAGTAAGTAAGGAATTGACGGTATTCATGTTTATACCTGGATAGTCGTATAGAAGGTAGCACCCATCGCCATCTGGATGCGAAACAACAATCCCCCCGGAACTTCTCGACCTTCACGGTCTCTGAGTAGTCGACTCCGGGGATGAAGTCCAGCAGACTGATGAATCAAGCACAGTACTCATCCACAGTCAGATCTCCCTGGGAGAGTGTCTCGAACTCACGATGTAACGACCCCAAAACCGGCCTAGGAGTTAGGGCCGTTACACGCCACGAGTCTACTACCTAACGTCGCAAGGCTCTAAGCAAAACAATCCCCAAAACCAAATAACGAACTTGTATAAATACCAAAAGAGTTTACAAGATCCAAATGCTTATAAGTCAAATACAGTGAAAGGCCCGAAGGCTACACAAAGGTTCTAAAGCGTCCACCGCGCAAAGTAAACAAAGTCTAAAGATGCACAATTAAACGAAGCTCCAGAAGGGGACAAGAGAGAAGATCCCACGAGCTCAATCTGCAACAAAGTAAAGGGGTGAGCTAAACAGCCCAGCAAGCAGGAGACTTCCTCAAGGAAGCCTACTCAAAACAGAAGCAGAAGAATAACTTATAAACAGAGGAGAAGGCGGAGTCATTATAAACAGTCAGAAAGGAAACGCAAAACAGAAGTAGAGCAGACATCACTTCAAATCATAGTCGGACTTTCAGAACAGATACAAAAGAGTGGGACACTAGCAACCAGCTAACACAACAGAAGGACTCACAGAATGTCCTATGGATCGAAGATCCCACAACAGAAGCCGTAGAGACAGCTACAGACCCGTCGGTCAAATAACGTCCTAAGGGAGACCCTAAGGAGTATAAACAGAAGGAATTCCTGCGCAGCATGCTACGGGACAGCCCGACCCGACTATCCAAGGCTCAGAAGCAAAGTAACTAGGTCCCAAAACCCAAAAGTTCACAAAACCGATCTTAAGTGCATGGATATGCATATAAACAGCATAAGAAGCTTGTACACAAGTAGGGGAATCTAACCCCGCAAACGGAACTCAGAACGGAGCTAAAACGGAGAAGTTATGCCCAAAACAGTGGCATGTCCGAACTTGCGTCCGACCTTGCAAGTTCGGACAGAGGCCGAGAGTCAGAAATCACAGAAACGCCAAAGTCCGAACTTACGTCCGAACGTCGAAGTTCGGACGTAAGTCGAGAGTCAGAAGCCAAAACAATCTACGTGTCCGAACTTGCGTCCGACCTTGCAAGTTCGGACACACGTCGAAACTTTTACGGAAACTCGTCCTCGCGTCAGGTTCGAACTTACATGTCCGGACCGATGTTCGGACACTTCAAAACCTTCAAAAGTAAAACACGCCCGATGACCTGTCCGAACTTACAAGTTCGGACAGACGTTCGGACAATGCCAAACTGTCGAAATTCAAAAAGAACAGACGCGCAGAAGAGAAGCAAAATCATCACAAACTCACACAAAACTCACAGAATTGTAAATCAGTACCCTCGGGGGTTTAGCCAATCGATTAACAACGCCAAACGGGAAGAAATCACACAAGCAACACACCAAAACAGATCCGAAAACAGGAATCAAAAGCAGTCCCCGAGGGTGAGCAAACAACCCCGATTCCATCCCCCACTTACCTTGAATTCGTAGAGAAGATTACTCCGGTCTGAAACAGAGCGAAGACCCGACACACAGCCACCCCGAACAGCACAATCAGCCATGAATTCGTAAACAACATCCCCCAAAATCAGAAGACAAAAATCAGAAACTGCTCCTCTCAAGACAACAACAACACCACCGAATTCACCAACGGACCTACCTTATTTGCAGAGGAGAAGGACCCGCACAGCAGCAGCAGAAAATCGACGCAGAAACGCAGCAGAAATCCACACAAAACCGGAGGCACACCAATGGAGAAAAGAAGAGAGAGCGCTCAAACTGTCGCGAGGATGAGCGGGACTTGAGAACTGATTGTGATTGGAAAATAAGAAAACTGCCCAGTCTATTAATTAAAGAAGCTTACCAAAATAAAAGAGAGGGGAATGACCTCCTTGCCCTCGTCTTTTAATTTAAAGACTCCGACGTCCCATCAGCTGTCCAAAGTAACACATAACATAAGCAACGATATAACCCGAAATGTCATGAAACCTGAAAACGCAAATACGGAGTATTACATCACTCCCCCCTTAAAGGAATTTCGTCCTCGAAATTCAACATACCTTACTGCTCAAAGAGGGAAGGGAACTTGGCACGCAGCTCCTCCTCGAGTTCCCACGTCGCCTCACGCTCAGACTGATCAGACCACTACACCTTAACCATAGGCAGTGTCTTGCTACGAAGCCGACGAACATCCCGTGCCAAAATACGAACCGGAGTTGCTTCAAAAGTGAAGTCATCACGGAGTCGAAGCTGACCATAGTCAATCACGTGCGAAGGATCGTGCAGATACTTCCTGAGCATCGACACATGAAACACATCATGCACTCCTGCTAGAGCTGGTGGCAATGCCAATCTGTAAGCCACCGGCCCAACCTTTTCAAGCACCTCAAAAGGCCCTACGAATCGAGGACTCAGCTTGCCTCGCTTACCAAAACGAACAACACCCCGAACTGGGGAAATCTTCAGGTACACGTGGTCCCCAACCTGAAATTCAAGCGGACGACGTCTCTGATCTGCATAACTCTTCTGCCGGCTTTGGGCAACCAACAGACGCTCCCTGATAGTCTTAACCTTATCCACAGCTCCCTGCACCAACTCGGGGCCCACAATCGCCCTCTCCCGTAGGTCATCCCAACAAATGGGAGATCTACAGCGCCTACCATACAGCGCCTCAAATGGGGCCATCCCAATACTCGATTGGAAGCTATTATTGTAGGCGAACTCAATCAATGTCACATGCTGATCCCAGCTCCCTCCAAAATCAAGCACACAGGCTCTCAACATACCCTCCAAAGTCTGATTCGTCCTCTCCGTCTGCCCATCGGTCTGAGGATGATATGCTGAACTGAAAGCCAAATTCGTCCCCAATGCCTTATGCAGGCTCCGCCAGAAGCGGGATACAAATCTCGGATCTCTGTCCGAAACGATCGTCACCGGCACACCGTGCAATCTCATAATCTCATCAACATACAGCCGAGCCAGGCGCTCAAGGCTGAAAGTCTTCCTCACCGGCAGGAAATGGGCTGACTTCGTCAACCGGTCCACAATCACCCACAGCGCATCGTACCCAGAAGATGTCCTAGGAAGCCCCACAATAAAGTCCATACCAACGCTCTCCCACTTCCACTCAGGAATGGGAAGGGGCTGCAGAAGACCCGCAGGCCGCTGATGCTCAGCCTTCACCTGCTGACAGGTTTGGCAACGAGCCACAAAATCAGAAATCTCCTTCTTCATATTCGCCCACCAGAAAGACTCTCTGAGGTCCCGGTACATCTTCACCCCTCCTGGGTGTACCGAATAAGGAGCTCCATGAGCCTCCTGCATAACCTCCCGCCTAAGATCGCCTCCACTAGGCACACAAACTCTGCCTCTAAAGCATAGACAGTCGTCGCTGGACACAGAAAACTCTGACCCCTGATCATCTGACAGCTTCTCCCGGATCTTACACAACTCAGCATCAGCCTTCTGACCATCTCTGATCCGCTCAATCAAAGTAGACTGGACCTGAATAGAAGCAAGCATCCCAGCTCTGTCAGACCGAACAACCCAAATCCCCATACGCTGAAGCTCAATAGCAGACCTCTGAACTCCTGACAACGAGCAAGCAAGCCCAGGCGCACCCCTACGGCTCAAGGCATCCGCCACCACATTCGCTCTACCCGGATGGTAGAGGATCTCCAGGTCGTAATCGTGTAGAAGCTCCAACCAACGCCGCTGTCTCAAATTCAATTCCTTCTGCGTAAACAGATATTTGAGACTCTTGTGATCCGTATAGACCTTACACGTCACCCCATACAAATAGTGCCGCCAGATCTTCAATGCGAAGACCACAGCAGCTAACTCCAAATCGTGAGTAGGATAATTCTTCTCGTACGGCTTCAACTGGCGTGACCCATAAGCTACCACCTTTCCCTGCTGCATCAGAACACAACCCAGCCCTCTGTGGGAAGCATCACAGAACACCTCAAAGCTATCTGTCCCAGAAGGCAACGTCAAAATCGGAGCCGAAGTCAACCTCTTCTTCAGCTCCTGGAAACTCTCCTGACACGCCTCACTCCAATCAAACTTGACATCCTTCCTAAGAAGACGAGTCAAGGGGGATACAATTTTAGAGAAACCCTCCACAAACTTCCTGTAGTACCCAGCCAATCCTAGAAAACTGCGCACTTCAGACATACTAGTGGGCTTCGCCCACTCCATAACCACCTTAATCTTCTCTGGGTCCACTGAAATACCATCCTTCGAAACCACGTGGCCAAGGAATACAACCCTATCCAACCAGAACTCACACTTCTTCAACTTGGCATACAACTCCTTCTCCTTCAACGTCTGCAGAACCATCCTCAGATGCTCTTCATGCTCCTCAGCACTCTTGGAGTACACCAAGATGTCATCAATAAAAACAACTACGAAAGAATCCAAGAAGGGTTTGAAGACTCTGTTCATCATATCCATGAAGAACGACGGGGCATTGGTCAAACCAAAAGGCATGACCAAGAACTCATAATGCCCATATCGGGTCCTAAAAGCAGACTTAGGCACATCCTCGGCCTTAATCTTCAGCTGATGATATCCAGAACGCAAGTCGATCTTCGAGAAGACTGTCGCTCCCGCTAACTGGTCGAAGAGGTCATCAATGCGGGGAAGAGGATACCGGTTCTTGATGGTAACCTTTTTCAATTCCCTATAGTCGATACACAATCTGAAGGAGCCATCCTTCTTCTTCACAAATAACACAGGTGCTCCCCATGGAGACACACTAGGGCGGATAAAACCCTTATCCAGAAGATCCTGCAGCTGCACCTTCAGCTCCTTAAGCTCTGCCGGACTCATGCGATAGGGAGCCTTAGAGATAGGCTGAGTCCCTGGCGCTAACTCAATAGAAAACTCCACCTCACGATCAGGTGGCAGCCCTGGCACATCGTCCTGGAACACCTCAGAAACTCACACAATGGGGATCCTCCAACTGGGATCCCTCCTTAACCTCAGGTACAAAGCAGAGAAAACCCTGGCAGCCCTTCCTCAAGGAACGGACTGCCTGCATAGCAGACACCAACACAGGAGCACAGGGAATGGAGTTCCCCACAAAAGCAAAACGGGTCTCACCCGGTCTATCAAAACACCCTCTAGCTGCACAATCTATATGGGCATGGTGCTCTGCTAGCCAGTCCATGCCCAAAATCACATCGAAGCAGGACATACTCATAGGATCAAATTAGCAGGTAAGTCCTATCCATGATCACTACGGAACGACTTCACAGAATAAGCACAAGCAGGCACGCCACTCAACGGGCTAGAAATACACAGATCCACATCACAGGGCACAGCAGACAACCCGAGACTACCCACTAAATCAGCAGACACAAAGGAGTGGGTAGCTCCTGAATCAAACAAACAGAATACTGGCTGAGAAGAGATCTGAAGAATACCTGACACTACTCTGTCTGAACGGTCGCGCTCACCAGCTAGCATAAACACGTGCCTGGGTCTGGGCTTCTTCTGGTCAGCCTTCTGCCCGGACCCTGAACCAGCACCGGCTCTCAGAACCCCACTGCTACCTCCACCTCTAGCCTGTGGACACTGGGCAATGCGATGGTCTAGCGAACCACACTTAAAGCATCCCCGGACTTCCTGTAGCACTCCCGTCCTGGGTGGAAACGATCACACTCAGCACACTTCTCCACAGCAGGAGATGCTGATGAAGAAGAACCCCGGTCTCCTCTATACTTCTTCTTCTGAGAAGAAGCTGCTCACGCCTCTCGGGCTCCTCCACACGACCCTTCCTCTTCTGGTCTTTGCCCTTATCGGGCCTCTGGTCCTTCCTCTCATACCGCTGCCTAGCCTGCAGCTCAGACTCCACTACCAACGCCACATCAGCCACATCCCTGAAGGTCTTGTGGCGAAAAGGTGCCACAGCAGCTCGAATATCACCCCTCAAACCAGCCTCAAACTTCCTAGCCTTTCGGTTATCATCCGGCTCAGGCACAAACTTAGAGAGGGATATAAAGTTACGCACGTACTCATCCACTGTCATCTCCTTCGTCTGACGAAGCCTCCCATACTCAACTATCTTCTGATCCCTGAAGACATCGGGATAGAACTGCTGATTGAAGCAGCCCCTGAACTGCTCCCATGTCCATGGGTGGGGGTACTTCCCTTCAACTGACTTCCACCACTCCTTCGCCTCAGACTGGAACATGAACGTAGCAAACCCAACCTTCTGATCCTCCTCACATCCCATGACCCGCAAATCCTCAATCGCAGTGATCCAGTGGCTCGCCTCCTGTGGGTCGCCACTAGCATCAAAAGAAGGCGGCTTCAGCTTCAGGAACTCCTGAAGCGCCTTCACATTGCTGCCCCCCGCGTTACCGGCTCCTGTCGCCTGGCCAGCAGTGGTCCCTACGGTCTGCAACACCTGGTCACCACCTGCTGCACAATCTCTGCAATGTCCCCCTGGGAGCATCGCCTGAAGCTCACCACGTCCCACGTCGGGGAGGCATACTGAAGATACAAAACCAAGATTGATCAGAAACCATCAAACATCAAACAACAGACCTTTCAGACACCCACACATGCAGACAAACCCCACAAACACCAAAGAACGAGCAACCTGGCTCTGATACCACTAAATGTAACGACCCCAAAACCGGCCTAGGAGTTAGGGCCGTTACACGCCGCGAGTCTACTACCTAACGTCGCAAGGCTCTAAGCAAAACAATCCCCAAAACCAAATAACGAACTTGTATAAATACCAAAAGAGTTTACAAGATCCAAATGCTTATAAGTCAAATACAATGAAAGGCCCGAAGGCTACACAAAGTCTAAAGCGTCCAACGCGCAAGTAAACAAAGTCTAAAGAAGCAAAGTAAACGAAGCTCCAGAAGGGGACAAGAGAGAAGATCCCACGAGCTCAATCTGCAACAAAGTAAAGGGGTGAGCTAAACAGCCCAGCAAGCAGAAGACTTCCTCAAGGAAGCCTACTCAAACAGAAGCAGCAAGAATAACTTATAAACAGAGGAGAAGGCGGAGTCATTATAAACAGTCAGAAAGGAAACGCAAAACAGAAGCAGAGCAGACATCACTTCAAATCATAGTCGGACTTTCAGAACAGATACAGAAGAGTGGGACACTAGAACCAGCTAACACAACAGAAGGACTCACATAATGTCCTATGGATCCGAAGATCCCACAACAGAAGCCGTAGAGACAGCTAACAGACCCGTCGGTCAAATAACGTCCTAAGGGAGACCCTAAGGAGTATAAACAGAAGGAATTCCTGCGCAGCATGCTACGGGACAGCCCGACCCGACTATCCAAGGCTCAGAAGCAAAGTAACTAGGTCCCAAAACCAAAAGCTCACAAAACAGATCTTAAGTGCATGGAAATGCATATAAACAGCATAAGAAGCTTGTACACAGATAGGGGAATCCAACCCCGCAAACGGAACTCAAAACGGAGCTAAAACGAGAAGTTATGCTCAAAACAGTGGCATGTCCGAACTTGCGTCCGACCTTGCAAGTTCGGACAGAGGCCGAGAGTCAGAAGTGGAAACCAGTCCGAACTTACGTCCGACGTCGAAGTTCGGACGTAAGTCGAGAGTCAGAACCAAAAATCTCGTGTCCGAACTTGCGTCCGACCTTGCAAGTTCGGACACACGTCGAAACTTTTACGAAAACCGTCCTCGCGTCAGGTCCGAACTTACATGTCCGGACCGATGTTCGGACACTTCAAAACCTTCAAAAAAAACGCGCCCGATGACCTGTCCGAACTTACAGTTCGGACAGAGTTCGGACAGGCCAAAACTGTCGAAATTCAAAAGAACAGACGCACAGAAGAGAACCAAAATCATCACAAACTCACCCAAAACTCACAGAATTGTAAATCAGTACCCTCGGGGGTTTAGCCAATCGATTAACAACCAAAACGGAAGAAATCACACAAGCAACACACCAAAACAGATCCGAAAACAGAAATCAAAAGCAGTCCCCGAGGGTGAGCAAACAACCGATTCCATCCCCCACTTACTTGAATTCGTAGAGGAAGATTACCAGTCTGAACAGAGCGAAGACCCGACACACAGCCCCGAACAGCACAATCAGCCACTGAATTCGCAAAAAACAGCCCCCAAAATCAGAAGACAAAAATCAGAAACTGCTCCTCTCAAGACAACAACAACACCACCGAAGGAAAAACAACACGCATCTGCCTCAATGTCACAACGCACCTCCGACCTACATTTGCAGAGGAGAAGGACCCGCACAGCAGCAGCAGAAAATCGACGCAGAAACGCAGCAGAAATCCACACAAAACCGGAGGCACACCAATGGAGAAAAGAAGAGAGAGCGCTCAAACTGTCGCGAGGATGAACGGGACTTGAGAACTGATCGTGATTGGAAAATAAGAAAACTGCCCAGTCTATTAATTAAAGAAGCTTACCAAAATAAAAGAGAGGGGAATGACCTCCTTGCCCTCGTTTTTTAATTTAAAGACTCCGACGTCCCATCAGCTGTCCAAAGTAACACATAACATAAGCAACGATATAACCCGAAATGTCATGAAACCTGAAAACGCAAATACGGAGTATTACACACGACGCTTCTTCTGCTTGAGGTGCGCTGGGTAGTACTTCCCCCTCAACAGCTCAACAAAGGCAGCCCACGCAAAGTCAGGCGTAGCCAGGTGATGGTCCTTGACCAACCTCCACCAAGTGCTGGCTGCATCCTTCAAATGGAATGCAGCGATGACGACCCTCTGGTCAGTAGGCACTCGTAAAGCCTCGTAGGCCTTCTCATGCTCAACTATGAATCACTCTAAGGCTACGGGGTCTGGCTCCCCTGAGTAAGTAGGTGGTCGTGTCTCGGAAACTGACTACAGCCAGTTCGTCTCCCTGGGCTGTGGCGGGTGGGGTGGTGCTCCTCCAATCTGAGTTCCAAGCTGAGGGAGAACCGCAGCGATCGTCTCTGCAACTCCTGGCATCACGGGATCACTGCCACCCATTCTACCAGCACCACGGCCTCTAGTTCCTCTTGACACCTATAGTACAGAATGTCATATCATTACTCGGTAAATATACCGTACACAACCAGTGGATATTGAATTGCCTTTAAGGCTAATATGTCACGCAGTTTGCGTTACTAAAACATAAGACGAGCTGTCTCGTACCTCACAAATGTTTCCCGTATTTCCCAAGTCCTAAGCTCACTGTCTTAAACCTAGTATCTCGTCATCAGAGCGGTACTCCGCTCTGATACCACTTTTGTAACACCCCTCTCAATAAATACGTAATAATCTCTCACGTAGCGTAATTAAAAACGTCTTACAACAAAAGTATAAACAATATTAAAGATCCTCACTCGGGTGTCACCTGCCATTACTCAACCATACGAGTAACAAAGCAGAAACTAAATATAATAACAACATAACTAACAATACTAAACCGTAGTGATAACGAGATAAACACCTATAAATCATACTAAGTCCATAACCATAACCGACGACAAGTGAGCGTCTACCCAATCGAATATATACAACAATAGAATCCGAAATCTAACATCATTATACAGAACGAATGCCATGTGCGGTAAGTAAAAACAACAACCTAACTACCCGGGTCCCGCACTTCGGCTTCACGATAATCAGTAACCTGCAAAATGCCGTGGAGGCTCAGCGATAAACGCTGAGTATGCTAGGTTTGCGCTCAGACCATATTGGTCACTTAGTCATTTTAACCATCTTGACATTAGGTTGGTAACATGCTTATCTGATTTACAGATATAAATAATACTGTAACAATCATGCGTAAAACACAGAGCCATCTAACCAATACAATCACTACATTTCACAAGCAACAGTTGCATAAACGAAGATATCGAAAATGCAATAAAGTGCGTAATCGCTTTTAGCGAACAATATTCATACTTATATTAATATTTGGCCTTCAAGGCCCCATCCAACATCACCATGTTTACTTAAATACCAGTTGGGTGTCATATTAGGACAACCCGAATTAATCTTTTAAATAGACAGTAGTCCTCCCGTACACACAAAGGTGCTCATGTTTGCCAGAGGTTCGGAGGCCCCTGGATTTCCACTGTGCCTTAATAAGGCGTCCATAGAAAAGACTGTAGCCGTGTACCAACAGCAGGTACCATCTGACCCACGATCCAATTGGCCTCGTTGGGAATTTCCTAGAGTCGAACCCGATCGGGTATCCCCTCAGTGATCACAAATGAGCAACCAGGTAGTTTGTAAACTACACTGGATTTCCTCTCCTCATCACATACCAATTCTCTCATAGGATTAAGTGTCTTAATCATTTCATAAGATATAATCTTAGTTTCATGGAGAATACATTTTATTACTTAGCTTCCCTGTGGGTTTTACGCATGCCTAGAAATAATCTAGGTCGTATTCATGTTTGAGATCCATGCTCTAGAGACCGACATTGTCGTATCTCGTACCATAGTGTTTTACTTAGGTTATTATATACATAATTATAATACTAAGAGTATTATATTAGGTAACCAACATTTTCTCACATTGATCGCATATGTATGTTTATATAAGTCAATCTATAGTCGACGTAATATTAGCCCGATGGGCATTCGCGTACAGTTGTATTGCGACAATAACAAGCAGTTATACAGTTCAAACACACATACATGCATATAAGCATCCACATAGAATTCTTATCACACATCAAATAATGTCTGGACCCGAGGGAATACTCAGCACAATCCAGATCCAAACCGTCCACATACCGTACACCACAGACCAAGGATGTGCAAAACCCTAGCTCGTTAGGCGCCTTCGTCTGTTGTACGATCTAAACAGTAATAACACTATGAGTCAGGCTCCATGACTAACTAGATCTGGTATTTCCGAATAACGTTGTAACCCCGACAGTTCATCCCTGGATTTCAACAGTTAATTGTTTTGGGTTTCTCTAAACGAGTTGGCTTCGTTACTTAGACTCGTAGTTCATAATATTTCGACTGCTGAGTTTAGTTCATTATATGCATTTAATCCTATTAATTCTTGAACCTAGGCATATAACCTATAGTAGCATGTGTGCATGCAATATTATCATATGGTATTATTATCCCACCATCCATTATAATACATTGTATTATTTAAACCATTAATCTTGTAATAATCTTCACCATTTATATTATATGGTTTCTAACCATACTATATACCCATGTTTATGCATATTTGTCACTCATTCATATAGAATTTTTGTCCTAATATATATATATATATATATTTGTATGATTTATAGAATTCTTTTACTAATGTTACATTTCCATAATTAATGTAAGATGATTATCCTCACTACTTTGTATTATATAATACAACTTACATTAAGATTCTTGTCCTAATATTATGTAACATTTATATTGTATAATTACAACTCCTAAGGTTTATTTAATATGTACCTTAGCTTATAAATCTCATTTATTTATTGTATGTCACATTTTTTCATGTGAATAACCTTACTTATATTAATTTCATTTAAATCACATTAATACCATATAATTGTTATAACATTTATAACATTATAGACCATAGTCTAAAATTCACTTTCCATCTCTTATATTTTCGGTACAACACATCATTTTCTTTTAATTTCATTTTGACCACATAATATTAATGTAATGTTATACCATATACTAATATCATATAATATGACATTTTTATCTCATTATAACTTTTAACCTATAGTTTTTATACAAAACTATTATAATTGCCGAAAAGGCACAATTCATATTACCTAATTTCATTAACTTTCCTTTATTACAATTTTACCACACATTTTATATAATGTTATTTATACCATATAATATAATATTTTTAACTTTATAAAAAGTATAACCTAAGGTTATATATATGGAAAATAACCGAACAGACCTATATCTTGTTCTTATTTATTTTCCAGCACCTTTAACTTTCCACATTTACAATTTGACCACATATATAATATTATGTTATATATATATAACATATATTATAACATTTTAAACCTTAATATAAATATAACATATAGTTATATAATTCCTAAATTGCTGAACAGAAATTAGGGCTGTTCTAAATCATTTTTCAACCCTTTAACTTTCTATATTTACCAATTGACCACACATATAATAACATGTTATATATATCATATATTATAACATTTTAACCTTTATAATAAATATAACCTATGGTTATATAGATTTAAATTACCGAACAGACCTAATGGTTTGTTCTAATTTATTCCTCAACCCACCAAATTCCTATATTTACGAAATCTCCCCAGTTTTACAACATATACTTTTAATGTCATTAAAACTATATATTGTACACTTTTCTTAATATAGCCTTTTATATTATTCCAAAAACACTAAGTTTCACCAAAAGGTTATAAACTGTTATATTAACCATTTCTACCCAGAATTTTTGGTAATTACATTTCCACCCCATATGTTATGTAATTTTTACAATTTAATACATAACTTAATATATAGTTGGTAATTAATTTCATAAATCACCAAATTTGGTCAAAGTCTCCTATGTGGTCAATGTTTGACCTCTAAACATAGTTTTGACCAAAGTTTCCCGGTAATTACAATACTTACCCCAATTTTTCCCATAATTACAATTTAACCCCAAAACTTTATAAAATCTTATAATTTTTATTTAAACCCATTTAAACCCCTACGTTTCAGCTATATTATACTACAACCCTCCAAACTTTATTAAATTACGGTTTCTACCCCAAAGTTTATAATAACTTTTATAATTAATATAAATGTAAATAAAACATTAAATAACTTTAAAAAATGGCCTATGACATGGCCTTATTACAACCTTGAATTTGTAACATAAAATTACACTTTAAATATCTTCAAAAATGCCATAACCTCTCGGCCTTACCATATATTTTCCAATAATTACCAATCTTCCACATAAAGTCTTAATTTGACATTTATGTTACTTAGTTAATTAGCCAAGGTTTCTATAACATTTCCTAGTCATCTTTGAAGCTAAAATGACCATTTTAATTCTGTTCACTCACGACATACATATAATATAAGCTCCAAAAGCATATAATACATGATTAAGATGTTATACCTTGATTTAAAAGCTCCTTAAGGCTTGTTTGGCCATGGAAAGATGGGGGAAAAATTTGGACAGCTTCTAGATATGTTCTAACAACAAGAATAAGGTATAGTCATGTTCCAAAAATTGAACTAACTATAAGAGTAATTATAACTCATAAAAACCTAGATTTTTACCTCAAAATCTCAAGGCCTTCCCTAGATGTTCTCGGCCCTATTTTCCAGAATAAGAAGAGTATCAAAACACTCTTTAAGTTAAGGTATATAACCACCAATGATCACAGTAGAAGAAGGCTAGGTTTTACCTTGTTCAAAATGCCAAAAATGGTGTTTTTGGCATGGATTTGGCTCGGAGTTGATGCTCTTAATATACAAACTGAACCAACATGAAAATAATGAGAAAATAAGCCTAGGAAGATAAGGAATGCAACCATAAATAGAGTAGAAGAAGAGTTACATGCTTAAAGCATGTTTTTAGCTTACAAATGTCTTAAGCTTTCTTCCCCCTTATATTTGAGTTTCAGCCGATTTTGGACCTTCCCTTTGAACACCAACTCGTGCTAGATGAGTGGATGAAAGTGGTTGGAAGTTAGCTTAATGGAAAGAAGAAGGAAAGGTGAAGAGAATGACATAGAACATGTTTTGAATGTTTACCTTATGCCATGGGAGTTTCTCTTTAAAGTTGGATGCTTCCTAGCTCAACAATGAAGGAAGGGAGGGTCTAGTTGCTGAACGCATGGCTGGAATGGGGTGAGAGGAAAGAGAAAGAGTATTGGCTTGACCATTGACTAGATTAATAGTCACTTATGAGTCATCCTTAGACATTATAGGGCTGGATAATGGATAAGGAGGGAGCCTTAAACAGGCGGCAATGGATGGTCAAAGTCAAGGGTATTGGCTTGACCATTGACTAGATTAAGAAATAAGTGTTATAAAAGTACTATTCATACCTAATTCACCCATTTTGATTTTATTTGAAAACTTTGTATTAGACCTTCTAATGTGGTGTATCATGTCACATTAGTGTAATAAAGAATGTAATCTAGCTCTTAAAGTGACATAAAACCAATATTTTTGAGGTCATACACAAAAATGTGCTTTAAGGAGTTTTAAGACACATATTGTGTTTTAACTTGTTTATGAGGTTGGTTTTCTTTGGTACTGGTTTTATTACATCCATTACATGATTATTAAGCTTAGGAATCCACTTTGGACCCTAATGGAGGTCACAAAACCTTTAAGGTTTCTCAGAGCATATTTTTGCCCTATGTGACTTTTAAGCATGTTAGTGCTTTTTTTTGATGTTGGAGTGTTTTCCAATGGTGTTAAAACATGATTTAACCATAATATATCATTTTTTGATGTTTAGATCACAATTTGTTAGTTAGGGGTATTTCAGCTAGTCCGCAAAAATAAGTGGATCAGTTCGATTTTACTCTCCAAAAGACTAGGACCGCACAAGGATCACTTCGAGACTGGACCAGGACCATCCCAGACCGGTCGAAAATACTCCAAATATCTCATTTTTTTACGTTTTCACTCTACATGGTTATATGTGACTATATTTCTTGATATATACGTCAAAAAATGAGTAGAATATTATTTCTTCATAATATATAATATTATCATATTTAAAATACTTTCATTTATCTAATATAACCGATTAGCCATAAATAACATACACTCTTTTTTTAAATAATAATTATTAAACGGTGCAATCTGGATCGGGCCCATCACAAAAAAGGACTAGAACCAAGACCGAAAACTGCTGGTCAGGAACTGATCCTTTGCTCTAGATATCACGTCTGGTTGATCCCTCAAGTCCATGGCGGAGACAGTGTCTCTCTCACTAGATAATCAATAAAAATAGACCGTCATTGCACCTATATTTATATACTAATTGACTAGACTAGTACACACACATTTAGAAGCTTCAAAACTCATTTCTTTTCACTTCTCACTTAATAACTTCCCTTTTAAATTTCACATTTCCCTTTCCGAGACGAAGAGCCTATATTCTTCTCCTTCTTCTTTTCTTCTCCATTTTCAGGACTAGTAACCACAAGCTTTGAGTTTTTTACAACTTCAACAAGGTGAAGTAAAACAACTCTCTAATTTTGTCTTATGTTATAGATAGGTTGTGTTGATCAAATCTAGCTGATTGTTACTTGCTATTTCTCCATTTGTCTTATGCCATAAATGAGGAAAAACTCTAGAGTTGTAGTGCATGATGAAATGTTTATTTTCTATTGTTATATTTGTTGTTTGGTAGATAGTAATGATTCTTCATTTAGGTGTCTTAAGATGGTGAAGTTGAATTGTAAAGAAGTCTCATAAGCTCAATAAAGTTCATATTGTGTGTTTCTAAGCTATAATGATAATTTATAATTGCATATAGACTTGGAAAATGAAAATTTTATTGTAATTAATACTTAATTAATTGAAACATATATAGTAAGATGTTATTTGTTAACACAAGGAAATATTAAAACAATTTATTTGCCAAATCTGCTTAATGTGATTTTATCATCAATTTGATTTACTAACATAGTTTCATCTCTAATTGTCATATTAAATTATGGCAACATAAGAAATATTGGTTCATTTTTCAAATCAAAAGGAAGAAGTAGCATCTAGGGGTCACCAATCCTTTGTAATGAGCCAGCGGAAGCACTTGGTTCTCATGCTCATCCTTCTCATGAGGAAGAACCACCTTTGAAATCTTCACAACTTAAAGAGGCTGATATGATAAAATCTCGGATGCTCAACATGAACTTCTTATTTCTTGACCAAGGTTTACGACCTCCAATTTCTAAGTATTTGATTAGTGAACATGATGAGATAAGGTGGGCATATATCAAACTTGGACCATATCAGTTTATAAGTCTAAGTAACATCTAAGTGATTATGTTGGTTGTCGACGTAGGTTCCTGGCTTCTTGGTTCAAAAGTTTTTTTTGGGTGACCTATTAAAAGGCCAAACA
The DNA here is from genome assembly GCA_023374045.1 of Limonium bicolor. Classification (NCBI taxonomy): domain Eukaryota; kingdom Viridiplantae; phylum Streptophyta; class Magnoliopsida; order Caryophyllales; family Plumbaginaceae; genus Limonium; species Limonium bicolor. Next base: position 480,057,671 of record CM041777.1, on the reverse strand, counting down.
TGCTACATTTTATCTTGCATGCTATCCCTTCTCCAAAAAACTGTCGGGCGAAGTGGATCACACATTTACTGTCTACACATTCAACAATTAAAAAAAGGTGAAATAAAATACCCCAAACCTAGATATGGTAATTAAATGTTAAACTAAGATATAATAAGCTAAAACATGCCTTAGAAATATTAGTAAACAATTTAAACCATAGAAAACACAAGAAAACACCATAAAGACAATTTAAGCGAAAACATGCTCTAGACTTGGTGTAAACTTGAGTAGGACCCAAAGATCATTCTTAGACTTCATTAACATGCTAATGGACATGTTAAATCAATTACTAAAGAAAAACCAAGCTTAAAAACAAGTTAAAACACAAATTATGCTTTAAGGAGTCTTAAAGCACATTTTTGAAAAATTGTCTTAGAAATGGGTTTTGAGTGACCAGATGACCAATATTATACCTTAATCATCATGTTTACTATTTAGTATCACATTAGGAAGCCTAAATCAATGAGAAACCAAAAATTTCACAAATTTGTGCACTAATTGTGAATAGTGACCAAATAGTGCCCAAATAAGCCTTAAGTCAAATTTAATTAGTCAATGGTCAAATTAAGTCCACAAATATCTAGAGAATGAAGGGGGGCCAGTTTTTTAAGGGATGAGTCACCACCTTGTGCCAGCATAATTGGAAAAGAAGAGGGAAAGGAAAGAAGAACTATTTACTGAAACTCGCAAGCGCTCCTGATGCGTCCCCGACGTGTTGTGGACGTATCGTGGACTCTAATAAAACTTGATAGACGAGAGACAACTATTAAACTAGAAAACATATTTCAATTGAGAATTTACACACAAAATTCACTCAACCTCCCTTGCCCCACACACGGACTCCCGGGTCAGTTTCGACTTTACCCCTAAAGTCGTCAACCCTCTCCTGACTATCGGCCTACGGTTCACCGACCGTTCCTCGACTTATCGTCCTATCAAATACCCAATATATTGATACTCTAACCCAGTCCTCTCTAGCTCACCAACTCTCTAGCATTTACACACACTCCTAAGTCTGATCCACACTTGCCCAGATTATCTCTCGTACAGGGCTTATCTTACAAGGAACATTAAGGCACATATTTATACAAGTTAGTTGAGATTCCAACTAACAACCTAGGAGTTGTAGATTCTAAGAGTAGAATACTCATTCTTCTACAAATATAATATCCGCACCCTACTGCAGATTTTTGTCCAACTTGATCTAGAGCCATCAGCACACGTGTTGCCTTGTGAATGGGCAATTTGGCGGCGCGTCTCCCCAAGTGGTCGGTCACCACTTGCACACTTCAACTTGTCTGAACTTGTCTGGCTCATTAATGCTCATAAATGCTCTCTTCCGAAGTATTACGGCTGTGTAATGATGTTCATCAATAGCCTTTGCTTATCTTGTTATCTTGCATATTAATGAGATACACCTTTTGTCGTGTGTTTTTCATGAGCAAGTTGCTTGTGTGGTTGTGAATAATATGAGTGAGTTTGTCGACGTTGCTAACTCCGTTTGGTCCTTGTTTGATGTCTGATGTAAGAGATATGTGAAGGTGTGGTTCTTGACTGCTTGTGTCTTGCTAGAAGTTCTCCGGAGCTCTCGCCGACAGGTGCCCGACTGGTAGAGCACATGTCGTGGATTGAGTGTGCTTGCAACCTTACGTGCTAAGCCACTCATGACTTAAGTGCGCTTGCAACCTTACGTGCTAAGCCACTTATTCACTTGTCTATCTGAAATCATGAATCTTGACAAATGCATTAGATAGACAACACAAGGTTTGCTATCATCAAAACTAAAGGATCTTGTCTTAACAATTTCCCCCTTTTTGGTGATGGCAACCTATACACTTATTATGTACTTGGCAATCAAGAATTGAGAGATTCCCCCTAAGAAGGATTCCCCCTGAGTTTATTAAAGGTTTTTAAGAATGAAAGAATTTTAACGAATGATAACATAAGTGACAGCTTTTATGTTATATCATAGATAGATAAGGTTTCATTCAGATGATACATAATACAAGGACGATAAACATACTCTCACAAGTACATATACTTTTCTTTCCCCCTTTGCCATACAATAAAATAGGGAGCAACTACACGACGTAAGATGTTGTAACGGCCATGACATTCCATAGATTACAAACTACAAAATATGATCAAGATAATCAAGATGGAGTGACGTAGTTGGTATCCCATTCATAATCATCTGAGCAAGTAGGCTCTTCCTCCGAAAAACCGGCTTTGATCCAAGAAGGTTTAGCTTTGGGTGCGGTGATCAAAGGTGATTCAGCTGTGGTTGAAAGGTCAGACTCATCAGAATCTATGGAGAACTCCATGCAATGTGGAGAACGTGATTGTGATAGAGTAATACTTGAGGTAATAGACCAAGATGTTAGGGAGTAGGAGTCTGGTTGAACATAGCTTTGGGCGACGTATTTCTTTGGGTGTTTGGTGGTCATAAACTTGCGAATGGTGGAGTGAATGGTTTGCTCATTCGAGCTGGATGAGCTTTGTGGATATTGAGCCATTGCGTAAGATGTTTGTGAGTGGTAAAAGGAGTAAGCAAGTTTTATAGACACTTTGGATATGCTCAACGACTGATCGGTGAGTGGCATTTAATGAGGTGCTACGTCTTATGGGCTATGGGTAGGCTTTTTAGGTGTCAAGGTTAGAGTTTGGATTAGTGGAATGGATGGGACAAAATATCTCAGATCATTGTGTAATTTTTAATCAAGGAAGAGGCAACCAAGACAATAAATTATTTCGTACCCATCATAAGCATTCAAGTTAAAAAAATTAGTTGCATTTTCATTAATGTCCAAAAGGTACTGTGAAACAGATAGTCAAAGGCAAAATAGAGCATTTGATGGAAAAGAAAAATCTAGTCCTAACTCTAACTCTCATGGTTTCACTTAAGTCTCTAGGAGACAAAGAACGCTTAGGCTATGTAAGTATCTATAAAGTCTATTGCTCCTTGAACCATGTGATGAACACTTGGTTCAGTGGAGACAGCCTGCACAGCTGTGAGAGTGACTCTCACCCTCTTCAGAATATCTGTAGTTGAGGTATCCAGACTGGTCCCCGACATGTCGTGGACCGGTGAGAGACTTCTCTTCCTCTTGAGTGCTGATGCTCTTCCTATTGGACGAGGTTCTAACCTTGAACCTTCACTCTTGGTTTGCTTATGGATAACCACTAACTGATCTCCCTTGGCCTTTATACCTAATTTTGACAACATCTCTGAGCAGATGTTGTCTTGAGCAGTTCGTGTACTGAAATACCCCAAACCTTGGTATGTTGGTTAAACATTAAAACATGGTATATTAAGACTAAAAAGAGTCTTAGAAACCTTAGTAAACAAATTTAAACAAAAGGAAACACAAATGTGCTTTAAAGTCAATAAGAGCTAAAATGTGCTCTAAGCTTGGGATAAACTTGAGTAAGGCCTAATGAGCTTACCAAGACTTCATTTATATACTAATGAACATATTAAACCAATTACCAAAGAAAACCAAGCTTGAAAACAAGTTAAAACTCAAAATGTGCTTTAAGAAGTCTTAAAGCACGTTTTTGAAAAATTGTCTTGTAAATGAGTTTTGAATGGCTAAATGTCCATCATTACTCTTAAATATATATGTGTACTATATAGTATCACATTTGGGTGGCTATATTAGTGGGAAATCAAAAATTTCACTTCTATGTGCCTTGTATAGGTGAATAGTACTTTTTATAAGCTATTTTGTAACATATGTGGTATAAGTAATTAAATTGACAAACAAAGACTAAAACACCCCCACACTAATATAAGGGGCCGGTTTTTATAAGGTTGTGACTCACCACTCTCTTATTAATGTATTAAGTAAGTAAAGATAAGTAAATAAGCTACCTTTTTACTTTATAAGTATAAAATCTCTTAAAGCAAATTCTATCTTCATTCTCTCATTTCCCTTCCTTGCTCACACGGTTTCCCACTCATCTTTCCTTCTTCCTTGTTCTCTCACGATAAACCACTACCACCATTAAAACACAAGCTTTGACCACTTGCTAAATCTAGCTCACTTGTCCAAATCAAAAACAAATACCACCAATCTCTTCCTCTCATCAAGCTCTTCATTCCTATCTTCTCAAAACTCCTAGAGCTCCATTTCGGTGCCAAGGTGTTCCACCATTGAAGGAGCTTGAGCTTGGATTTTCTACATATTATTACTCTCCTTTACTTCTAGGTAAGGAATCTCAAACAAAAATCAAGTTTCCTCCTTGTTTTTGTCATGTCCGAAAATACACATTGATATAGCTCATTGTGTGACTTTGTTCTAGCTTCATTCCAACTCTTCATGGACTAGGTGGAGTCCTCTCTTGTTATATATTCAAACTCTCTTCAAAGATCAAGGTAAAACAACTACATTAATGTTTTTGAAACTATGTCAAATTAGGGTTTACAATGAGATGAAGCTCAAAGCTTGAATACTCATTATGGTGTTTGTATATTGTCTAGAACTTGACAAGGAATCAAATTGTCATACGGTTTTGTAAGGAATCAAGAAGGAAGTGTTTTGGGAAAAGAGGTAAATCTACTAACTTAAATGTTGTTTAATGCCTTAGGAGAAATGAGCTTATAAATGCTTATTAAAACTACCTAAAGAGCAAATGGTGAATGACTTAGTAAAGTGTTCTCAAGAGACTAGTAAAGGGCATATGTGTGTTGAGTGTATTTGCAGGTTAAAGGCACACATATTGTGGAAATTCAGTGTTTATGATTTAAGCACTTTAAGGGCCTAAGAGCCATGCATTTTAAGGGCCTAAGTGCCATGCAATTTATATTGTGCACTATATTGTAATGTGGTGTAAATTTGGTGAAATTGTGTATGAGAGTGTTCTTGGTGATTTTAGATTCTTGTGTGTTTAAAGGAGAAGGTAAAGTGTTTAGGCTTGGTAATGTTCTAGGGGAATCCATGTCAAAATTTAGGGTAGGAAGTAAGAAGTTCTAAGTGTTTACATAAGGTTTGGTGAGTTAGTTGAAAGTGTAGGAGATGAATAAGAAGTTTATGATGTTCTTAAGGAATTTTGATGAACTAGGAAACATTCTATAGTGTAATAAGGACTTAGGCATGATCTTGAGATTTAAGTAGGTACCAAAGTCACTTTGGGACTTAGGTAAATACCTAGGCAAACTTTGGTAAAATAAGGAGAAGTGTACACTAGGAAAAGAGTTTCAAGAAGGAGATAAGGAATTAGTGGTGAGAGATGATGCTTGGGAGATGATGTTAAGTTAAGGAGAAAGCATTTTGGGATAGTAGTTACCATAGGTGAGAAACACCATCTAGGAAACCTAGTATGAAATAACATAAGTGTTAAGGAATTTTTACAAGGAAATAAGTAAAGGCCTAAGGAGTTAGAAAATGAGTTTCATGGATGTTGTATGTGGGTATAAAGTTACCAAATGTTGCTAGGAGGCATTAAGAGGCCTTAGGAGAAGGTTGGTGAAGAATTGGCAAAGTTTGGGTAAGGTTAGGAGGCGACCGACCCAGGGGCCGACCCAGTTTTTGGGTCGGTCGAGCCTCTGTAAAATGTTAGGAAAGTGTTCGGTGATGGTCCGACCCAAAAGGGTGGGTCGGACATGGGTCGGTCGGGCAAGTTTCAAAGGAAGGAAATGTTCGCACATGGACCGACCCAGAATGGTGGGTCGGACGTGGGTCGGACGAGCATTATTATAAGGAAGTAAAAGGGTTCTGTAATGGACCGACCCAGAAGGTTGGGTCGGACATGGGTCGGTCCAGGTAAGGTTCTTCAGACCCGAAAACCACTGGGAGGGTCCGACCCAGTTGTGGGTCGGACGGTGGGTCGGTCGGACCAAAACATGTAAAAAAAAAACAGAAAAGAATGTGACTTATTTAGTTAACCCTAGGGTGTTTAATGAAGGTAACCTAGGGTAGGATAGGCATTAAAACATGTCATACAAGCATGTTGAATACATAGTAAGTGTGAAGTTAAATAATTAATTGACCGACCTTACTAATGTGTATAGGATTCTCTCAAGGTGGGAACGAAACAAGGCAAGGACCAAGGTATGGTTTTCTTGCAGTCTGTTGCCTAACGGTTTACACCGGCTTGGGTGTTGTTTGTTTTCTGAGTGTTTACGACCTTATAAGATTAAGGCATGAAAAGAGTTTACAGTTGTTATATATTATGATGTTGTGTTATTATGACTCTTTTCCCTTGGTGTGTCTAACAAGACCTAAATGTTGCTTGTATGTGACTTAACAAAATGTTGTGTGATCACTAACAAGTGCTAACCGGGGGAGTGAGGAGTCCGGTTGTTCCGGCCACGTGTGTGATGGATGGGGGTCGATATCATATCCGGTTCGACTCTCTTGGTGTATGTATAGGTAGTATTCCAATTTGGTTTCTACCTTCCCTTAGCTTATCCAAAGCTAGTTACTGACTCACGTCGGGCCATAGGGGCATACGTATGTTATTTCGGAGTGCTCGGGATTACTATATCCGACACGCCTTTGGTATAAGTTAACCGTTCTATATAACCGGACGGTAACGAGGATGGTAACGAGCTTAACATGGGGCTGGTAAAAACCCCTAGGCTCTCATGGTATACTAACTATGGTGGAAGGTTCCTTGTGAGGACCAAGTTTATGGTGTTGTGTATTGATGTTGTGATGCTATGCAATTTCCCTTGCTATGCTATGGTATGTATGTATATATATGTTGGTTGTTCTAAAATGAATGCCATGTTATTATGACAATTGGTTGCGCGTATCCCGTTAGTCGATGGGCTGCGCGTTAGCCATACCAGCAAAGGTGCTGACCCCCTCGGGGGCCCCATATTTTATTTGATTGCAGGATGAGGATCGAAGAGGCTGAGTGGCTCTAGGTCCTAGGCGGTAGATATACTTTTGGATAAGTAGGTTGTTGAGCCCGGGATGCGCCTGTGCTCCCGAGGCGTACATGTTGATACCTTGTTATACAGTTATGGATGATTATGGTTTGGAGATGATTGTAAATTAATTACTCGGTATTGTCGGTTATGTTTATATATGGATGTTAGTTACTATGCTCGGGAGTCTGTTCGTCAGACCGATACACTTGTATTTATTCTGCCTAGTTAACCACGTGGGTGGTTAACGGCGTTGTAACACCAAAGCGATATTATTATTTGGTTGGTTATTTCCGCTGCGACTTCGGTAGATGATAGGAGCGTTGTAGGGGTGTTACATGTACATTCATGGACCCCGTCGATTTCCACTCCACTTTTCAATAGAGCCTTGGTTACTACTCCCCCATGTACTAACCCTTGATTGACATGTCTGCTTTCATCGAGAGTAAGGAGAATCATTACAGGAAGGTCAATTTTCTCTTTGATCTTGAGAGCATAGAGTAACCTTACGTCTCTCGCGTTGACAATGTGTGTTCGCTGATTTCGTGGAGTTATGTTATGGGTGAGCAAACTGAAAAGGACTCTGTCAGGTATTGACATTTCAGCCATAGGAAAGTTCTTCAATGTTGCTCCTTTGTTGAGAAAGCTTACCATTTTTCCTCCCAGATGACCGAGATCGCTCCATGATGTTTCTTTTAAGACGATTAGTCCTTCTGATTCTAAACCAAAAGTCTCGAAGACCCAAGACTTGGAGATGGTGATTTCGGTATCTTGAACTCGTGAGATGATATAGTCGTCATCTTCATCACTTCGGAGCGGTCCAAGGTGTCTCATATGTTCTTTCAGCAGCTCCGTGTAGACAGGGATAGGCTTTTGGAAGAAGTCCATCCATTGTTGGAACTCCAGTAGCTCGACGACCTCTCCTAGGCCCATTTTTTCTATCCATTCTATGTCCAACGTCTTAGGTAGGACGGGACAAGATTTGTCGTTGACATTCTCAGCTTTAATCAAGGCTTGCTCAAGCTCCTTGAGTTTCTTAAGTTGCTTTAGAGATTGAGGAGGTTGAGACTTGACCACGACCTTCTTAGCTTGAAGGAGCTCCTCCAGTTCCTTAGTATGTGGCGAAAGAACCATCTTCTTTTTGCCTTTTGCCTCCTTTAGTTGCTCACGCTCCTTGTGCATGAGTGTGACATGTGATGGCGACTCTGTGTCGCTGTCTTCAACCTGAAGCTGTCGTTGAGGTGTTGGAGACCTATCAACGAGTGGTCCCCCCGACTCGGCGATGAGTTTTGCCTCTTCCTCGGAGTCAGCTGCTATCTCTTGAAGTATTTCCTCTACTGAAGTGTCTTTTTGCGCCGGTTCATTGATTTGAACCTCCTCTTCTTCCAGTTGTCTTACAACTGCCTCGATTTTAGCTGAGATAGTTGCTTCTTCATCATTAGAGAAGAGCAGTCGTCGTGTGATCTTTTCTGGAGTAGAGTGAGATTTTTGTGGTTCTGTTGGTTTTTGGGCGCGCCTAGATGCACGAGTTAAATGAATAGTTGTGGCGGTTGAATGGCCTTTGGACTTTGATTGTTTGGCTTTTGATTTCTTTGTGGTGTCTTTGGAGGTTTTAGGTGAGGGGGCAGGAGAAGACATTTTTGATTTTTCTGTAGAGGTAGGAACTTGGAGTATTTTTGGCTTGAGGAGTTCTGTTTGAATAAGGTGATGGAGATTGGGAAAATAGTGGTTTAAATAGTGTACCTCATTATGTAGAAGTTCACCTTCATCAGTTACCCGACGCACAAGTTGATCTGCTAGGTCTTTGGAAAGTCGAGGAGGTGGTGATTCTGTGTGAGCTTTTATTGATCTTATGTCGGCCACTTGTCCTGAGGAAGATTCCTTGAGTACCGCTTTGCGGAGAGAGGATTTGGGTGCCATTGTTAGTCGAAAGATTTCTGGAATTTCTTGTGAACCTTTAGCTATAGAGATCTTTAGAGTTGCTGTGAGGCGAAGGATTTTTGCTCTAAATCTCGCAAGGAATTTTTGTGAGAGAGAAGAGAATATGCTTTGATCGCTTAGAGATTAGAGAGAGTGAGGGCAATAGTGTGACAGGAGTAAAAATCCCATCGCCCTTTTTATAGATATCGAGTAACGGTCCGCGACCGCTCCTCGTCCGCTCGCTGACATGTCCTAACGGTACTATTCATAACTGGCAGCGTTCGTGACGGTTGTCAGCAACCCATTGAGAAGTTTTTCCGTTTCTATCCGTTGGACTGTCTCCAACCTAATCTCACTTTTGTGGAAAATGACATATCTGGTTCAAGTAGTCGTTTGGCATGTTTTCTATGCATTAAACTGATCGTTGACTATTGAACGACAATATAACAGGTGTTGCTCACGTGTCGTTGACCGATCGTGGGAAATAAAAGCAGTTTAACTTTGATTAATGAATATCATACCAAGATCATGAACAATCTTAGTAAACCTTTCTCTGCTTAATGGCTTTGTGAAGATGTCAGCTAGTTGATTCTCAGTAGAAATATACTTTAAACCAACTAATTCTTTTTCACAACAATCTCTAAGAAAATGATGTCTAAAGTCAATATGTTTGGTACGAGAATGATGCACAGGATTTTTGGAAATAGAGATGGCACTTGTATTATCACACATAATTGGTAAAATACCTGTTTTGACGCAATAATCACAAATTTGTTGTTTAAGCCATAGGAGTTGAGCACAACAGCTTGTCGCGGCAATGTATTTAGATTCAGCTGTTGAGATTGCAACACTTTGTTGTTTCTTTGTTCCCCATGCAATCAGACATGACCCAACAAAGAATGCTGTCCCTGAAGTGATCTTTCTATCGGTGATAGATCCTCCATAGTCTGCATCTGAAAATCCTACAACGTTACAGTTAGTGAACTTAGGATAAAAGAGACCAAGATTCATGGTTCCTTTTAAGTAACATAGGATTCTTTTTACAGCTGTGAGGTGACTTTCTCTTGGATCTTCTTGACACCTGGCACATAAGCAAACGCTATACATGATGTCAGGTCTACTAGCAGATAAATATAGTAGAGAACCAATCATCTCTCTGTAAGATCACTGGTCGACCGGTCGGTCACCAGTCATGATACCCATCTTAGTGCCAACTACCATTGGTGTGTCAAACGTCTTACATCCCTCCATTCCAAATCTCTTCAGCAAGTCTTTTACGTACTTTCTTTGGGATATGATGGTCCCTTCATCATTCTGCTTGACTTGAAATCCTAGGAAGAACTTCAATTCTCCCAGATCACTCATCTCAAATTCCTTTTTCATCAATGCTTCGAACTTTTTGCAATATTTCTCATCAGAGGCTCCAAAGATTATATCATTAACATATACTTGCACAATTAGGAAATCTCTTTTGTTGTTGTAAACAAATAGAGTTTTGTCTACTTTACCTCTCTTAAAGTGGTTTTCCAATAGATAGGAGGACAGGCGATCATACCATGATCTTGGAGCTTGTTTGAGCCCCTAAAGAGCTTTATCAAGTTTGAGTACCATGTCCTTTCCTTCTTGTGTCTCAAAACCTGGAGGTTGCTCAACATACACTTCCTCTTTGACGTACCCATTTAGGAAGGCACTCTTGATGTCAAGTTGGAAGAGTTTGATTCCTTTGTGTGCAGCAAATGCAATTAGTAATCTGATAGATTCCATCCTTGCTACTGGAGTGAAGGTTTCTTGGAAGTCTATTCCTTCTTGTTGACGATATCCTTGAGCTACCAGACGAGCCTTGTTCCTGACAACTTCTTCCATTTCATTCAGCTTATTTCTAAAGACCCATTTTGTGCCAAGTACTCCTCGATGAGTAGGGCGAGGCACAAGATGCCAGACTTTGCATCTTTCAAACTGGTTTAGTTCTTCTTGCATTGCATTGATCCAGTCTGAGTCTCGAAGAGCTTCCTTGACGTTCTTGGGCTCGATGGGTGAGACTGTCGTTGAGAAGGCTAGAAGATCTCGAGTTTGTGCTCTTGTCTGAGTTCCTTTGGATATGTCTGATATGATATTTTCCAATGGATGATTTTTGTACAAAGCACGAGATTGATGAATGGTTGATGGAGAGAGAGGATCCTCGACATCATTGTTTCCTTCATCGACTTGTTGTTGACATGTCGCTGACCTATCGGGCAAGTTTTCTTCAGTCGGTGATTCATCTTTGGGATTTCCTATGTGATCCTGATCAGCTAGATTGAATCCAAGTTCTTTATCTTCGTCAGATTCCTTGACCTTGTGTATGTTAGCCTCATCAAAGATTACGTGCACACTTTCCTTCACCTTTAGTGTCCTTTTGTTGTATACTTTGTATGCCCGACTTCTTTCAGAGTATCCAAGGAAGATGACCATGTCACTTCTGGCATCAAACTTACCAAGAGGACTCTTTTCATTGTTGTGAACATAACATTTGCAACCAAATGTCCTGAAGTGACTTATGTTTGGTTTTCTTCCCTTGATTAACTCATAGGGAGTTTTGTTAAGGATCGGTCGTATGAGCGTTCTGTTTGTGATGCAGCATGCAGTCGCCACCGCTTCTGCCCAGAAGACTTGAGGAAGATTGCTCCCTAATAGCATGGCCCTGGCTACCTCTTGTAGTGTTCTGTTCTTTCGCTCAACTACCCCATTCTATTGGGGTGTTCTTGGTGCGGAATATGTGTGACTAATCCCATGTTGTTTACACATATCCATGATATGTTGATTCTCAAATTCTGACCCAAGATCAGACCAAAGAGTCTTGATCTTGAGACTGAGTTGTACTTGGACTTTTCCTGCAAAGGCTTGAAATTTCTCATAGACTCCGTCTTTGGAAGCAATAAAGAGTGTCCAAACAAACCGTGAGTAATCATCAACAATTACAAAAACATACCAATTTCCTCCAAAACTTCCGACTCTCATAGGTCCACATAAGTCCATGTGGAGTAATTCAAGTGGTTTGGATGAACTAACTGTTATACCCAAAATTTTGACCCCCCTGGTTAGGGTCTACGAGGTACTGGTGTTGTGAGAGGCATTTCAATCAAGCAGTGAGGGATCCCGGCTCGATCGGCGCGCTCCATGGCATGGGGAGTAGCTTCGTCACTTTCAGGGGTGTTTTGGTAATCTTTAAAGGCTCCTGAGACCTCCTATAAGCTTTCTCTCTCCTCCAAAGGATGCCCAAATCAGCTTGAAATGCTTTGATATTTTAACCCATGATAGAGGATGACATTCTAAGCATAATGGCGTTGGAATTTCGATTTTTCGAATTTCCAATAATTTTCTAGCAATTTCTGACTGAATCTGACGGGAAATTCAATTTAAAAATATTCCAACATTAAAAAAATTCGGTTCCACCTCAGAAAATTCGTAATATCTATCCTTGACATGTGGTTAAAATTTCACAGCAAAATTCCTTTGGGAAGTCACTTAATTAAAATATCAAAAAATCTTACTTTTACTAGATTTTCTTTATCTTTAAGAAAGTTTATATAAAGGATAGGTTTTTGGATAAAATCAGAACCTGATATGCTCAAGAACCCTAGAGAGTCAGAAAACACAACCTCCTCTCTCTCTCTCACGTTTTCCAACACCCGGCCACCCAAATCATACCGAAAATCCCCCGAAATCACCATCTAAACACGTTTTCCAATTCCCAAAGCACCAATAATCATCAAAACCCCACAAAAACACCACCAAAACGTGAAGAACAGCAAGAACAACCAACAACCAGAAGTTTGGTTTGAAATCCTTTCGGGTCTGCCATCAACGAAGCACTCGACGAATCCCGGTGTGAAGAAACATTGTGAATCCGAAGGTAAAACAGGTAGAAACTCCACTTCCCTAATTCTCTACGGTATTCTCTGTCTTGCCTCAAAATTTGGGCTCAAACTAACCCCTCTACGCTTCTGTATTGATGTTTGTTTAAGCTTTTGTCCAATAACTTGTTTACCAAGTTTCGTGCTTAATTCGAATTCAAATTGAGAACTTTCAATCACTAACGTCTTGTACATCTTTCAGGCTACACACCCATAAAATTTGAGCCAAAAACACCTTCGGGAACAGCCTCAACGCCGCCGTCCGAGGGCGGTCCGCACCCACGGACGTCATGTCCGGGGTCCCGGACTCCCTGTCCGTAAGCCCGGACGCCCACGGACGGCGGCGGGATTTTTAAATTTTAAAAATTTAGGATTTCTAATAATGTCCGGGCCCACGGACAGCCTGTCCGTGGCCCCGGACTTTACAGTTTTCTGTTTAATTCGACTTTTATTTTCATATAGGTTAACTGGGGTCCGTGGTTTCGGACATTAGGTCCGTGGCTACGGACGGAAACAAAATTTGACCTAATTCTGCCTCCGAAACCCTAGTTTAGGTAATTTTAATTTCCACTTTAATTTTCTGTCAAAAAATGCTAAAAAACACAAAAAAACAGAAGCGCGCACCTAGGTTAAAAACAACTTTGTAGAAAGCCGTAATTAAACCAAGTAGAGGAAAAACGACCTAGGAAGGGTAATGAAAGTAATTGAGCCCTAATTAAGATATCAAGCCCCCGAACCCGAACTCTCCTTTCCTAATTTGATCTAGGTTAAAATTAGGTGGCGACTCATAATAGGTTCCAGTGAGCTAGCTTAGGTATTAATAATTATTGTTATATGACATAGTTATTAATCTTAGGCTATAAGTGGACCTAAAACCCGGTTAGATCCTAATCAACTTTAATCAACATAGGATAGGGTTTAAAATCGAGGCTCACAGACTGGCGACTCTGCTGGGGACAGTTTCTTAATTTTAACTTGTTTAATTTTAAGAAAGAGGGCTTAACTCGAAAAATTGTTTATTTATGGCTTTATTACTTTGTTTGTTTACTTTCGTGCGCACTTTAAATTTTTGCACCCTTGCATCATATGAGAGCGAGGGTCCACACAAACCAGTTTCACCCCGGGACCCATCTAGGGTCCCCTGTCAGGGACTCACACCTTTTAGGTGATGTGAATAAGCGGGGGAAAAGAGGAGGATGTCGTCTAACCACATCCCCTTAATACCTGGGCCTTAGCCCCAAGCGTTTTCCTGGCAGTGTCCTTACCTAGCCCATTGTTTGGTCAGTCAAAGACCCAGTCGTAGACGTACACCTTCAGGTGATGTGAAAAAAGTGGGGAAGCCCAAAGAGAATAGCGTGCAAGCCCTATTCCTTTATGGTGACCTGGGCCCAAGCCCCAAGCACCTCTCCGAATCGATCCATACCCAAATTGATTTAACCGTCAAGTGAGGACATGTTGAATTTGTGTGGGCCTTGTTTGCTTGTATGATCGGCCCACTACCCAGTCTAGAGATTGATAGGAACTTTTCCTACATCAACTCAGCCCAACCCGATATCGCGGCTTTATTGTTTACGGCCCAAAGGCCCTGCTTGATTTGAATGTGTGAATTATTTGTTCGGGCTTCGGCCCAAAAGTTTAGATTTAGGTGATTTATCTTTCAGCCCAATTTTAATTATCAATTTAGTTCTAGGCCCGTGAAAAACAAATCCACCTAAAGCAGTTCATGAAGATCCATCAGGCCTTTTCATTTCAAGGTTCATTCTAGTCTAGGAAGACTTTTCACTTGGGCTTTGACCCAAGATCCTAGAAACAAGTATCATCTTTTAGGCCCATTCAGAATTACTTGGCCCAAATTCCAATTCACGTCAAGAACATGGTTTAGAAATCATTTTGACCCATGTGCTTTACCTCTAGCCCAAACACATTCTGGCCCAAGCGCCCAATTCTCAAAATATTCTGGCCCAAGAGCCACATTCTTCAAACATTTCTAGGCGCCTCCCTTCCAACTCATTTCGGGCCTCGGTGCTTACCCACAATCTTCAAAACATTCCAGCTCATGTGCTTTTCTTGCAGCCCAAACAAGTTTTAACCTGCAACTTCTTCACGGTCCAGAATTTTAGCTCAATCCACTTCTGTTTTCTAACAGATAAGCCCGAATCCCCAGTATGGCAGGGGGAGGAAACCCAGTCAGCATGGAGGCCCAGTTTGCAGCCTTAGAGCAAAGGTACAGAGCCGCCTTTGATGCCATGGAACAGAAACATAGGTCCGCCACTAATGACATGGAGGCTAAGTATGTCACCATCATCGAAGAGCTGAAAAGCAAGATCAATTCCCTTGAGGTGGTTCTTTCATCTCATTTTTTTTCTTTTTTTTCATTCTCATTTCATGTCTTTTTTTTGTTTTCAGTTCATCTTTTTTCATTTTTTCTTTTCTCTCGGAAAACATTCAGAAAGATTGACTCTGGGAACGGGCATGACTACATCGAAGTTAACTCCATTGGGGCCCAGGGTACACAAGGATTCGTAGGGGAAGCCGCCCCAGATCACCAGCTAACTGCAGAACTCGAGAAGGCTCTGAAAAGGATCGAGCGCATGGAAAAGGCTAGCAAGCCGGCTGGTTTTGATTACTCCTCTATGGCATCGTACCCCGAGGTTGATCTCCCCCCAAAGTTGAAGTTGCCCACACTTGCTCTATACAAGGGTTCCTCAGACCCGCAGGTCCATCTGGCGATGTTCGATAGGGAGATGTCCATCCTCAGGTTGAATGACAAGCAAAAGGCAAAGGTCTTTGCCCGTTACCTCGATGAAACACCTCAACGTTGGTACTTGACTCAGAGGATGAACACCAAAACCTATAAGGAGGTTTGTGAGGCTTTCTTGCGCCATTTCGAGTATGCTAAGAATCTCGAAGTTACCAGGTCCGACCTTGCCAGCACTCGGCAGAGAGACAGTGAATCAATGTCCGACTTCATCAAACGGTGGAGGATGAAGGCCGCTGCTATGCCTACAAAAATGGATGAGCAAGATTAGATTCGAATGATTGTGGACAACATGCAGAGACAATACAACAACGGGCTGAGTTGCACATACTTCCCTAATTTCGACATGCTGATGGGACAGGTAAGAATCATGGAAGAAAAGATTCACAAAGGCGAGCTGAAGCTGGAACAACCCAAAGCCCATGGTGTGAGTATCGGGACCTTTAAGTCAGGACCGGCCAAAGCAGCTCAAGTTTCATACCAAGTGAGCACCATACAAAAACCCAGTGCTGTAAAGCAGAGCATCAAGGCCTCACCCCGATCCAAGAGGTTCTCTGCACCGAGACAGTTTACCGACATTGGCCGGCCTCTCAGTCAAGCACTCGTGAAGCTACAAGAGCTAGACTTACTACAGCCTCTCACACCTAGCCCTGGGACCACCCAAGCCGGGGAACATCTCCATCAGTTCTGCCAGTTTCATCAACTACCAGGACACAGTACTGACGACTGCAGAGCATTGAAGCACAAGATTAGGACCTTATCGAGCAAGGACTCCAGTTTGTCGAGTAGGCTAGTGTCTAGTTGCATTTTGCTTTCTTAATTTTTCTTTTCTATTTTGTAAGGGGTTTATGATATTTCCATTCTAATGAGGCTTAGATGTTCGAATTTCAATCTCTTGTCTTTTCGATTTACAATCTCAAGAAAAAAAAAAATGTTTGTTCATTTTGCACCTTCAACCAAATCATCTTTCAAAACTAATGTTCATCTTCTGGCCATTGAATGAAATGATTTGTCTTTTTGTTTCCAAAAGGATGAACATGTCCAACCAAATGCCACAGCTCACCCCTAAGCATCCAAACAAACCACATACAAATTGTTGTTATAAACCCTGGACTAACACTGGGGGCAATCTGAGTTTAAAGACCAACCACGATTATTTCTTTTGTTTAATTGTGTGAACAAGTCTCAGAGTGAGAATTTATGAGAGTGACTTGAGCGGAAAAACCATGAGAGAACGAGCGTGTCATTTTTGCACGACTCCGGTGAGACCACATTCAAAGGTAAGGTAAATGGCATAACTCCGACCGAAGGAGATAATTTGTAAATTTACTCTTAGACCTGCGAAAAGTAACATATAATGGATGCACAACTATCAGGAATGACGAAGCACCTAGGTACAACACCACATAGCTAAAAGCTTATGAACCCTGACGTTAAACCCTAGGAACCCCCGTTGAGCCTTTCGTATATCCCTTTTCGATATTATGAGCTCCACAATATAACCCAGCCAATGATGAATGTCCGACCCGGTGACCAAAGGAAGCAAGGAGCCCGACTCTCAGATAACATTCTCATCAGTCCAAAGAAGCAATACCGCTATCAGCATGACGAAGCGATCCGCAAATGTTCCCAGAGTGACACAGGATCAAAAGAGCTCACATCAAAACAACTCTCGAAGCCCAAAACCGGGAAACACAAGAACCCCGAAGGCAAAGTCAAGAAAGGATAAAACAAAAAAGCAAACCCGAAGTGCCTCGAAGAAGTCCAAATGACAAAAAAGAGAAACGGTGTAAAGGACAACTTTAAAAGTCCAGGTCCAGAAGCTCGAAAACAACGTCAACACAAAGCAGCTAGACGACTTCAAGACAAGGAAGATGAATCTGAGAGAAGACACAAAGTGCAGCTTTGGTCACCCCTTTAAACTCCAAATACCTCATACATCCCCCCATGGTCCCGTTGTCTTTCATCACACCCCATGGCCACATTATAAGCCTCAAAGACTTCCGACTTGATAGTTGTGTATCCAATTACGTGAAAGTAACAGATCGAATGCGTAAATTCATCAAATATCAAATTCAATGGTCTAGAATTTGTGACCGTAAGTGAGAAACGAGTGTAAACACCAAACACGTCGAGTGTAGGTTAGGAAGCACCAAATCAAAACATAAGCCTTGACCCTGTGAGGATGAGACTCGTTTGCACGATTAAAATACTGGGGGCAATCGTTGGTTCCAACAATTGTTATGACAACACCAATTAGAACCCCAAGCTCAAACATCACCACCACCATCATACACCACCGGCCCGCATAAGCCCTCACTTTCACATTATACACAGGCCCAAATAAGCCCTAATCTCCACACCACCACTATACAGGCCCACATAAGCCCTTACATCATACCCCACCGATGACATGTTCATCCCCTAGGAGATAAATTACAAGTCCGAAGTCTATAGTCAGGAAGTGATAATTTCACTTTCCTTTTCACTAAACAGAATTTTCTTCAAACACTGCCACGTTTGGCACCTCTTTCAACAATTTTTGTCTTGAACAACTTTCCTTTAAACACTTCGGTTTCATAAACCTCATTATGGCCACATTTGGCACACTTTCTAGCAATGTCTTGCTTTTGACAATTTTTGACCCTTAACATTGCCATGTTTGGCACATTTTCCAACGATTTCTTGTTTTGGACAAGTTTCCTACATACACTTTGATTGTATTTTGACATGCACATCATCTTTGCCATGTTTGGCACTTTCATAATCAACTTTCATCATGATCATTTGCATAAAGTTTACCTTACATCCATCCGTACGAAACTCCTTGTCATAGACCAGAGATACAGATTCTCGCCCCGAAGATACAGATTCTTCAGAGATACAGATTCTCGCCCCGAAGATACAGATTCTTCAGAGATACAGATTCTTCAGAGATACAGATTCTTCAGAGATACAGATTCTCGCCCCGAAGATACAGATTCTTCAGAGATACAGATTCTCACAGGAAGATACAGATTCTTCAGAGATACAGATTCTCACCCGAAGATACAGATTCTTCAGAGATACAGATTCTCACCACGAAAATGCAGATTCTTCAGAGATACAGATTCTCACAGGAAGATACAGATTCTTCAGAGATGCAGATTCTCACCACGAAAATGCGGATTCTTTAGAGATACAAATTCTCGTCTGAGTAGGAGAACTCACCCTCAAGCTCGTCATAAGTCTTACCCACTTCCTTAGCACCTGCCACGTTTGGCACTCTCAGTCCTTAACCTTTTACACACACTTCGGAATAGGTTCCGGTCCCTAGATGCACCTAGGTCATACAATTCATCATCACATTAAGCACATTTCACTCATTATAGGTAGTCAGTGCCTTAGAATAGCTTGACATCATTTTCATCGTTTAGGTAGTCAACGCCTTAGAATCGCTTGACATTACTTCACCTTATAGGTAGTCAACGCCTTAGAAACGCTTGACATCTTCTCATTCTCACTCATAGGTAGTCAGCGCCTTAGAATAGCTCGACGCAATCTGCATATAGGGCCTTTTAAGATCCAAAATTTTGGGGTATCACTCAGGCATCAACTAGTCTTTTCATCTTCATTACAAAGCCTAGTTGACGGGGGGCAATCTGTTATACCCAAAATTTTGACCCCCCTGGTTAGGGTCTACGAGGTACTGGTGTTGTGAGAGGCATTTCAATCAAGCAGTGAGGGATCCCGGCTCGATCGGCGCGCTCCATGGCATGGTGAGCAGCTTCGTCACTTTCAGGGGTGTTTTGGTAATCTTTAAAGGCTCATGAGACCTCCTATAAGCTTTCTCTCTCCTCCAAAGGATGCCCAAATCAGCTTGAAATGCTTTGATATTTTAACCCATGATAGAGGATGACATTCTAAGCATAATGGCGTTGGAATTTCGATTTTTCGAATTTCCAATAATTTTCTAGCAATTTCTGACTGAATCTGACGGGAAATTCAATTTAAAAATATTCCAACATTAAAAAAATTCGGTTCCACCTCAGAAAATTCGTAATATCTATCCTTGACATGTGGTTAAAATTTCACAGCAAAATTCCTTTGGGAAGTCACTTAATTAAAATATCAAAAAATCTTACTTTTACTAGATTTTCTTTATCTTTAAGAAAGTTTATATAAAGGATAGGTTTTTGGATAAAATCAGAACCTGATATGCTCAAGAACCCTAGAGAGTCAGAAAACACAACCTCCTCTCTCTCTCTCACGTTTTCCAACACCCGACCACCCAAATCATACCGAAAATCCCCCGAAATCACCATCTAAACACGTTTTCCAATTCCCAAAGCACCAATAATCATCAAAACCCCACAAAAACACCACCAAAATGTGAAGAACAGCAAGAACAACCAACAACCAGAAGTTTGGTTCGAAATCCTTTCGGGTCTGCCATCAACGAAGCACTCGACGAATCCCGGTGTGAAGAAACGTTGTGAATCCGAAGGTAAAACATGTAGAAACTCCACTTCCCTAATTCTCTACGGTATTATCTATCTTGCCTCAAAATTTGGGCTCAAACTAACCCCTCTACGCTTCTGTATTGATGTTTGTTTAAGCTTCTGTCCAATAACTTGTTTACCAAGTTTCGTGCTTAATTCGAATTCAAATTGAGAACTTTCAATCACTAACGACTTGTACATCTTTCAGGCTACACACCCATAAAATTTGAGCCAAAAACACCTTCGGGAACAGCCTCAACGCCGCTGTCCGAGGGCGGTCCGCACCCACGGACGTCATGTCCGGGGTCCCAGACTCCCTGTCCGTAAGCCCGGACGCCCACGGACGGCGGCGGGATTTTTTAATTTTAAAAATTTAGGTTTTCTAATAATGTCCGGGCCCACGGACAGCCTGTCCGTGGCCCCGGACTTTACAATTTTCTGTTTTCTGTTTAATTCGACTTTTATTTTCATATAGGTTAACTGGGGTCCGTGGTTTCGGACATTAGGTCCGTGGCTACGGACGGAAACAAAATTTGACCTAATTCTGCCTCCAAAACCCTAGTTTAGGTAATTTCAATTTCCACTTTAATTTTCTGTCAAAAAATGCTAAAAAACACAAAAAAACAGAAGCGCGCACCTAGGTTAAAAACAACTTTGTAGAAAGCCGTAATTAAACCAAGTAGAGGAAAAATGACCTAGGAAGGGTAATGAAAGTAATTGAACCCTAATTAAGTCGAATATCAAGCCCCCGAACCCGAACTCTCCTTTCCTAATTTGATCTAGGTTAAAATTAGGTGGCGACTCATAATAGGTTCCAGTGAGCTAGCTTAGGTATTAATAATTATTGTTATATGACATAGTTATTAATCTTAGGCTATAAGTGGACCTAAAACCCGGTTAGATCCTAATCAACTTTAATCAACATAGGATAGGGTTTAAAATCGAGGCTCACACTAACTGAGTTCTTTGATTTAAAAGAAGCCTTGGTCTGTTTGCTTCTAACACAAGCATCACAAAGATTGGTCTCAGATTCTTTAATCTCAGGAAGACCTCTTACCAACTGTTTCTTGACAAGTTTTCTTAGTAAAGAAGTGCTAACATGCCCTAGTCTTTTGTGCCATAGAGTAGAGTCATCTATTGAAGCAGTCAAGCAAGGAAGATTTGGACTGTCAATATCCTCTAAACTTGTTACATAAACATTTTTCCATCTTTTTCCCTTAAACAACTCTTTGCCATTGTTCTGACTTACTATGCTACAATGTATAGGATAGAAGTGAACTGAATTCCCTTTGTCACAAATTTGAGAAACACTAAGCAAGTTGAATTTTAAACCATGAACTAGATTTACATTATCTATGACATAGTCAGATGTAATACCAACCTTACCAACACCGATGATTTTACCTTTCTTGTTGTCGCCAAAGGAAACAGTTCCTTGGCTTCCTGGTTCGAGTGAGAAAAACTTCTTCTTGTCTCCTGTCATGTGTTTAGAGCACCCACTGTCGATGTACCAGCAGGTGTTACACCCAAAATTTTGACCCCCTGGTTAGGGTCCACGAGGTTTTGGTGTTGTGAGGGGCATTTCAATCAAGTAGTGAGAGATCCCGGCTTGATCGGCGCATTCCAGGGCATGGGGAGCAGCTTTGTCATTGTCAGGGGCGTTTTCATAATTTTTAAGGCTCCTGAGACCTCCTATAAGCTTTCTCTCTCCTCCAAAGGATGCCCAAATCAGCTTTAAATGCTTTGATATTTTAACCCATGATAGAGGATGACATTTCAAGCATAATGGCGTTGGAATTTTGATTTTTCGAATTTCCAATAATTTTCTAGCAATTTCTGACTAAATCTGACGGGAAATTCAATTTAAAAATATTCCAACATTTAAAAAATTCGGTTCCACCTCAGAAAATTCGTAATATCCATCCTTGACATGTGGTTAAAATTTCACAGCAAAATTCCTTTGGGAAGTCTTTTAATTAAAATACCAAAAAATCTTACTTTTACTAGATTTTCTTTATCTTTAAGAAAGTCTATATAAGGGGATAGGTTTTTGGATAACATCAGAACCTCATATGCTCAAGAACCCTAGAGAGTCAGAAAACACAGCCTCCTCTCTCTCTCTCTCACGTTTTCCAACACCCGGCCACCCAAATCATACCGAAAATTCCCCGAAATCACCATCTAAACACGTTTTCCAACACCCGGCCACCCAAATCATACCGAAAATTCCCCGAAATCACCATCTAAACACGTTTTCCAGTCCCCAAAGCACCAATAGTCATCAAAACCCCACAAAACACCACCAAAACGTGAAGAACAGCAAGAACAACCAACAACCAGAAGCTGGGTTCGAAATCCTTTCGGGTCTGCCATCAAAGGAATACTCGACGAATCCCGACATGAAGAATCCTCCTGAATTCGAAGGTAGAACAGGTTGCCATTCTACTTTTCTAACTCTTCACGACCTTATTAGCTCTCTGTCAAATTTTGGGTTCAAACTAACCTTTTTACGCTTCTGTATTGCTGTTTGTTTAAGCTTCTGTCCAATAACTTGTTTACCAAGTTTCGTGCTTAATTCGAATTCAAATTGAGAACTTTCAATCACTAACGTCTTGTACATCTTTCAGGCTACACACCCATAAAATTTGAGCCAAAAACACCTTCGGAAACAGCCTCAACGCCGCCGTCCGAGGGCGGTCCGCACCCATGGACGTCATGTCCGGGGTCCCGGACTCCCTGTCCGTAAGCCCGGACGCCCACGGACAGCGGCGGGATTTTTTAAAATTAAAAATTTAGATTTTCTAATAATGTCTGGGCCCACGGACAGCCTGTCCGTGGCCCCGGACTTTGCTATTTTCTGTTTTCCTTTAATTTCGACTCTTCTGTATAATTAGGTTAACTGGGGTCCGTGGTCTCGGACATGGGGTCCGTGGCTACGGACGTAAGCAAAATTCGACCTAATTCTGCCTCCGAAACCCTAGTTTAGATAGCTTTCAATTTCACTTTAATTTTCTGTCAAAAAAACGTTAAAAATAAAAAAAACAGAAGCGCGCACCTAGGTTAAAAACAACTTTGTAGAAAACCGTAAATAGACCAAGTAGAGGAAAAACGACCTAGGAAGGGTAATGAAAGTAATTTGAACCCTAATTAAGTCGAATATCAAGCCCCCGAACCCGAACTCTCCTTTCCTAATTTGATCTAGGTAAAAATTAGGTGGCGACTCATAATAGGTTCCAGTGAGCTAGCTTAGGTTTTAATAATTATTGTTATATGACATAGTTATTAATCTTAGGTTATAAGTGGACCTAAAACCCGACTATACCCTAATCAACTTAATCCACATAGGATAGGGTTTAAAATCGAGGCTCACAGACTGACGACTCTGCTGGGGATAAACTTCTTAATTTTAACTTGTTTAATTTTAAGAAAGAGGGCTTAACTTGAAAATGTTTATTTATGGCTTTATTTACTCTGTTTGTTTACTTTCGTGCGCACTTCAATTTTGCACCCTTGCATCATATGAGAGTGAGGGTCCACGTAAACCAATTTCACCCCGGGACCCGTTTGAGGGTCCCCTGTCAGGGACCCACACCTTTTAGGTGATGTGAATAAGTGGGGGAAAAGAGGAGGGTGTTGTCTAACCACACCCCCTTAATACCTGGGCTTCAGCCCCAAGCATTTTCCTGGCAGTACCCTTACCTAGCCCACTGTTTGGTCAGTCAAAGACCCGACCGTAAACGCACACCTTCAGGTGATGTGAAAAGAGTGGGGAAGCCCAAAGAGAATAGCGTGCAAGCCCTATTCCTTTGTGGTGACCTAGGCCCGCGCCCCAAGCACCTCTCCGGATCGATCCATACCCGGTGTGATTCAAACGGCTAGTGAGAACATGTTGAATTTGTGTGGGCCTTGTCTGCTTGTGTGATCGGCCCACTACCCAGCCTAGAGATTGATAGGAACTTCTCCTACATCAACCTAGCCCAACACGAATTGGCAGCTCTATTTGTTTGCGGCCCAGAGGCCCTGCTTGGTTTAACATGTGAGTCGTTCGGGCTTCGGCCCAAAAGCCCAGGCTTAGGTGATTTCTCTTTTGGCCCAATTTGAATTATTCAATTTAGTTCTAGGCCCACGAAAAATAAATCCACCTAGGGTAATTCATGAAAATCCATCAGGTCTTAACATTTCAAGGCTCATTCTAGTCTAAGAAGACCTTCCACTCGGGCTTTGGCCCAAAATCCTAGTTATAGGTATCATCTTTCAGGCTCAATTAGAATTACTCGGCCCAAATTCCAATTCACATCTAGAGAATGGTTTAGAAATCATTTTGGCCCATGCTCCTTACTTCTAGCCCAAACACATTTCGGCCGAATTGCCCAATTCTCAGAACATTCCAGCCCAAGAGGCAAAATTTTCAAACATTTCGACTTAGGTGCCTCTCCTCTAGGTCATTTAGGCCTTAGCACCTACCCACGATCTTCAAGACGTTCTAGCTCATGTACTGTTTTTGCGGCCCAAACAAGTTTTAGCCTAAAACATCTTCGCGACCCAGAATTTCAGCTCTGTCCTCTTTTGTTTTCTAACAGACGACGTTTTGGAAACAGGTAAACCCAAATCCTAGGATTGGTGAAGGAGGAAATCCAATCAACATGGATGTTCATCTCGCAGCTCTGAAACAAAAGTACATGGACACCATTAATGCCATGGAGTAGAGACATAGTGCCGTCAGGAACGCCATGGAGTCTAACTACATTGCCACAATTGAAGAGTTGAAAACAAAGACCCTTTCCCTTGAGGCCGGACGTCAAGTCCAAAATGAACTAGTGGATAGGCTTCTTAGTTCTCTTCACAACTGTATTGAAGTTAGCTCTATTAGGGCCCAAGGTTCACAAGGGAATACCAAGGACATTGCTGCGGAACTCGAGAGGGTGGGCAGACAACCAGGAGAAACTCCCAAGACGACCAGTTTAAATTTATTGAGATCTTGCACTAAGTCGGGATTACCAACACCCGCCCTAGGCAAGAGTTCCATGTGCCCACAAACCTATAGTGCCAGGTTACAAGTAGGACAGCTCAAAGCTCAGGGAGCGGGCAACAAGACTTTGAAGGCAAAGCCAGTCATAGCAATCCCAGTTTCAAAACAGAAAACCGAAGCATCATCTCGACCTAGGCGTTTCTCTACACCGAGACAGTTCACCAGCATCGGCCGACCTCTCAGCCAAGCTCTCATGGAACTGCAGGAACTGAATCTACTATGGCCTCTTGCATCTCGTCCCAAGGTTATTCAAGCAGGGGAACACCTCAATCAATTCTGCTAATTTCACAAGCTACCAGGACATAGCACCAATAATTGCAGGAATCTGAGGCATAAAATTCAAGATCTCATTGACCGAGGTTTCCGATTCCCATGAAGACAGCAACTTCTACATGAATCCTATGTTCATGCACTATTAGATATTCTTCAGTTCTTATGTTTTCCTTTAGTTACTATTTTCAGCTTTCTTAGTAGTTCAATTTCATCTATCAAGGTAGTCCTTGTCTTTTGAATTATAGTTAACTTTGTTATTCGTGTTCAATCATGAAATGAGGATTTTAATTCCGTGTAAGTTCTCATTTATGCATGCATTTAGTCATTCATAAATTCAACAAAAACAAAAACAAAAAGAAGTATCCCCTGGTGGAGCACTTTTGTGACCACCATGAGCAAACTTTGCCACATCCATAGTCATCACTCACACCATGAACAAGATTGACTCCTCACTTTACCTACGTTTGCCATAATCCTCACTTCACCATTCTACCAGTTCACCCAAAGCAAAAGCAAGAAAAACTCCAGAAAAAGATATATCGGTCAGTCACCACATCATCCATCATTCCTTCACAAGATCATCTCATCACCACTCACCACCATCATTCATCATACAACCACCTTCCACAAATAACGTGGGTGTTCAAAAGGCTTGTCAAAAGACCCCAAAACAATACCGGGGGCAACCTGAGTTAAGGAGCTTTAATGTTTATTTCTTTTGTTTAAATGTGCAAACAAGTCTCTGAGTGTACACTTCACGAGAGTGCCTTGAGCGGTAAAACCAAGAGCGAACGAGCGTGTCATTCTTACATGACTCCAGAGAGATCACATTCAAAGGTAAGGTAAACGGCATGACTCCGACCGAAGGAGATAATTTGTAAATTTACGCTTAAACCTATGAAAAGTAACAAGGACTGGATACACAGCTATTAGGGATGATGAAGCACCTAGGTACAGCACCACACAGCCAAAAAGTCTGTGAACCCGGACATTAAACCCTAGGCACCCCCGCTGAGCTTTTCGTGTACATCCTCTTTTACAACACTACAAGGTCCACAAACAAGCCAGCCAATGATGAATAACCGACCCGGTGACCAAAGGAAGCAAGGAGCCCGAATTCTGAACAGCAACTTCACAAGTCCAAAGAAGCAAAACTGCTACCAGCGTGACGAAACGATCCGCAAATGGTCCTAAAGGGACACAGGATCCAAATGAGCTAACATCAAAAACAGCTCTCAGAGTTCAAAGCCGGGAAACACAAGAATCCCGAAGGAAAGGAGATTCAAAGAAAGGCAAACCTGAAAAGCCTCGAAGAAACCCAAAATCGGAAAAAAGAGAGAAGGTGCAAGGAACAATCCAAAAGTTCCAAGTCCCAAGTTCACAAGCGAAATCATCACGAAGTAGCCAAATGACTTTAAGGCAAAGAAGACAAGTCCGAGAGACGGTGCAAGTTGCAGCTTTGGTCACCCTTATAGCTCCGCATATCCTAAACATTCCTCCATTATCCTGTTGTCATTCATCACACCCCATAGCCACGTTATAAGCTCAAAAGACTTCCGACTTAGTAGTTATGTATCCAATCACATGAAAGTAACAGGTTGAACGCGTAAATCTAACAAATGTCAAATTCAATGGTTGAAATGTTTTGTCCAAAAGGAGAGCACGAGTGCAAGCATTAAACACTTTGAGTGTAGGATAGAAAGCACCACATCAAGATCAACCCTGACCCTGTGAGAGTGGGACTTGTTTTGCGCAATTAATCAAAGAAAATACTGGGGGCAATCGATCGTTCCAATCGATTGCCATGAAATCCTAAAAAACTCAGATTGCCTTAAGGAAAAACACTGGGGGCAATTGTTGGTCCCAACAATTGCAACAACGACACCGATTGAGGCCCAAAAACCCGAAACCTAAAGGATCAAACCCTTCACATTCAAATTTCCTCAGGCCCGTCCTAAGCCCTACCTCCACATCAAATTTCCTCAGGCCCGTCCTAAGCCCTACCTCCATATCAAATTTCCTCAGGCCCGTCCTAAGCCCTACCTTCACATTCAAATTTCCTCAGGTCCGTCCTAAGCCCTACCTCCACATCAAATTTCCTCAGGCCCGTCCTAAGCCCTACCTTCACATTCAAATTTCCTCAGGCCCGTCCTAAGCCCTACCTTCACATTCAAATTTCCTCAGGCCCGTCCTAAGTCCTACCTCCACATCAAACACCACAGGCCCTTCCTAAGCCCTTCCTTCACATTCAAACACCCACAGGCCCGTCTTGAGCCTCACCATCTCCAGGTTTGACATAAGCCCTAATCCTTCTACATTCAATTAGACCCATCATACATTTTACTCACTTCCACTTAGAACTACCTTTAGGCTCGTCATAAGACCTAGTTGCATTCCTTTAGGCTCGTCATAAGACCTAGTTGCATTCCTTTAGGCTCGTCATAAGACCTAGATCCATCCCTTAGGCTCGTCATAAGACCTAGATCCCACCTTTAGGCTCG
Organism: Limonium bicolor; assembly: GCA_023374045.1. Lineage (NCBI taxonomy): Eukaryota > Viridiplantae > Streptophyta > Magnoliopsida > Caryophyllales > Plumbaginaceae > Limonium > Limonium bicolor. The sequence goes on along the minus strand of CM041777.1, from coordinate 480,029,897 downwards.
TCATAAGACCTAGAACCATCCTTTAGGCTCGTCATAAGACCTAGTTGCATTCCCTTAGGCTCGTAGTAAGACCTAGCGTTACCCTTTTAGCTTACCCTCTCTCATCAAACACATTGCATTCATCTCATTCATATAGGCTCGTCATAAGACCTAGTTGCATTATCCAGACGCGTCACAAGACCTGGCGACAGAAAGTTGGCGAGGTGATGGCAATAAATCCTCCTTTTGCAATGTCAACTTATTTTTGGGATCAACGAATGGTGGGCAAAGGCAATAAGTCCCCAGGGTTTTTACCAGGAGTTATCCCTGCACACCGGCTTGGGGGGCGATGGCAATAAGTCCACATTGGGTCCAGCCAGGAGCATTGGCACGGGTTTCGGTCCCCAGAAGCATCCGAGCATCATCAGCATCATCAGCATTATCATCAGCATCATCAACATCATCAGCATCATCAACATCATCAACTTCATCAGCATTATCATCAGCATCAACATCATTAGCATCATTAGCATTTCAGCATTCTTGCATTTGCATACCACCCAGTTATCACATTTTAGGTTGTCAACGCCTTAGAATCGCTTGACATTACTTCATTTCACTTTACTTATAGGTAGTCAACGCCTTAGAATAGCTTGACATCATAGGTAGTCAACGCCTTAGAATAGCTTGACATCATATCATCATTATAGGTAGTCAACGCTTTAGAATAGCGTGACATCATATCATCATTATAGGTAGTCAACGCCTTAGAATAGTTTGACATCATATCATCATTATAGGTAGTCAACGCCTTAGAATAGTTTGACATCATATCATCATTGTAGGCAGTCAACGCCTTAGAATTGCTTGACATTATCTCATTTCCACATTTTTGGTTGTCGACGCCTTAGAATCGCTTGACATTACTTCATTTTACTTAGAGGTAGTCAGCGCCTTAGAATAGCTCGACACAATTTATCAGTTTTCGATAACATGCAGGGTCTTGGAAACATTTGAAATTTTGGGGTATCACTCAAGCATCAACTAGCCTTTTCACTTTCATTACAAAGTCTAGCTGACGGGGGGCAATCTGTTATACCCAAAATTTTGACCCCCCTGGTTAGGGTCCACGAGGTTTTGGTGTTGTGAGGGGCATTTCAATCAAGTAGTGAGAGATCCCGGCTTGATCGGCGCATTCCAGGGCATGGGGAGCAGCTTTGTCATTGTCAGGGGCGTTTTCGTAATTTTTATGGCTCCTGAGACCTCCTACAAGCTTTCTCTCTCCTCCAAAGGATGCCCAAATCAGCTTTAAATGCTTTGATATTTTAACCCATGATAGAGGATGACATTTCAAGCATAATGGCGTTGAAATTTTGATTTTTCGAATTTCCAATAATTTTCTAGCATTTTCTGACTGAATCTAACGGGAAATTCTATTTAAAAATATTCCAACATTTAAAAAATTCGGTTCCACCTCAGAAAATTCGTAATATCCATCCTTGACATGTGGTTAAAATTTCACAGCAAAATTCCTTTGGGAAGTCTTTTAATTAAAATACCAAAAAATCTTACTTTTACTAGATTTTCTTTATCTTTAAGAAAGTCTATATAAGGGGATAGGTTTTTGGATAAAATCAGAACCTCATATGCTCAAGAACCCTAGAGAGTCAGAAAACACAGCCTCCTCTCTCTCTCTCACGTTTTCCAACACCTGGCCACCCAAATCATACCGAAACTTCCCCGAAATCACCATCTAAACACGTTTTCCAATCCCCAAAGCACCAATAGTCATCAAAACCCCACAAAAACACCACCAAAACGTGAAGAACAGCAAGAACAACCAACAACCAGAAGCTGGGTTCGAAATCCTTTCGGGTCTGCCATCAACGGAATACTCGACGAATCCCGACGTGAAGAATCCTCTTGAATTCGAAGGTAGAACAGGTTGCCATTCTACTTTTCTAACTCTTCACAACCTTATTAGCTCTCTGTCAAATTTTGGGTTTAAACTAACCTTTTTACGCTTCTGTATTGCTCTTTGTTTAAGCTTCTGTCCAATAACTTGTTTACCAAGTTTCGTGCTTAATTCGAATTCAAATTGAGAACTTTCAATCACTAACGTCTTGTACATCTTTCAGGCTACACACCCATAAAATTTGAGCCAAAAACACCTTCGGGAACAACCTCAACGCCGCCGTCCGAGGGCGGTCCGCACCCACGAGCGTCATGTCCGGGGTCCCGGACTCCCTGTCCGTAAGCCCGGACGCCCACGGACGGCGGCTGGATTTTTAAAAATTTAAAATTTAGATTTTCTAATAATGTCCGGGCCCACAGACAGCCTGTCCGTGGCCCCGGACTTTGCAATTTTCTGTTTTCCTTTAATTTCGACTCTTCTGTATAATTAGGTTAACTGGGGTCCGTGGTCTCGGACATGGGGTCCGTGGCTACGGACGTAAGCAAAATTCGACCTAATTCTGCCTCCGAAACCCTAGTTTAGATAGCTTTCAATTTCACTTTAATTTTCTATCAAAAAAACGTTAAAAAAAAACAGAAGCGCGCACCTAGGTTAAAAACAACTTTGTAGAAAGCCGTAAATGGACCAAGTAGAGGAAAAACGACCTAGGAAGGGTAATGAAAGTAATTTGAACCCTAATTAAGTCGAATATTAAGCCCCCGAACCCGAACTCTCCTTTCCTAATTTGATCTAGGTAAAAATTAGGTGGCGACTCATAATAGGTTCCAGTGAGCTAGCTTAGGTTTTAATAATTATTGTTATATGACATAGTTATTAATCTTAGGTTATAAGTGGACCTAAAACCCGACTATACCCTAATCAACTTAATCCACATAGGATAGGGTTTAAAATCGAGGCTCACAGCAGGGGTCCATTCTCACTCGATTCTGCACTTAACACGTTAATGGTGTGGGGTTAGGGTCCACAGAAAGGTTGGACCCATTTCCACCATTTAATACTCTATGATCATTTTTGACTACCCATTTTAGTCCTAGTTTCTTGAGAGGCTAATGCCTCATAAAACACGTTTTATGGCAATTGGATTTATGATGACCGGGTTGTTTGCATAAGCAGCAGACATCTCTACGACTGGTCCCTGACTGGCACCCGACCTGTCGTTTGCTTCTCCTCATGGGTGTCTTAGAAACAACATCCATCTTAGAATTTTTTTCTTTGATGGTAGATAGTTCCTTTTCTTTAGTGTTAAGAGCAACAATCAATTCATCGATTTCAGGTTGTTTTTCATACTTCAACTTTTCATGAACGGTGAGAATTTCACTATAATCTCTTTGTAATTTCATGAGTTCCCTAATGAGGTTTTCTACCTTTTTATCCGAGGTTTTTCTCAGGTTTTCATTTTTTTTCCAAAAGTTCATCGTTTTCAATTTCTAATGTCTCTAGGTGATCGACTAATATAAGAGAAAACTTTCTAAGTCCTAGAAGTTCAGCCTTTGAATTCTCCTTCTAAGTTTAGAATAGTTTACCTTATGTTGTTCTTCTTCTCCTTCCGATTCTGAGACATCACTGTCTTGTGCCATCAAGCACACATCTTCAAGGCATAGGTGAGCCTTCTTCTCTTCTGAGGTGTCACTGTCTGAGGTTTGATTGTCATCGCTTTGTTCAAAATCTTCCCATGCGGCAACAAAGGCTTCCTTCTTTGGTCCTTTGTTGAATGATCATCAGACAGACTTCTTGACCCTGTCGTTGTCCTCTCGTGATCGCTGAGGGCAGTCTTTGATGTGATGTCTATGTTTTGAACACCCAAAGCACTTGTCATTGCTTTTCTTCTGATCATCAGACTCCTTGGACTCCTTGCCTTTTCTCATTTTATTTCTTATGAACTTTCGAACGTACCTCTTAGCATAGAGGACCATTTCATCATTGTCGTCTCCTGACCCAGACCTTTCATTTTCAGCTACTTGAAGGGCTATTCCTTTCCCTCTATCTCTTGATGAGCTTTCCGAGTTTCTGTGTTGTAATTTTAACTCGAAGGACATTAGAGATCCTAGCATGTCTTCCAGAGACATCTTAGAGAGATCATGCACTTCTTGCATGGCATTGACTTTGCTGTCAAAGGAGGTAGGGAGAGATCAGAGGAACTTCTGAATTTGATCCTCGTTAGAGATAGTTCTTCCATGCACCAACATTTCGTTGATCAGCTTAGTGAACCTTGTATGCATTTCAGAAATGCTCTCCTTTTCGTCCTTCTTGAATAGATCCCAGTGAGTGAGTAGCAACTCAATGCGAGTCTTTTTGATCTGATCATTCCCTTCATAGGTGACCTCAAGAGTTTTCCAAATTTCTTGGGCCGTTTGAGCTGAAGCAATCTTTGAGTATTACTCAGGTAGTAGTGCACAGTGAAGTATTCTTACAGCTCGAGCATTGAATATCAGCTTCTTGATTTGATCATCCGTAATGCTGTCGATAGATATGTCTTGTACTTAAGGATTCTGGAAGGTGTACTCTCCATGTGTTATCACCCTCCACATTCTTGGATCGTCAGACTTGATATGAAACTTCATCTTGTTCTTCCAGTGAGTGTAGCTATCTCCATTGAAGAGTGGTGGTCGATTTGGTGCAGAACCTTCTTCTGCTGCTAGAATGCTTGCATGAGACATCTTGATCGTCTTCCAAAGCAGTTAGCTTTCTAGAAGAGACCTGCTGTGATACCAATTGAAACTCGCAAGCGCTCCTGATGCGTCCCCGACGTGTCGTGGACGTATCGTGGATTCTAATAAAACTTGATAGATGAGAGGCAACTATTAAACTGGAAAACACATTTCGATTGAGAATTTACACACACGAAATTCACTCAACCTCCCTTGCCCCACACACGGACTCCCGGGACAGTTTCGACTTTACCCCTAAAGTCGTCAACCCTCTCCTGACTATCGGCCTATGGTTCACCGACCGTTCCCCGACCTGTCGTCCTATCAAATACCCAATGTATTGATACTCTAACCCAGTCCTCTCTAGCTCACCAACTCTCTAACACTTACACACACTCCTAAGTCTGATCCACACTTGCCCAGATTATCTCTATCTTTTCTCTCGTACATGGCTTATCTTATAAGGAATATTAAGGCACGTATTTATACAAGTTAGTTGAGATGCAACCTAACAACCTAGGAGTTGTAGACTCTAAGAGTAGAATACTCATTCTTCTACAAATATAATATCCGCACCCTACTACAGATTTTCGTCCAACTTGATCTGGAGCCACCAGCACACGTGTTGCCTTGTGAATGGGCAAGTTGGCGGCTCGTCTCCCCAAGAGTCGGTCACCACTTGCACACTTCAACTTGTCTGAACATTTCTGGCTCATTAATGCTCATAAATGCTCTCTTCTGAAGTATTACGGCTATGTAATGATGTTCATCAATAGCCTTTGCTTATCTTGTTATCTTGCACATTAATGAGATACACCTTTTGTCGCGTGTTTGTCATGAGCAAGCTGCTTGTGTGGTTGTGAATAATATGAGTAAGTTTGTCGACGTTGCTAACTCCGTTTGGTCCTTGTTTGATGTCTGATGTAAGAGATATGCGATGGTGTGGTTCTTGACTGCTTGTGTCTTGCTAGAAGTTCTCCGGAGCTCTCGCCGACAGGTGCCCGACTGGTAGAGCACATGTCGTGGATTGAGCGCGCTTGTAACCTTGCGTGCTAAGCCACTCATGACTTAAGTGCACTTGCAACCTTGCGTGCTAAGCCACTTATTCACCTGTCTATCTGAAATCATGAATCTTGACAACCACATTAGATAGACAACACAAGGTTTGCTATCATCAAAACTAAAGGATCTTGTCTTAACATTTACCTTTTACAAATATATCACCTTACCTCCTCTCTCTTCTCTTTTCATTCCTTTACTTCCCCCACCGGTTTTCTTCTTCATCCTCCCAAAGAGAATACGTACATGCTACAGCACTCCATACTTCTCCATTTTATTTTGCTTACTAAATCCAAGTCGAAGCTCCAAATCCAAAACCAAGCACATATTTGTGCTAGTTAGACCATGGCCTTCAATTCCTTCTTTTCAAATCTCCAAAAGGTCATGGTTGATTCTATGAAGAAACTCCATTGAAGAGCTTCATTTGAAGAGAAAGATTCAATTTTAAGAGCTCCTTTACATCTCCATTCATTCAAGGTAAGGAAAGCTTGAAAAATCCAAGTTTTCTCCATTTTCCTTAATGCCCAAAAATGACTTCTCATGGGGCCTTTTTGTACTCTTTGATTTAGCCTTAATTCAATCTCCAATGGACTAGTAGAGGTCCTCCTTTGATCCCTTTCCAAAGTCTATCTTAAGACTCCAAAGGTAATCATCCATTTTAATGCTTTAAACACTCTTTTTAACCTAAGAGTAAATTCCATGAGTCTAGGTATATTCCTTAGCACTCATTACATTATTTGAATGTTGATTAGAAGCTTAGCAAGGGAAATAAAAGTCCTTGCCGAAAATCAGTCAAGAAAGCCAAAGGAAGAGAGAAAGAAAAAGGCTTGAAAAACAAGGTAAATTACTTACCTTTAAGTGGTTTAATGTCTTAGGGAATGGGGTTTAGATAGATACCAAATGTAGCTTAGAGCTCACATTATATAATGAACTATATAACCTAGGGAAAATAACAATCATATTTGTGAACTTGTGACTAAGGAGCAAATGGGAATTAAGTTAGTAAAACAACTATAAGGTGAATTATAAGGACATGTATAATTGCTATTAGATTGATATGTGTAATTACAAGTTGAAAGCTATTATATGTGGGAAATTGACTGTTTAGATTTATGTCATTTAAGGGCCTAAGAGCCATGTCATTTAAGGGCCTAAGTGCAAAGCAATTTAAGTTTATGCACTATATTGTGATTTGGTGTAGTTTGAGTGTAACTTGTGTGTAGAGAATGTTTATTGAGGAATTGAGTGTTATTGGTTGTTTAAGGATGAAAAACTAAGTGTTTGGGTGTAAGAAATTACTAGGGAAGCTATGTCAAAATTTGGTTGAGAAACTAAGAGTTTTAAGTGTTCTAATGAAATATTATGACCTAGGTTGTGGTAGGAATCAATAAGGGTGATTTTGGTGAAAATGAATGAACTAGGGTGTTCTGGAGGATTAGAATGACCTAGGGTTGTATAGGAGAAACTAGAGGTTAGAATGGTGAATTTAACACACCAAAGTCATGGTATGAGAAGCCTAAGACTTGTGCAAAATTTGATGAAGTATGAGGTATAATGTCTTGTGAAAGTTTAAGTATGAACTATAGTGTATAACTTTGAGAATTTTGAGTAGCTAGAGTAAAAGAGGTAAACATGACTAATGATGTTTTAGGAGTAGTCAAACTGGTTGTGAGGAAGCATTTGGGATAGTTAAGGTTTTAGGCAAAGTTTACATATTGGAAGTGTAAGAAACTAAGTTTTAAGTATTAGTAATTTAGTAAGAATTTGAGTAGAATGATCAAGGAATTGAGTATGAGTTTGGTGGATGAATTAGAAGGATTTTAAAGTGCCAAAATGATGTTTAAACATGCTAGAATACTTGTGGAAAGGTTAGGAAAAGATTGGATAAGAATTGAGGTTGAAGAGAGGTCAAAAACTACAAAACTGGACACATTTAGTGTTGGTCCGGGTTTGTATATAAGTACACAAACCCGGACCAGTTCAAAAACTAGGCAATATGTTGTACGCTGGGATTGGTCCGGGTTTATATTCCGGTACACAAACTCGGACCAGTCATAAAACTAGGCAGAAACTCATCCGATGAATTGGTCCGGGTTTACATCCTCGGACACAAACCCTGACCAACCAAAAAAAGCTACAGAATGTTGAAAAATGGGGTTTTAAGGTTGGGACTTGTTTGGTAATGATATTATAAGATTGTTAGGACAAAATTAATGACATATAATGGTCATTAGGGGCATAAACAAGCTTAAGAAATAATGAATAGTAAAAGACTTATGAGATTAAGATTAAACTACAATGACTTAGTGGTTATTAATCGGGAATCATTGGTGATTAGTTAAGCTAAGTTAATTAAAAGTAATTAACCACCCGATTGGATGAATATTATGGGATTTGAGTATTTGGATTCCGGTGAGAAGTAGACAAACGACCACTGACGGTGAACGGTATGGTTTCTTGTAGCCTGCTTGCTAACGAGGTGTCCCTCGGCTTGTGTGTTGTTTGTTTAATTGCTTCGACTAAAACAAGATAAAGCATGCAACCGATTTACCGTATTTGTGTGTGTGTTTGTATTGTACTAGCACAACTTATTTTGCGGACTTACTAACAATACTTAGTAAACATTGTATGAGAATAAAAATACATTCCCCGTTATTGGTTGGTTAATACCCGGAAAGGTTTAACTAACAAACATGTCTTCGAGACTGCTACTTACTGAACTTGTGGGGGTGAGGAATCCGGGACGGTCCGCTCACATGTGTTTGAAGGAGGAGGTCGGTATCTGTATCAGATCCGGTTTCCATTTATACTTGTCTTCGGACTTGTCGCCTAGCTTCGACATACAGACTCGGCCACCTTGAATTTCTGTTCGTGGTGGGAGGCATATTAAGAGGGTGCAGTGGGATAACCTAAATCCCAATTTAAGAAATATTGTTTTATTTAAACCAATGGAGTTAATAGCTCATTGCCTAGGGTTGCTTTTGACCCGACAAAAATAAACAATGAATTAAGTATAACCAATTCTAATTAAAGAACGGTTGACTTATTTGAGATGAAGTTTGAGATGGGAACTAAATGTTTCTAGATTTAAGGGAGTTAAAAGAGCCAACTCACTTACTTAATGAATATCCATTACGATGTTCGAATTGTTTGAGCTATGATCACTTCTTATGATTTTGTTGTGTTTATTATACTTCTTATACTGTTGTATTAATAATCAATCGCATGTTTATGATAAAGTAGCCATGCGTAGCCCTGTTAGCTTGGGGGCTACAAGTTAATCGTACCAGCGAAGGTGTTGAGCCCCTCGGGGCATCCATATTTATTTTGCAGGAAAGCGCCCGCAGAAGACCCACCTTGAGAGTAAGAGCGGGTAGACTTAGGACGGGTTTTACTTTTGAACACGGGATGTGAATGTATACCCGTTGTAGATAATATAAGCTGTCATAACTATGTTGGAGTTTGAGATACATGAGACTCATCTGATGTATTTTGGTTTAAGGTTGTAAATACTTATGTTCGGTATCTTCTGGACTGTTCAGACCGTAGCAAGGTTCTAGGTGTTGTAGTTGATTCCGCTGCGAAGTTGATATATATATATCGGTAAGTTTATGCGATAACCACGTTTAGATGAGTTAGAGTGTTACATGAACAAAGACAAAAGATTGCGCTTTTATTATCCATGAAGTTAAAAATGCAAATTCAACACATAATTATACTGTGGAGTGCTATGAAAATTTGAAAAACCAACCATGTCACATTGAGAATGTGACACAGAGGAACACAACTCAACAACTCAACAAATTACAAATAATAGATTATGTTTGAAAACTTCAGTTGAGGCTATCAAATGATTAACATTTCAGGCATGTGCATTTAGAGGCCATGATGAGAAATCTGATTCAAGAAATTGATAAGTGAGAAATACATAGACATTTAAGGGTTTAATTTACCTTATATTCACTTGCTTTCAGGATAGTAGTACTCACTTATCATATATTTTTTCGAGATTTAATCATGATATGGACTGATATATTTTATGTGTCAAAAACAGGAAATAGTCTTGGAATCACATAGTTTACTTCACAAGCTTCGCAACGCAACAAACGGCGAGTAAAACAGAGTTCAAACGAAGAATCTAAGCCCAGTTGAAGTTGCTGAAAAATGAGGAAAAATACACACGTCCACATAGCCCCATGCGGACTCAAATCCGGACAGGTGTGTCCGCATTACGGACTCAAATTCGGATAAGACACGTCCGCACAGACCCCACGCAGACAGAAACGCGGACAGAACCAGATCTCGCCAGGACAAATGTGTCCTTACGCGGACAGAAACTCGGACGTCTCACGTCCGCATAAGCGTCCATACGCGGACAGAAACGCGGACACGTGTAAAGTGCGGCGCCGAATTCCAGATTTCACGCGTTGTAATTTTCGGCGCCGTCTTCTCCATTTTCCTCTTCTCTTATCTACGGCGCCTACAATTTATCCATCTACTACCACCGCCTACCTTCTATCCCATCCACCCTTGTCTTCTTCTTCTCTTCTGCTTCTATAAAAACCCAGCTCCTTCTACGATAAAACACACACTGGAGATTGAAGAGAATACAAAGAGAACACACACTCCAAATCACTCACGTTCACCTCCAAATCACACTTCCTCCACCCAAATTCCATTTTCCTTCCATACATCCACATCTCCACTTCATTTCCATCATTTCCCATCACCAAATAAGCCTAACTCTTCCATTCTCCAGAAAACCAGACGAAGAAGACGATCTGCACAAAAACCAGGACGTGTCCTGATTTGTGTCCGCGTTTGTGTCTGTGTGGCCCAACACGGACAGGACCAACTTGTGCCTCTTTGCTCGTTATTCTTCGTTTTACCTGTTTATCATCGTTTTGAGGTCGGCATAATCACGGAGACGAGCCCGGAAGCGGAACAACTCTCCCCAAATAGAGTTCTTTCTTTCCTTAACTTTACTCTGTTTTAATGTCTATCTTATTTATGATGTTTGTTTTTATAATTATGTGTGAGTAATAAACCTAGCCTCTCGGGTTGGAAAGCAAGCCTATTTTATATAATTATGTTATGTAGACTTCCCACTATAATCTATTTAAGCAATATTTTGATTCTTGTCCTTAATGCGCTTTAATCTTTAGGCCAATTATTAAAGTGATAATTGTAGTTCTCTTGTTAAAATGCGATGCTGAACAAGGTTCTAGACATAGGAAGTCAAATCAGGTTAACGACTAGAAGCGTGTCTCACCTATAGGTTAATCTGTCTCCAATAGGAATTGGTAATAAAGCGAGTAATTTAGAATGACTTGGGCAAGGATTGCGGCTTGTTATTTAAATTAGTCAGGGTTCATTGTACAAGGACCGGTCAATGAACTAATTAAGATTCCTGAGTTTATTGTTAAAGTGGGAAAGTTTATATTGATATAATTGGATAAAATAGGTGAGCAGAACAACCCAGGATGCTTCCCTAAAAACAAAGTTTTACAACCGCTATTATTATTCTGTTTTGATTAATTGTCTTTATTACTGTTCTGTCTGAGTTAAGTTTTAAACCACAATTTCCCTAAAAAAGTGATAAGTTTCTGTTCAGTAGTCTAATTAGAATTCTCAATCAATTTACTACACTATCAGTTAAACTACAGCAAGGTCCCCAAGAGTTCAACAACCCCACAAATCCACTATTCCGCAAAACGATAGGTACACTGCCTAAGTTGTAGAAGTAGTCACATATTTCTCCAACAAGTTTTTGGCGCCGTTGCCGGGGACCTCTGGCACGGTTAATTGATAGTTTTTAATTTTATTGAGATTTCTGTTTAGCTTTTGCTATTCTTTAATTTTTTGTTTCTATTTTTGTTATTTTATTTTCTTTAGTTTATCTTTACTTTGTAATTATTGCTTTTGTTTTCTTTAGTTATTCTCCATTTTCATCAAACTAAATTTAATTTCTATATATGCGTCGAACTCGATCTGCAGGTAGTCCTCAAAATAGTCTTGAACCTGATATTGTGAGATTTCTCCACAGAGAAAGACGACAACAACGAATTGCGATGATAACTAGACAAACTCTCTACGAGTACCAGCAACCTTCGGTCGAAGGGAGGCCCTCCGCTATTGTCCTCCCTCAAGTCACGCAAGCTGAACTGGATGCCTGGCAATTCAAAACGAGCTTCATCACCACACTCTACCACCAGGGACAATACAACGGGCTGGATCAGATGAGGCTCCACACCATATATCTGCATTTCTTGATTTCTGTAACACTTTTAATAAAACAAGAAATCTGGACGAGCGCATCCGTCTGCAATTGTTCCCTATTCCTTAAGGGATGGCGCCTCCAGGTGGCTGAGACGTTTACAACCCAGCAGCATCCACAGCTGGGCCGAATTAGCAAACAAATTTCTGGCAAAATACTATCCCCCGTCCAAGACAAGAGAAAAAATTGTTGAGATCACAAACTTCTGTCAAGAACCAGGTGAGTCTCTTTATGATTCGTGGGATAGATTCAAAGAATTACAGATATTATGCCCACACCACGGTATGAGTAGCCAGGAACTTGTGTTATCATTATTTAGAGGTTTAAATGATTCTAATAAATTGTTGCTAAGTTCCTCGTCTGGAGGAAATTTTATGAAATTGACCGGAGAAGAAGCAGTTTAACTACTGGATACCATGACTGCCAGCACTAGACAATGGTGTAAAAACAAGGGAAGGGGTGAAGCAAAGAAAGAAACCGGAATGTACAATATTCCCCCGCAGGATCATGTATCTGCTCAACTAGCTACACTTACAAAAGTTGTGGAGAAACTAACGCTTAATCAACCACAACAAAAAGTTGTGAAGGCGGTGGCCACTTCCCCATATCTGACTCCCTGTTGCGAAAACTGTGGAGGAGCTCATGAAACCCCAGACTGCGATGGTTCAGAATTCAACATGACCCTTGAGGAGGTAAGTTTAATTAACAACAGACCAGGGAATCCTTATCCGAACTCATACAACCAACACAATTGGAGGAGCAATCAACAACCATAGAGAAATTATAAGCCACAGACGAGCAACCAAGGATTCAACCAAAACCGACAACCTCAATACAACCGACAACAGGAGCAGCCAACCATCTCACAAGGAGATATGAGCGAACTGAAAAGCATGATGAACCAACTTCTAAAACAAGGTCAGGCAACAAATTCAAAATTTGCTGAGATAGAAGCTAAATTTGCTGATCAGGCTACCATAACCACAAATTTAGAAAGACAGATAAGTCAGATTTCACAACAACTGGCTCAAAGACCAACAGGGTCACTCCCTAGCCAGACTGATCCAAATCCAAGGGAGCATGCAAAATCAATAACCCTGAGAAGCGGAAAAGAGCTGGTATCTGATGCCCCTGAAGCTGAGAAGAAATCTGATGAACAAAGAGATCCTCAATCTGAAAAAGAAGAAGTAACAATTCCCAAGGAGAAGGAGTCTCATGCATCCCTTACTGTTAAACCATCCCAGGTTTCGTATGATATTCCAATTCCATTTCCTGATAAATTAAAGAAAAAGAATTTGGATGACCAATTTGGAAAATTTCTTAACATTTTTAAGAAATTAACTATTAATATTCCTTTTTCTGATGCCTTAACACAATTTCCTATCTATGCAAAATTCATGAAAGATATTTTGTCTAACAGGCGATCTTTACAGGAAAATGACACGGTGAAATTAACCGAAAGAGTGTCTGCAGTACTCTTAAAGAAGCTACCGCCAAAGTTGGGAGATCCAGGTCTTCCCATCATTCCCTGCGCGATAGAAGACATAAATTGTGGTAACGGGTTATGCGATTTAGGAGCCAGTATTAACTTAATGCCTTTATCTATCTTTAAGAAATTAGGGATAGGTCAATGCTCTCCTACTCCTGTGCAACTACAACTAGCTGATCGTTCCATAATCTACCCTAAAGGAAAAGTTGAAGATTTAGTGGTTTCTATCGGAAAATTTATTTTTCTTGCTGATTTCATTGTTATTGACATTGAGGAAGATAAAGATGTTCCACTAATCCTAGGTAGACCTTTTATGAGAACTGCCCATACTTTGATTGATGTTGAAGGAGGTAAAATAATTTTGAGACTTCATGATGAACAAGTAGTTTTTGACATGACCCGGAACATGAAACGTCCTTCTGATACACAAATATGTTTTTCCATAGATACTGTTGACTCTTTAGTACAGGAGACGTTCCTCAGCAAATATGAAGAAACGATTTTGGAAAGATGTCTCATGGCATCTTGTGAAACTGATGATGTAAATCCTGATATTGCTCTCATGGCTGAAGAGTTGAACAAGAGACAACCATATTTCCGTACCTACCAACAAAGATTTGAACCAGTGGAAAGGAATGCAGACAGACCGAAGCCTTCCATTGAGAAAACAACTACAGTAGAAATGAAACCTCTTCCCCCTTATTTAAAATACGCTTTTCTAAAAGAGCCATCTGATTTACCAGTTATTATATCATCTAAATTGACAGATGTGCAGGAGAGGCAACTTTTAGAGGTGCTACGCAATCATACGACCGTTATCGGTTGTTCGATAGCAGATATCAAAGGAATAAGCCCATATTTGTGCTCTCACCGAATTTATATGGAAGATGATTTCAGGGCATTGGCACAACCACAGAGGCGTCTCAACCCCGTTCTAAAAGATGTGGTAAAAAAGGAGGTAATAAAACTACTTGACGCTGGAATTATTTATCCCATTTCAGATAGCAAGTGGGTGAGCCCAGTACAGGTGGTACCAATAAAAGGAGGAATAACAGTGGTTCCTAACGAAAAAGGAGGAATACTGCCACACGCAAGGATCACTTTCCCTTACCCTTTATTGACCAAATGCTGGAAAGGTTAGCAGGTCAGGATTACTATTGTTTTCTAGATGGCTATTCAGGATATTTCCAGATCCCAGTTGATCCAGAAGATCAGGATAAAACTACTTTTACCTGTCCTTATGGAACATATGCTTATAAACGAATGCCATTCGGATTATGTAATGCCCTAGCTACTTTTCAACGGTGTATGATGGCTATTTTTTCTGAATACATTGAAAAATGTATAGAGGTCTTTATGGATGACTTCTCTGTCTTTGGATCAACATTTGAAACTTGCTTGGAGAATCTCGATCTTATTTTGGCCAGGTGTGAAGACACAAATCTAGTACTGAACTGGGAGAAATGTCACTTCATGGTTCGAGAAGGGATAGTGCTAGGACATAACATGTCGTCAAAAGGTATTGAGGTGGATCGCGCTAAAACTGAGGTAATAGAAAAACTCCCACCTCCTACTACTGTCAGAGGTATCCGAAGTTTTCTTGGACATGCTGGTTTCTATAGAAGATTCATTAAAAACTTTTCCAAGATTTCTAAACCTCTCTGTACTTTACTGACAAAAGATGCTAAATTTCAGTTTTCTGATGAATGTCTAGCAGCTTTTAACTTGTTAAAGGAAAAACTTGTTTCTGCTCCTATCGTTGTATCACCCGACTGGTCCCAACCTTTTGAAATCATGTGTGATGCTAGCGATTATGCGGTGGGTGCTGTTTTGTGCCAAAAATTGGATAAAGTTCTGAGAGTCATTTATTATGCTAGTCGTACTTTAAATGATGCTCAGAAAAATTACGCCACCACGGAAAAAGAATTGCTGGCAGTCGTCTTTGCTTTAGATAAGTTCCGTCCATATTTATTGGGTAGTAAGGTTATCATTCATACTGATCATTCTGCCCTCAAATATTTATTTGCCAAAGCAGATGCTAAACCCAGGTTGATAAGATGGATACTTCTCTTGCAAGAATTCGACATAGAAATAAGAGATAAGAAAGGTATACAGAATGTCGTGGCTGATCACTTGTCAAGGATGGAGGGCCCAGAAGATGAAAGAGCCATCAATGAGTCTTTCCCTGATGAGGCAGTATTCGCAATCCAAACGGCAGGAGGCCCTTGGTTTGCTGATATTGCTAACTATCTGGCCAGGAAAATCATCCCAGCTGATATGACATATCAGCAGCGAAAGAGGTTCTTTTCAGTTGTCAAACATTATTTATGGGATGATCCATATCTCTTCAAAATTTGTGCAGATGGAATTATAAGGAGATGTGTCCCACAGACGGAAATCCGAAATATCCTTCTCCATTGCCATTCTAGAGAAACCGGCGGACATCATGGTGCTACCCGTACAACTCCTAAGGTACTTGAATCCGGTTTCTATTGGAACACCCTTCACAAAGACTGTCATGCTTTTGTGTTTACTTGTGATTGGTGCCAACGGCAAGGTAACATTTCTCGCCGCCATGAACTACCCTTGAACAATATGCTAGAAGTTGAATTATTTGATGTTTGGGGAATTGATTTTATGGGACCCTTCCCAAATTCTTTTGGAAATTTATACATCTTAGTAGTAGTCGATTATGTCTCTAAATGGGAGGAAGCCCTTGCTTGCTCTACTAACGATGGTAAAGTTGTGATGAAATTCATAAAGAAAAATATTTTCACTCGATTCGGTGTTCCTAGAGCAATAATCAGCGATGGTGGATCTCACTTCTGCAATCGCCAGTTTGATGCTCTCCTGAAGAAATATGGAGTCCGGCATAAAGTTGCCATACCATACCATCCTCAAACATATGGTCAGGCTGAGATAACAAATCGAGAACTGAAATGGATTATGCAGAAGACGGTGAGCTCTTCTCGAAAAGATTGGTCCCTTAAATTGGATGATGCACTCTGGGCATACCACACCGCCTTCAAAACACCTATTGGTGTGTCTCCCTACAAACTAGTTTTTGGGAAGGCATGCCACTTGCCTGTGGAATTAGAGCATAAATCTTATTGGGCTCTGAAGGTGTTGAACTTTGATCTACAACAAGCTGGTGAAAAAAGGAAGTTCCAATTGACTGAGCTAGAAGAACTTAGGAACGACTCATATGAGAATGCAGTGATCTATAAAGAAAAGACCAAGCGTTAGCACGATAAGATGATTGCCAAGCGAGAATTCAAAGCAGGCGATCAGGTCCTTCTTTATAACTCCAGACTTAAGTTCTTCCCAGGTATGTTAAAATCCTTCTGGTCTGGATCATTTACAATAATATCCACCTCTCCATATGGAGTTGTGGAATTGGACAATAAAAAAGGAGGATCGTTTAAAGTAAATGGAGCTCGAATAAAATTATTTCTGGGAAACACATTTGATCACGAAGAGGCTTCTGCGCTCCTTCTCAAAGACCCAGTCACACCTTAAAACACTCAGGTATGGTCTAGCCAAAGACCATAAAGATGGGAAGCTTGGTAGGAGGCACCCTACTATCTATCTTGTTATTCTATATTGTGCTTATATTTTGTATCTTATTTTATGTTAAAAAAAACAATATAGTGAAAAAAAGGAGAGAGAACGAGGAGAATTAGCTTGAGTTCTTCTGGCTGTCTAGAATATTCATTACAGGAACATCTTGCACATTCCTACTGCTGAACTCAAGTGTGGGGGAGCTATTTTACATACTCTGCAAAAACTCTGGGGAGTACACTATCTATACCCTGTTCTTTAAATTTTCAATATTTCCTATTGCTTTTGCTATATGATCTTTACCCTGGTAGTTTGCACGCCCTATAATTTTCATTTTTTCTATACAATGAGGGCATTGCTTTGGTTCAAGTGTGGGGGAGAGATAATAATCAAAAGCTTGCTCTTAAGTTTTTCTCTTTTTCGACACTGTGTTTAAATTTGTTAAGTAATTAATAATAAAAAAAGGAGCCATAGAGGGAGCAATGCCGGTATTAACAGGTTTAAAGGGTACACATATAAAAAAAACTGTTTGTATCACTCTGCTCCTTACTCAATGCTAAAAAAGTTTGAGAACATTATCATTTGAATTTTGTTTTAAACTTTGAGCCTGGATTTGAATTGGAATGAAACGGTGGAAAAAGAACAAGGCAAGGTACTCCTCTGATCCAGAAAGGCATTTTCTGATCCTAAACAGGCCTCTTCCACTCGGTTATTAAGTTCTTAGGGGTGCTTCATCACCCGGCTACCTAAGGTACTCAGTATCTAGGATAGTAGACCCAAAACCGCTACAAGGGTGGAGAGAAAAGTCTGAGGTAAAGGAAAAATGAACTTCAAAATTGAAGTATCTTTGCATTCTGCACCAAAATGATAAAAACTTCTTCATTATGGATCATGAGTATGTGGCATGAAAGGTATAAGGAATAAGATTTACTTCATGTCCCTTGTCGTTCAAGGAAATGTGAAAGAAAAATGGTGGATTGGCTCAAGGTTAAAAGCAGAATTCTCATGGTATGCTTCTCTTTCTTTATAGGACTTCAGGGTTATTCTCAGAAACGGAGAAATATATTTAAGAACTTGCTGTTTTTAGTACCCTTTTTAAATCTGAAAAGTTTGGCATTACCTCTTCTGTGCTCTCCCTACTTGATATTGTCTATTTAACCTGTTTAAACATTATGTCAGAAATATTTGCTGATGAGGACAAGCAAAAGAAGTATGGGGGAGTTGATAGTAGAAAATACATAGACTTAAGGGTTTAATTTACCTTATATTCACTTGCTTTCAGGATAGTAGTACTCACTTATAATATATTTTTTGAGATTTAATCATGATATGGACTGATATATTTTATGTGTCAAAAACAGGAAATAGTCTTGGAATCACATAGTTTACTTCACAAGCTTCGCAACGCAACAAACAGCGAGTAAAACGGAGTTCAAATGAAGAATCTAAGCCCAGTTGAAGTTGCTGAAAATGAGGAAAAAATACACACGTCCGCATAGCCCCATGCGGACTCAAATCCGGACAGGTGTGTCCGCATTGTGGACTCAAATTCGGACAAAACACGTCCGAAAAAACCACACGCGGACAGAAGCGCGGACAGAACCAGATCTTGCCAGGACAAATGTGTCCTTACGCGGACAGAAACTCGGACGTCTCACGTCCGCATAAGCGTCCGTACGCGGACCGAAACGCGGACACGTGTAAAGTGCGGCGCCGAATTCCAGATTTCACGCGTTGTAATTTTCGGCGCCGTCTTCTCCATTTTCCTCTTCTCTTATCTACGGCGCCTACAATTTATCCATCTACTACCACCGCCTACCTTCTATCCCATCCACCCTTGTCTTCTTCTTCTCTTCTGCTTCTATGAAAACCCACTCCTTCTACGATAAAACACACACTGGAGATTGAAGAGAATACAGAGAGAACACACACTCCAAATCACTCACGTTCACCTTCAAATCACACTTCCTCCACCCAAATTCCATTTTCCTTCCATACATCCACATCTCCACTTCATTTCCATCATTTCCCATCACCAAATAAGCCTAACTCTTCCATTCTCTAGAAAACCAGACGAAGAAGACGATCTGCACAAAACCAGGCCGTGTCCTGATTTGTGTCCGCGTTTGTGTCCGCGTGGCCCCACACGGACATGACCAACTTGTGCCTCTTTGCTCGTTATTCTTCATTTTACCTGTTTATCATTGTTTTGAGGTCGGCATAATCACGGAGACGAGCCCGAAAGCGGAACAACTCTCCCCAAATAGAGTTCTTTCTTTCCTTAACTTTACTCTGTTTTAATGTCTATCTTATTTATGATGTTTGTTTTTATAATTATGTGTGAGTAATAAACCTAGCCTCTCGGGTTGGAAAGCAAGCCTATTTTATATAATTATGTTATGTAGACTTCCCACTATAATCTATTTAAGCAATATTTTGATTCTTGTCCTTAATGCACTTTAATCTTTAGGCCAATTATTAAAGTGATATTTGTAGTTCTCTTGTTAAAATGCTATGCTGAACAAGGTTCTAGACATAGGAAGTCAAATCAGGTTAACGACTAGAAGCGTGTCTCGCCTATAGGTTAATCTGTCTCCAATAGGAATTGGTAATAAAGCGAGTAATTTATAATGACTTGGGCAAGGATTGCGGCTTGTTATTTAAATTAGTCAGGGTTTATTGTACAAGGACCGGTCAATGAACTAATTAAGATTCCTGAGTTTATTGTTAAAGTGGGAAAGTTTATATTGATATAATTGGATAAAATAGGTGAGCAGAACAACCCAGGATGCTTCCCTAAAAACAAAGTTTTACAACCGCTATTATTATTCTGTTTTGATTAATTATTTTTATTACTGTTCTGTCTAAGTTAAGTTTTAAACCACAATTTCCCTAAAAAAGTGATATGTTTCTGTTCAGTAGTCTAATTAGAATTCTCAGTCAATTTACTACACTATCAGTTAAACTACAGCAAGGTCCCCAAGAGTTCGACAACCCCACAGATCCACTATTCCGCAAAACGATAGGTACACTGCCTAAGTTGTAGAAGTAGTCACATATTTCTCCAACAGAAATCAAGGAAAATTTCTTGAATTGTTGAAACTTCTTGCATCTTACAACAAGTTAGTGATGTCGTATTAGCGAATGCTCTTCACAATGCAAAATACACATCACTAGGTGTTCAAAAGGAAATTATATGTGTTTTTGCTATGTGCAAGTATTCATTGTGGCAAATGTTGAAGAAAATACTAACATAAGCAGTAAAACCTAGCTACAATGGGCAAGTGCACCCAATTCGTTGTAATATAACAAGTGTCGTATCCACAAGGAAATTGGTTACTAATTCCCGTGCTTCGGTATCTTAGTAAGTTATGAATAAAAACTGTAAATGGGGGTTTAGCTAGAGGAAAGCTTAGTTGTTTGTAAAGACAAGGGAAACAATAAAATAATAAACTAAAGTGGTTTAGATAGAATGGACGGAGAAGAATCCTAGGATAGCGGGGAATCACCTAAATTACCCAATGAAACTCTTAACCATAACTCATTCCCATAATTTCTATTAGAGCTAAAATCAGGAATCCCCCAATCATGGAACAATCAACTCTTACCTAATTAATCAGACCTCTTAATTAAAGAAGGTTAAGGTCACTAGGTAGCATTAAACATAAGCTCTTAAACAATAGCCCTATGGTTTTACTCCCAAATCAAGAGTGCAAAAGCTAAGGTTTATCCCTCCATGGTCAAATCCCAATCTCAAAACCACATACTGAAAGGAACCACCATAAATGCAATATTTGATCAAATGAAAGCATTAATTGAACATTGAAGGAGATAAAACAAGTGTATTTAATGAGTTAGGTCAAGAGCATTCAATGAGTAACATTAAGGTCAAACCCCATTATAGGATGCAAAATGAGACTACTCAGCCATTAAAAAGAGAAAGACGAGAGAGAAGAATGATTTAGCCATTATAGGAGCTTTGAAGCTTTAACGGAGGTAGAATATTCAAGCCTCTCTTCCTCCTCTTATTCTCCTCTTTTCTCATCTTCTTTTCTCCCTTGTTTTCTTCTCTCTCTCTCTTCTTTTAGGCTGGAGTTAGGTGGAATGAATAATGGGAATAAACATCCCAAAATTTAGCTTTTCAAAACGTAAATTTGGGAAAAGTTTCCATCCGATCGACCCACCTTGGGTCAGTTGGCCTTGGGAAGACGGTGACACGTGCACTATTTTAAGTTCTGGGTCGGTCACCTTGGGCCAGTCAATTCCAGTAGCTCGGAGACGAGTTAGACCGACCCACTTGGGTCAGTCGGCTCTTGTAAGCTTCTATTTGCACCGGAATCATCCCGATGCTTCCCGTTGCCTTGACATCCTACCCAAAGTGTTTGATCATTGATGTGACCTCTCATTAAGCCTTCTAAAAGCACTCAAATGACTATTTACCTATTAAAATATGTCTAAAAGTATAAGTCTACTAATAATCACAAAAGTACTCTATAAAGTGGCGAAATAGATTATGCACCAAGTAAAATGAAGGTGAATAGAGACCCAAAAATAGAATTATTTCACTACTTATCAACTCCCTCACACTTATCTATTTGCTTGTCCTCAAGTAAAGCTAGAGACCCAAAATGAGGAGAGAAATTTAAAGCAATCAAGTGTTTAGATGAATTCTTGAATTCAAGTGAACTAATTGTGAAAACCTCAAGAGGCGTGCAAACCAGCCTAATCATAGTGATATAGGTGTGCTTAGGGTAAATAAAAAAATATAGAGCTTCGGGGTATGATCTGAGTGCTTCCATGTTCTCAAAGATTATGGGACTTGGAGAAATTTTACCCTGGCCAACATCACTCAAGAATGGACATTGAGGAAAAACAAAAGGAAAAATAGATGTGTGCATTTGTTTCACTTTTGCAACAAGAGGTAAGGAGAAGATAACTAGACAGTTTGCCTTCCATTAAAGAACACTCAACTCTAATTTTGTTGGTTACCTAAGGTGTCTCTCAAGTTCCTTTTTTTTTAAATTTTCACAAGGAAGCACCCCTTAGCAATCCCTAGATGAGAAGATAGAAAGAACCCCTAAGCAATAAAAACTCACCAAGATAGGGACTTATGGTTCCACCACAAATATATGCTCCTCAAGAGGAAACTTGTGAAAAATTTTGGTGAGAAATTCCAAGAATTCATAGAAAAACTTGCTTACTATAAATGTAACTCTTACATGGAAGCTATAGATACACATAAGGAAATTGAGCAGTGCATCAAAAAGAAAAGGTCGTTTCCCCCACACTTGAATGGGATAATGTCCTCATTGTTTAACGCAGAGCTCAAGGAAAAATAAACAGAAGACCTTTTTGAAAAACTAAGGATAGCATAGGAAAAAAAATAACAAAATAGTAATGAGTAATGCTGAGAAGATGGATGAAACTAGTACTCCCCTGAAAAAGACGAGTTGTTTGCGGGTTTCCCCCACACTTGCAAGTGTCCGGGTTAGTTTAAGCACTGCTTTCTGCCGAAGGTACATGAAATTTTCGTAAGAGTTTCCTTTGAAAAGTTTCCAACTCATCACTTAGAGATATACATGTTTCCATGCTATGAACCTATAATGCATCAACACAAACTAGGGCGCAAAAAGATTCAGAAGAATACACAAAAGCCCAAATTAGAAAGCAAAAGTGGACTTATGTATGAGTCCAATGTCATAATCCAAATTCAAAGAACAACAATACAAAGTGCGGAAAGTAAAATGCAGTGCAAACAAAAGAACTAAAGCAATAATGAAAGGGAAATAAAGTGTCTCAGAAAACATAAGAACTCCAAAATCAATAACTCAACAACACCATGCACAACATGCTCTACTGTGGTGGTGGGCGGCCAGATCGGAGCTCCTCCCTCAGACGCCACATCTCGTCATCCACGTACCGATGGTAGGCCTCCACGCGCTGCTGGAGAGCTTCAAACTCCTCACGTGAGATGGTACCTGATGGTGGCGCAGGCAGGGCTAGTGGAGCAGCAGCGGATGTGGCACTCTGAGTAGACGGTCCAAATGAGGACTTGTCGCTCTATTGGTTTGGATCTGCCCCCACCTTCTTCCAGCCACCGTCGGGGAGGGTGAAGCCCATCCTTCACATGGTAGACTCACCAATGAACTCCATTGGAGGGCTAGGTAGATGTCCCTCTGTGGGTACCCCAAACTAAGAAATCTGCCTTTACAGGAAGAAAGGAAAACCCAAGTGTTGGGTATCTTTGTTGGTGATGATGGGAATGAGGTTCTTGAACATGAGGCCAGAGAGAGGCATTGGCGCGTCAGGATCAGGGGCTACCATGTAGTCCATGATTGTAACACCCCTACCGCTAATCTCATCATTACTGTCCAATCACCTCGTACTTCCATACTTACACAACGGATAATTCCTAACACAACGGCGGGTGATACAATGTCGTTAGCCACCCACGTGACCAACCAGGCCTACTTCCATTACAGGATCGGTCTGATGGACCGGAATACCCGAGTACAAATAATACAATTCACATTTCTATTTCCAAACTGAGTATACATAATTCTCCATTCAATACAATAATCAACGCTTACAATACAATATACCGAGTTTACTAATGTACAAACCAAAATACGATCAATTATCACCAGTCTACACATACTTATCAAGTGTCTACACCTCCCACTCATGTCTCACAATTCTACATGTTTCCAAGGTACATAAGGGTGCGACACTTGGTACACCGGCAATTCAAATGGGCTACAAGCCTTATACAAATCAATACATCATTCAATTAATCCCTAGCTAATATTAGGCATAACAGCCCGGTCTCACTCTTGACCATTTAGCTTGTCGGGTACCTGAAATATAAAAACAGCGCCCCAAGGGGCTCAGCAAATTGCTGCGCATGAAATTCGCATACTCCGCGTGCTAACGGGGGTACGCCGACTACTTTGTCAAATACATGAAGCTTATTCTATACATGCATACATGCTATTATAGAAAGCATTACAATCATACAAGATACATACATACAACGTACTTACATACAAGGATACCATACATACAAATGGAAAGCAATACACAAGTCATCCATACAAGGTGATACACTTCTCAAATCTGTACTTCATTCCTTGTTAGCCAGTTGCCCATCCGGGTTAATCCGATGTCTTTACTATTTTACTCGGGACCATATGACTTACACCAGTCTTGGTCTTACTCATACAAATACTTACTTACTTACATTATACTCAAGTTAAGTCGGTGTGACCTCCGGGCAGGGACTACACCGTCCCACCACCGGGCTTTAGGGTGGCTTACTAATCCAGGTTGCTACCCATTTAAGGGGTTTGGACCATGGAAAAGATTAAGGCCAGGAATCGGATCCAACCTCTTGTGTCTCCTCATCCTCACGCGTGGCCGAAACTATATCGGGCTTCTTACATACTTCCAATTTTACCAATTTACTCAAAGTTAGAGGGGTTACTTAGTTAGTGAGTTAGTTAGAAACATTTCACAATCACTAAGTCAAGGGTTAGCACAAAGGCACAACCACAATTAGTATTCATCATCATTCATACATTTCATGAATTATACAAACTAAGAGTTCAAATACTAACATCAATACACAATACACTACAAGTACAAGAAAGTGCAATAAATCCGATTCGTGTGTTTTATCTTATTTAGGTGGTCACATAGCACACAAACACACAAATCAGAGTAGCCAAGGTAGCATACAGGACATGAGAAAATCATTCTGTTCACCGTTGTTCTTGGACTCACCAACTCTCCTTCGGTGTTCAATTCATTCAAATCCTATAACATACATAGAATCGGGCGGTTAATTACCTATAATTAACCTAACCCATTTCATCTTTAGTGTCTCCTAATTTACAACTAACTAATTCCTTACAATTCAAATTCATTCACATAAGTTACTTACTTCTCATTACTTCCCAAGCTTGTTTATACCCTTAATGACCATTAAACATCATTAATCAAGTCTTAATTACCTTATAATATCATTACCATTCAAATCCCCATCATTAGAATGCGTTAAAATACATTCTGGTGAATTTTTTGGGTGGTCCGGGTTTGTGTTCGGGGTTTCAAACCCGGACTAAAGCTGGAAAAATGATTCTGCCGTGTTTTACTATGGTCCGGGCTTGTGTACCGGGATACAAACCCGGACCAACCTTTGTTACGTGCTTCTGGCATGTTTTTGGGGTGGTCCGGGTTTGTGTACCGGTTTGTAAACCCGGACCAGCCCTGTTACACAATATTTTATAGTTTTTCAGCCTCCTTTCAACCCCTATTTCATATCCAATTATTTCCTAATCTTTCCACATGTAATCTAGCATGTTTTTACACCAATTAGGCACTCTAAACCTCCTTAATTATTCCCTTAAACTCATCACCCATTTCTTGGTTTCCTTACATCTTTATTCCGCTGCTAATGCTCATAAACTCTTTGCTACAGATTTTGCTATACTTCTCTTAACTAACCTATTGGTTCTCTCCTTGCGTTATTTCCATTATACTTATCCCAAGTCTTACCCAATACAATACTCCTTCCTAATCTAGTTTCCAATGTGATTAACTACTCAATCAAATCCCAAGCATACCTAGTGCATCCTAGGTTCTTCCTTCACCATTTCACACTTATGTCACCTAGTTCCCAAGTAAATTTTGACAGAGTTTCCCTAAATTTCTAAGTATTCTCACCACATTGTTTTGCTCCTTCAACACAGTTTTCAACCTTGTTCAATATATACCTCATTCACACAAAATCCTAAACACTTACCACACACTTAGTGCTCACACTTAGCATTTTATTCACTTGATTCAAAAGCTTCTAATTATCAATACAATCAATACTACTATACCCCATTTCCTTTCCCACCATTGCAGTAGCACTACACTATACCAAAGCAATGTACTTATTCATACACAAACCTTAAAAACTGTACAGAGGTAACTCATTACCTTAAGTTTCTTGATTCCTTTTTCCTTTCTCTCCTTCTTCCTTTCTTGTTCCTCCTTCCTTCTTTGTTCTTGTTTTCTTGTTTCTTGATTTTAACTAGGCCAAGCTATAGCCACGTTCCAAGGCATACACACACAAGCTAGTAAATTTTCTAACTTAAGAACCAAACCCTAACTTGTAAGAAAACACTTAAAACTCTAAGGAAGTATTATCTTGAACTTCTAAATGAAGTTTTGGGTAGTAAAATGGCAATGTTTCAGCTCCCCTTTTGAAATGCCAAACCGGCTGAACAAGGAACAATGGGGGTTCAATGTGAGTTTTTGATTTTACAAAGGAACAGTTGGAAAGGAAGGGCTTTGAGTCCTTTTCTTACCTTAGAACAACAGGAAGAAGATGGGGCTCCAAATGGTCACCTTCAAGCTCCAAAAACGGTTACACCCATGAAAACGAAGTTGGAGATTTTGATTTTTGAAAGATGGAAAACGATCTCCAAAGCAAGGGGAATTCAACAATGAATTTTAATGGTCCTAGACCTTCGCTAAGGTCTAATTATAGACATTTGGTTGACTAAAATTATTACAGGTCTATTTAACCCGCTTAAAGTCGCGTTTTCCCGGTTTCCTCGAAAAACGCGCTTTAAGGTTCGTTTGTGTTTTTAATCCGTTTTATGGATCCGTTTTCTTCGGGAATTGTTCCCACATATTTACTTAGGCATAATTAAGCCTTAGGAACCCATCTAGGATCCTAGTCAAGGTCACATAACCCCTATGGTTATGTAACGCTCATTTTTACATTTCTCGCTTTTTAAGCGTTTTCTCTTTTCTTTTGGTTTTATTTTCTTTACCAATATTCCTTAGGCACTATTAGGCCCTTAAATACCATATTAGAATGATTTAATCACCTTAATTAAGTTCGGGGTATTTCAATCTACCCCCCTTAACGAACTTTCCCTCAAAGTTGTTCAAAGTTGAAGGATTACTATAGTTACTCATTTGACATCTCAATTGCAAAAATCATACATTCAAGCATCCCTACAATTTCTCTGATCCATTACACAAGGTATTTACATACAATCCAATACAAGTACAATACACCCCGTGGAAGCACTCCACAATACAATTGCAAGCATACAATGCAAGCATTACCATCACTACAATCCGTATTCCAACCACCCATCTGGTTCTACAATACCCGATATATGTATACATACAATGCAAAGCTATCCCGAAGCAATGCAAAAATACTCTTTCGTGTGATCTCTCTATTCTTGGAAAAATACACAACACACACTGCCACCGTCCTACCGGTCAACTCAGGACCGTTGCTTGTCTGGAACAGTGGTTTCAAAACTAATCTTCATTCTCAAATTTGAAGGAAAATCATTTTGTAAATATTAGTTAGAAATCCTTTTTGAAAAAACAATCAACTCCAAGTCTAATTTATACTCATTACGTCTATTCTATGCGTGATTACTTGTGACCACTTGAAGGGAGCTTCAAGAATCATTCGACCCTGATGTGATCAGCATCAGTGTTGAACTATCTTTCCACCCCAATTTGTGTTCCGTTTCCCTTGATCTGATCAGGATCAAGTTCGACTTCCCACTTCAGTTTCACACAATCAAATAATTCAATTATTTCCATTTTCTATCTTTTTACTTTTCCTAGTCATAATCACAAACCATACATCTCCAAGGGATGGAACTCTGTCCATCAATCATCCTCAATTTACTTAAGAATTCACTACCTATTGGACTCGTTTCATCAACTATTACTCATTCCATCCATTATTCTCAATCATTTCAAATAATTTATCTAAGAAATACAATACTTGTGGAGTTCAGTCCACCAACCATTCTCACTTCGCCTCAAAACAATCACCTAGGGAACTCAACTCCCTCTAGGTTCTACATCGGTTTCATACTGACTCGTGCATCGCAATGCCATGTCTAACCTCAAATAGACATATATTATGGGGATTTTCATTCCCTAGGAGTTACTCTACTCCTTTTTACTAATACTCTCACACTGGAGTTACAAGATAAGTGTATTTCTATCCATGGTATTCGCATCTCCTATGTACAATTACCACAATTACGCTATAAATGGATACCTATGTTTAAGTAACATAAGTACCAATCATCAAACCAATTCTCACTTGTGCTATGCACACTGTAGTTTACGTACTTAATACGTGAAACATATACTAAGCGGTTTTTCGCTCTACCCCCCTCAAAAGGGATTACGACCACGTAATCTACCATATGTTATCATTGAACATTGGTTCACTCAATTCGGGCATCCTGAAGCATTTTAGCTTCGATACGGTCTATTATACCATGTATTCTGGTCAAAGGGTCTTAACCATACTAACGGTTTAGTCCCTGCACCAAGAATTCCCATTAGAGTTTATTTAACTCATAACCAGTTCGGTACTAGCCTATCCGACTTCAAGGCATTGATAATTATCCATTCTCTCATACTTACTGGGTATATTTAACCTCTGAGCTAGGGCCCACTAGCTTCTGCTGCGCGACCCTGATAACTTTAGAGCTTAACTCGCCATTTTCGTTACTCTTAATGTATTACACATTTACTTATTTTCCCTTTTATCTTGGGATATACGGTTTCCCAACCGGCGCGTGGTATCTTTTACCGTGTGCGAACTTATTGTGTTATAGGTTTTCTATCCAGTTTTCTGGGAATCTATTATGCATACTACTGTATACTTCTGTGTTTATTCACTTAGTTCTTCCGACTTGTTGTCGGTGGAGGTTTAGCTACTACCTACTGTGTAGTGCTTCCTCTGATCATTGGTTCCTGGCTATTCACTCATGTAGTGTTATACCAGTTTTCTTTTATCGTACTATGTTGCATTTTATAAGCATCGATCCTCACGGCGCTCATAATTTTGTTTCAGCTTTTATTCCAATGGAATTCACAGGTTGTGATTGTTGGCATCTCCAACGTTCCTCGTGCATCCTTGGCCGAAAGGCCACATGGTTTGGTACTAGGTTTACGCTTACTCTGGCTTGCGCCATGTTCACTATTGCGTTTACAAATCCTCCGTATTTAGTACGGTTAGTTGTTCAGCAATCGGGTATTCTTGCCCCAAGTAATTACTCCTCTTATCGAGTTGATCCACCAGGTATACGCTTTCAGTTCCTTATGAAGTTGCATTAGGAATGAACAATGCGTTCCTTGTGTGATCTTTGTTATATGGTTAAGACTGTAGGCTTCCATGCCCCGTCTATCTACCAATTCCTTCATCTCGACCTCGCTGAGTCCATCTCATGGTTTGTTTCCCATATTATGGTCTAACTACATTCCCATAGCGGTCGCTTGTTGCGCACCATGTTCTTACTCGTTAGACAATATTGTTTTCACGGCCTCCGCTACTGTGGTAGCTTGCCTTTACTCATTGCCATTGCCGTTGGCACCATTCCTCAACTGTACGCTCCAATGTTACATTTTATATTCAATTCCTTCGTGGTGTAAAAACACTGGAAGTTTTCTAGATTCGTGTGTATGGTGGTTGTTGTAGCATACCGCAATGTCGTTATCTTAATGTGAAGATGCTCTTCGTCCATTCTGGGTTCATGTGTAGGTTAGCTTACCTCACATTCTCGCATCACTTATGA
This sequence comes from Limonium bicolor, assembly GCA_023374045.1. Taxonomy (NCBI): domain Eukaryota; kingdom Viridiplantae; phylum Streptophyta; class Magnoliopsida; order Caryophyllales; family Plumbaginaceae; genus Limonium; species Limonium bicolor. Next base: position 480,000,286 of record CM041777.1, on the reverse strand, counting down.
CATCATTTACCATGTGACTTGGTTGACCAAGGGTGAAGTAATCTGTTGGATCACCAGATCCTTTGAGCGTTTGTCATTTGATGTGTCAAAATACGCACTCATATTGCTTGTTTTTGACCTTCATTGCCTTCTACATTGGGCATTGGGTGTAAGATCTGGGCGTGCATCCTTTCTTCTCTATGCACATCATTGGGACATCCCAAGGAAACTCCAAGGGTTATTGATCCCGTTCCGTAATATAAGGGTGTTCCATCACCGATAAGTGAAAGCTCATATTGAGGGGTTTATTTCACTCACAAGCCACATGACAGGGTCTTACTGTGCTAGCCTCTGCTTAAGTACTTCTGTAACACCCCTCTCCATAATCGCGTAATAATCTCTCACGTAGAAATAAATAAAACGTCTTACAGCGGAAGAAATAATAACAACAACAATACTCACTCGGGTGTCACCGGCCATTACTCGCCCATGCGAGCAACGAAGCCAAACTATCACCAACAACCAACATAAACAAACTGCTAACCGCTGTGATAACGAGATAACTTCCTATACATCATACTAAATCCATACACCATAAACGTCGACAAGTGAGCGTCTACCCAGTCCTGAATATACATAACCGTACCATAATACAACTCCATGTGCGATAATTAAAATAAACTCTAATTACCCTGTTCCCGCACTTCGGCTTCGGCGATAATCAACAACCTGCATAATGGTGTAGTATCAGCGATAGACACTGAGTATGCCGGGCCTGGACCCTAATGGTCACTTTGTCATTTTAACCATCTTATTATTGGATTGGTTTCATGATTTACCATTTTACAGATATAATCAATACTGTAATATCCTGCATATAAACATAACCATCCATCCAATCCAAACATTCATTTCATATCACTAACAACAGTTGTATAATCGAACGTATCGAAATAATTGCAGTATAATGTACAATGTACAATCGCCGTAGCGAACGGTTTCCATAGTTAATTTACCTTGGCCTTCAAGGCCCCATCCAAACCATGTTTAATTAATTCCAGTTGGGCGTCATGTTGAGACAACCCGATAACCTCACCATGGACAGTAGTCCTCCCGTACACACAAAGGTGCTCATTTCGCCAGAGGTCCGGAGGCCCCTGACTATTCTCTTTTGTCTCGTAAGACGTCCATATAAAAGGCCGTAGCCACCTGACCCACGATCCAAATAGGGCTCGTTGGGTATAAACCTGGAGCGGAACCCAATCAGGAACCCCTCAGTGATCACAAATGCGCAACCAAGTAGTTCATAAACTACCGGGATTCCTCACCTCAACTCATACCATCTCTCTCTCATAATGTTTAAGATATGCTCTTAGTCTTATGGAGAATATAATTATTAATTAGCTGCCCAATGGGTCTCACGCTTACCTAGAAAGAATCTAGGTCATATTCATGTTCGAGATCCATGCTCTAGAGACCGACAATGTCGTGACTCGTTTCCTAAGTGTTTTACTTAGGTCACCATATACTTAATATTAATACTATATATGGTATTATATCAAGTAACCGTTTTGTTATCGCAATAACGTATATGTATGTTTATATAAGTTGATCTATAGTCGACGTAGTGTTAGTCCCGTAGGACGCTTGTGCATAATAATTAATGCAGTAGCACACAATCACATACATGTATCCAAAACACTTAACACACAAGTGATATCAACCAAATCCGAGCCCAAGGAGTTTCCTTAGGACAACTCAGATCAAACCCCTTTACATACCGTTCACCAAGACCTAGGATGCGCAGTGTAGACCACTAGCTCGTCAAGCGCCTCCGTCTGAAGTATGATCTAAACGGTAATAAAACTATAAGTCAGTCACCATGACTAACTACGTCCGGTATTTCAGAATAACAAGTAACCCCGACAGTTCATCCCCGCATTTCTACAGTTAATTGTTACGGGTTTCTCTAAACCAGTCGGCTTTGTTACTAAAACTCGTATGTCAAAATATTTCGACTGTTAAGTTTAATTCGTTATATTTCTTTAATCTTATCCACCATTAAATTTAGGTATATAACCTATAGTTGCATGTATGCATGCATTATTTATTATATAGTATTATTTTTCCACCATCCATTATAATACATTGTATTATATAACCCATTATCTTAGCAAATTATATTTGCATTCAAAAACTCATAACTTATAGTTTGTAACTATTTTGTAATAACCACCACCATTATATTATATGGTTTCCAACCATAATATATATCCATCCTTATATACATTATTCTTGTATATATATATATTTACCACATAGGTAAGTTTCATAAGTTATAAAACTCTTATATTATATGTTACATTTTATCATCTTATATTAGATGATTATTCCCATTAGTTATATTATATTACACAACTTATATTAAGATCATTATCCTAATATTATGTAACAATTTATGTTGTATTACTACAACTCCTAAGGTTTATTCATAAATACCTTATTTTATAAATCTTATTTATTTATAGTTTGTCACATTATATAATGTGAATATCCTTCTTCATTAATTCCATCTAAAACCACATAATACCATATAATTGTTATAACATTTATAACATTATAGACCTTAGTCTAAAATTCACATTCCAAACTTTTATAAATTCGGTACAGCCCTTTTCTTTATTTAAATTCTCTTTTGACCACATAACATTATGTAATGTTATACCATATACTAATATCATATAATATGATAATTTTATTTCCTTAAATTTATAACCTATAGTTTTTATACAAAACTATTTAATATTGCCGCATGGGCACCATATAAAAACCTTATTCTTTTTCATAATCCATAGTTTCCTTTATTTACAAAATCACCCCATTATTTATAACATGTTATATACATCATATAATTAACATTTTTAACTTATAAAATGGTATAACCTATGGTTATATTTTTGTAAAATTCCTAACCGACCTCAATATATTCTATAATTGCCATTTGGCCCAATTTATAACATATAGTTTTATTATATCCTTAAAACTATATATTATACATATATCTTAATAACTACTCTTATATAGTTCTAAAAATCACCAAATTTCACCCAAGGGTTATAAATATTATTACTAACCCATATATTCTCGCTTATTACTATTACACCCCATCTTTTATTCCAAAGTGTCATAATGACATAATAACTATATATTATACATATATAGTTTATTTTAAATTCCAAAATCAACCCAATAAATTCCTAAAAATTCCTAATAGCCCATGGGTGTTTATAATACCATTATACACCCTTAACTTTCGGTAATAACATATATACCACATATGTTATAAAATTGTTACAATTAAATACTTATCTTATAATAAAACCTTAAATAAGTTACTTAACTTATCTAATTTGGTCAAAACCTACCATATGGTCAAGGTTGACCACCTTAATATTTCCTTGACCACCAATTCCTTATAATTACGGTTTATGACCATATCTTTTCAGAAATTACAATATAACCCCAAAACTTTATATAATCTTATAATTTTTATATAAACTCATTTAAACCTCTCATTTTCGGCTTTATTCTTATATAGCCCCCAAATTTAATTTAATTATGGTTTATACCACATTTCCATGCGGTAGTATACATTCACCACCTAAACTTAAATAAAACCTTATAAATGCAAAAATAAATGGCCTAAAGTACATGGCCTTATTACAAACATTAGCTTATAAAATAAATTACACATAAATGCCCAAAAATGCTGTAAACTCTCGGCCCTTACCATATATTTTCATTAATTACCAATTTTCCACATAATGTCTTAAATTTGACAATTATGCTAATTAATTAGTTATAAAATTTACTAAACCATTCCTTAATCACCTAAGGTCAAAATAAGACCTTAATAACCCATTTCACTCACGGCACAATTTTATAAATATGTATAAACACATATTAATATACCAAGTGTAGGTTTAAGTGATTTATACCTTGTTTTTGCCAAGCTAAGGCCTTGTTTGGCCACGGCTGTATGGAGATAATATTTCCACAACTTAGTTTACATGTTTTCAAACAGCAATTAAGGCATGATTAGTCCCCAAGTAAGATCTAACCATAAGAAGTGTTTAATGTCAATTTTCAAGGTAAAATTTACCTTAGAATACCAAGGTAACCAAGGTTGATCTCGGCCTGTTTTTACAGTAGAGAAAGAGCATCAAAAAGATACTAAAACCAAGCTTTAAACTGGTATAACTCAGATTAGAAGATGGCTAATTTTTACCTTGTTTAAAATGCCTAAAATGGTGTTTTTGGCTTGGATCTGGATATACCTTCAAGATCTTGATATACCAACTGAATAAGTATGTTAAGATGAAGATTATAAGCTTATAAAACAAAGCTTTACAACCGGAATTGATGAGAATCAAAGGATAAGTGCTTAAAGCACATTTTTTACCTTAAGAAACATTAGATTTCTCCACCTTCTTCCCTTGTTAATGCCGAGATACACCCACCATTTAACCTCCAAAAAAACCTAAGAACATTGATGGAAATGGTTGATGCTTTGCTCCATGGAAAGAGGAAAGAATTGTGAAGAAAATGGACATAAAATGACTAATTAAGCTTACCTAGGTAGCAAGGTGTTCTTCTCTGTTCTTGGTGAGTTATCCACGGTTTGGAGAAGCCAAAGGGAGAGTGTGCAAGGTGTGGTGTCGGCTGGGACGGAAGCAAATGAGAAATGAAGCCTAAATTTGCTTTTAAGTTAAGTTAATGTTATTTAATGTAATAGTAAATGATGACTCACTTAATTAGCTGGATATTTTGTATCAAAGTTGAGTGAGCTGTCTTCCATGCTCTATGCCTGCCGACTTCCAAGGGGTATGGGTGCTCATTCATTGACCATTGACCATACTTAGTCAATTTTGCTTAAAAATGCACTATTTGGGTTACTATTCATACTAAATTGCCCATTTTGATTTTTATTTTCCAAACTTTGATTTAGACTTTATAATATAGTCTATCATGTCACATTAATGTTTTAAACAATATACTCCAGTCTTTAAAATGACAAAAGTCATTATCTTAGAGCTCATACACAAAAACGTGCTTTAAGGTGTTTTAGTGCACATTTTGTGTCGCAGGGTGTTTCTGAGCTCTATTTTCTTTTAGAACAGTTTTTTTTGTTCCTTACATGATATGTAATCTTAGGAATCCAAATTTATACAAAATAGAGGTCATTAGACCTTTAAGGTTTTCTTAGAGCACATTTTTGCCCTACTTGACTTTGAAGCATGTAAATGCTTGTTCTTTGTGTTGGAGTATTTTCCAACAATTTTAATATGTTTAGTTATGTGTTAATAAGCTTAGGACAAAGTTTTAGGTCCTAAGAAGTTCATTTGGGTATTTATTTACCCTAAACAGTCAAAGGGTGCAATATCTTGCTTTGTGTTGACCACTGTTGTTCTCAGTTGACTTTTAAGGCATGTTTAGGCCTTAATTAATGTGATTAGATGTTTAATCCATGTTTTATTAGTTTGGGGTATTTCAGTCAACCCCCCTTAAAAAGACTTCGTCCCGAAGTCGCTTAATCAAATAGGTCTGTATATAAATATATAACTACCCATGATTCCCATAATGTATATCTATGTGATATATCATTTAGACACATCGTATTGTGCTTATACAGCACATAGCCATCACTTTGTGGCGTTAGTTCAATCATATATGGATATAGGTGATCCATCAGCACCATTATTTCCTATCAATTCTACAAACCCTGACAACCTCCCCGAGGTGTCCATAACATACCATCGTTCCACATTCCATATCTAATGATTCATTTCGTATCTAGACGATACCATATGTAATCATTCTACAAGGCAATATAAATATATATATCACAAGTAGCATAAAAAGTTATTACACACATGGGTGTAAATACAACATTCAAGCAGGTATCTCATACGATACACACATACAAGTGCACATGACACACCAAACAAACCAAACAACGTACGCCCCGCGTACCAAACATAACCAACAAAACATCGTATGCCCCGCATACCACCAATTCACTGTATGCCATGCATACAAAACAAACCATAAACAAACCTCGTATGCCCCGCATACCACAAACTACTGTATGCCCCGCATACGAAACAACAAAACTTAGTGTACACACGTGCACATCCAAGAGGCTCTACCCCCCTTAAAAATGGTTACGCCCCTGTACCCCACAAGTATACAACAGCCGCTCAACAAGGAGCACTGGATACTTGGCTCTCAAAGAGTTTATCACCTCGTGGATTATCCTCATATCAGAGAGACGGGTATGACTCTAGCCCTTCTGGGGCCCACAATACATAAAGGGTGAGGTACTGAACTATTTGTGCTCTCTCCCAAGTTCGTTCTAATGGGCCCCCTCGCTCCGCATTGAGGTGCAGACCCACGAACATAGGCTCAGTTTGCTCTTTTCATTGCTGTGTATCCTCTCATTTGGATCACTAACATACATGCGTGTGTTTTCTCTCACTGATATTCAGCTTGAGGTGTAATATGACATTGGCTATTGTTTAGTACTTAGTGCTCTTTGCACTTGTCTTTGTAATACTAAGACGTACCAGCCTGTATGTCCACGGAGATGATAACTGTCATCCATGTCTCCTGGTGGTTTTGTTCCGGAGTAACACACTGTTGTAGTTCTTTGATACACACTCTTGTTGATATCCATTACATCTTCCTGTATTCCCACTAGATTAGTAACTGCCCAAGTGTAATACCAAAACACTCAGTCCTACAGAGTGTAGAGGCGTAAACTCTCAGCAGCTAATATCTAATGAGTCAAACAAATAAGATGAGCGAATTATCATGTGAGTGGTACATTCCAAGTCCATTGTTCCTTGCTTGAGGTATCTGCTAGTATATTAGCTTTGTCTCTCATCGTTGCGTAGTCACGCGTTTATGTCCACACCATCTGGTAGATTTCCTTTGGATTGCAAGAATTTGCTCGATCCTTATGAGGATTCTACATATAATTCGTCCAAAATGGGTTTCCATGTTTCTTTCCTTAGTATTCACGTCCTTGAAAGGTTCCTTTATCTTCATTGTATACTGTCTACTTCTCTCTGTTGAAGGTTCTTGACTTAACTAGTCCGTTGATTTAACTGCGGCTCTTCTCGTCCATCTTCGAGGTAATCTGTCTTATTGTCCGTAGTACGGAGTTGACTACTTCTCGTGTTCCTAACTACTTGTCTACTTGCATAGGGTACCATACTGATACATTACTACTTACCCGACTAACTCATAAATAAGTCTGTCAGGCCCACATGCGCCTATCGGAGTGCGGTCATCCCATGTCTCGTTTAGTAAACTGGTAATGTCTGTCACACGGGTATTGTGAAGTATTCTGTTGTCAATCTCCCTTTGATGGATATCCTTTTTTTTGTTTATTAGCTCATGTTATCGGTTACCTTGTTGTAAGTGCTATTGCCCTAGTGGCATCAGTGGTAATTTGTGCCATAAGCCGGTGTTATTCAGCTCGGTGTAAGTAAAATTCGTGCTACATTTAGCAAAGCTGGTTCTTCTGTCTCGATCTCATTGAGTACAACAACATATATTCCTGTCCTCCCTGTTTATCATGATCACATCTCATCTGTAGTTCATATTTGTTCCCTCATCCGTGTAATTGGATATATTGCAGATTGCATAATAGCTTGAGCAACTTGGCTCTCCACTTCCTAACCATCCTCACTGACGGTGGTACATCTACAAAGGGTATTCTTGTCTATAAGGACTAAACATTCATCATTAATAGTGATTAGCATTAAATGCAGGTATTCACTGATGGTATTTGGCTAATAAGCCATGTCTGACAATTCCCGAATAATTAAACTGGTGTGGTTTACAATCACAATGGCTGTATAATTTCTCCAGTTGCAGTGGTCGGACTAACGGTCTTCCCAAGGTTGCATAGGTTTCTAATCTCAAGGTTTGTATGAAAATATGAAAATAATTTTTTTATATATATAATAAAAGATTAAAAAGTAATAGTTGCAGTTGCTGCACTTGCTCTGTCAAGTGCGCAAGGCAGATGGAAATTTTAGTGGTTTACTTGTCATAGCGCTTGCAATAGCAAGTGCGCCATGCAGGTGGGAATATTGGTTTAGTAATCATTGGTCTCATTGACTCTGTGTCGTCGAGTATGGGCTACATGATAATGTAAGCATTAACATCCTGTTCATATATATAATCCGTCAAGGTTCCAAGGTTACTCGCATCGAGTCCACAAAACTAGTCTCAAAAGTAATACACAAAAGGAGAGATGACACACTCCCACATACTTATAACATATCTCTGTCTAACATCCAAGGTAAGTACATAACATAGTAAGTAAAAGTCTTCCACCAGCGGTCTCATGGAGTTCAGAGTACTCATGCCCTATCTACTCCCTTGCCTCTCTGGGCTCCAGCATCAGTAGATGTCTGGCCATCCTGACCGCCTCGGGGTACTCCAGATCCTCCAACTGAGGTCTTCTGAGTATTCCTTGGTGGCCTGTAGTTACGGCTCTCTGGGTTCATCCAGCACTCGAACTCCCGGTGGCCCTCTTTCTTGCAACACCGACACTCAACTTTGCGGCCATTGCAGTCGACCCCAGGATGGTCCCTTCCACAACGCTTACAATAGAAATGGCGATGGGGCTGTCCGGTGCCTAATGGTAGCATTTAGTTTTAAGTTAAAATCTGATAATATAAAGGTTAAGGTCATAATTTAATTTAAGAGGTAGGTGTTCTCACCCTTAGGAGGTGCAGATCTCAGAGGCTGAGCATCTATAACTGGGCCGGTCAACCGAAGGACGGGCTCTTTCCCCTTCGCTCCCTGGTGACCCTACTGCCCTTTCCTCTGAAAGAATTTCCTGTTTAAGGTCTCGGGTCAGCATTCATAAGGTATTTAATATGGTAAACAATTTAGAACGGGATAAGTCCTTACTTTCCCTTCTTCTGGCTATCGCCTGGAGATGCTCCTCCACCCTCAGACTCTCCCTCAGGGTTCTTTCTCTTCTTTGTCCCGAGAGTCTCTTCCCGATCTGGAGCATTAGCTCCGTCCTCGAGGCAGCGTCATAACACTCCTGGAATCTCATTGGTAAGCTCTCACAAAGTTAATCGGTAATGTAGTAAGTAAAGAATTTATGGCTTTCATGTTAATACCTGGATGGTAGTGTAGAGGGTAGCACCCATCGCCATCTGGATGCGAAACAACAATCCCCCCCGGAACTTCTCGACCTTCACGGTCTCTGAGTAATCAACTCCGGGGATAAAGTCCAGCAGACCAATGAATCGAGCGTAGTACTCATCCACGGTCAGACCTCCCTGAGATAATGTCTCGAACTCATGGCGTTTCTTCTTCTTAAGATGTGCCGGATAGTACTTCCCCCTCAGCAACTCGACAATGGCAGCCCACGAAAAGTCGGGCGTAGCCAGGTGATGGTCCTTGACCAACCTCCACCAAGTGCTGGCTGCATCCTTCAGAAGGAAAGCAGCAATGACAACCTTCTGGTTGGCAGGTACTTACAAAGCTTCGTAGGCCTTCTCATGTTCAACAATGAAACGCCCTAAGGCTACGGGGTCTGGCTCCCTAGAATATGTAGGTGGTCGGGTCTCGGTAACTGACTTCAGCCAGTTCGTTTCCCTGGGCTGTGGCGGGTGGGCTGGTGCTCCTCCAATTTGAGTACCAAGCTGTGCGAGAACGGCAGCAATCGTCTCAGCAACTCCTGGAACCACGGGGTCACCGCCTCCACCTCTACCAGTACCACGCCCTCTAGTTCCCCTAGACATCTGTAGTACAGTATGTCTCATAAATACTCGGTAATTTACCGTACACAACCAGTAGATATTGAATTGCCTTTAAGGCTAGTATATCACGTAATTTGTGTTACTAAACTCAATATCTTTTAAGACGAATCATCTCGTACGTCACAAATGGTTCCCGTAATTTCCCAAGTCCTAAGCTCACTATCTTAACCTATTTTCCTCGTCATCAGAGCGGTACTCCGCTCTGATACCACTTTTGTAACACCCCTCTCCATAATCGTGTAATAATCTCTCACGTAGAAATAAATAAAACGTCTTACAGCGGAAGAAATAATAACAACAACAATACTCACTCGGGTGTCACCGGCCATTACTCGCCCATGCGAGCAACGAAGCCAAACTATCACCAACAACCAACATAAACAAATGCTAACCGCTGTGATAACGAGATAACTTCCTATACATCATACTAAATCCATACACCATAAACGTCGACAAGTGAGCGTCTACCCAGTCCTGAATATACATAACCATACCATAATACAACTCCATGTGCGGTAATTAAAATAAACTCTAATTACCCTGTTCCCACACTTCGGCTTCGGCGATAATCAACAACCTGCATAATGGTGTAGTATCAGCGATAGATACTCAGTATGCCGGGCCTGGACCCTAATGGTCACTTTGTCATTTTAACCATCTTATTATTGGATTGGTTTCATGCTTTACCATTTTACAGATATAATCAATACTGTAATATCCTGCAAATAAACATAACCATCCATCCAATCCAAACATTCATTTCCTATCACTAACAACAGTTGTATAATCGAACGTATCGAAATAATTGCAGTATAATGTACAATGTACAATCGCCGTAGCGAACGGTTTCCATAGTTAATTTACCTTGGCCTTCAAGGCCCCATCCAAACCATGTTTAATTAATACCAGTTGGGCCTCATGTTGAGACAACCCGATAACCTCACCATGGACAGTAGTCCTCCCGTACACACAAAGGTGCTCATTTCGCCAGAGGTCCGGAGGCCCCTGACTATTCTCTTTTGTCTCGTAAGACGTCCATATAAAAGGCCGTAGCCACCTGACCCACGATCCGAATAGGGCTCGTTGGGTATAAACCTGGAGCGGAACCCAATCGGGAACCCCTCAGTGATCACAAATGCGCAACCAAGTAGTTCGTAAACTACCGGGATTCCTCACCACAACTCATACCATCTCTCTCTCATAATGTTTAAGATATGCTCTTAGTCTTATGGAGAATATAATTATTAATTAGCTGCCCAATGGGTCTCATGCTTACCTAGAAATAATCTAGGTCATATTCATGTTCGAGATCCATGCTCTAGAGACCGACAATGTCGTGACTCGTTTCCTAAGTGTTTTACTTAGGTCGTCATATACTTAATATTAATACTATGGTATTATATCAAGTAACCGTTTTGTTATCACAATAACATATATGTATGTTTATATCGATCTATAGTCGACGTAGTGTTAGTCCCGTAGGACGCTCGTGCATAATAATTAATGCAGTTGCACACAATCACATACATGTATCCAAAACACTTAACACACAGTGATATCAACCAAATCCGAGCCCAAGGAGTTTCCTTAGGACAACTCAGATCAAACCCCTTTACATACCGTTCACCAAGACCTAGGATGCGCAGTGTAGACCACTAGCTCGTCAAGCGCCTCCGTCTGAAGTATGATCTAAACGGTAATAAAACTATAAGTCAGTCTCCATGACTAACTACGTCCGGTATTTCCGAATAACAAGTAACCCCGACAGTTCATCCCCGCATTTCTACAGTTAATTGTTACGGGTTTCTCTAAACCAGCCGGCTTTGTTACTAAAACTCGTATGTCAAAATATTTCGACTGTTAAGTATAATTCGTTATATTTCTTTAATCTTATCCACCATTAAATTTAGGTATATAACCTATAGTTGCATGTATGCATGCATTATTTATTATATAGTATTATTTTTCCACCATCCATTATAATACATTGTATTATATAACCCATTATCTTAGCAAATTATATTTGCATTCAAAAACTCATAACTTATAGTTTGTAACTATTTTGTAATAACCACCACCATTATATTATATGGTTTCCAACCATAATATATATCCATCCTTATATACATTATTCTTGTATATATATATATATATATATATATTTACCACATAGGTAAGTTTCATGAGTTATAAAACTCTTATATTATATGTTACATTTTATCATCTTATATTAGATGATTATTCCGATTAGTTGTATTATATTACACAACTTATATTAAGATCATTATCCTAATATTATGTAACAATTTATGTTGTATAACAACAACTCCTAAGGTTTATTCATAAATACCTTAGTTTATAAATCTTATTTATTTATAGTTTGTCACATTATATAATGTGAATATCCTTCTTCATTAATTCCATCTAAAACCACATAATACCATATAATTGTTATAACATTTATAACATTATAGACCTTAGTCTAAAATTCACATTCCAAACTTTTATAAATTCGATACAGCCCTTTTCTTTATTTAAATTCTATTTTGACCACATAACATTATGTAATGTTATACCATATACTAATATCATATAATATGATATTTTTATTTCCTTAAATTTATAACCTATAGTTTTTATACAAAACTATTTAATATTGCCGCATGGGCACCATATAAAAACCTTATTCTTTTTCATAATCCATAGTTTCCTTTATTTACAAAATCACCCCATTATTTATAACATGTTATATACATCATATAATATAACATTTTTAACTTATAAAATGGTATAACCTATGGTTATATTTTTAAAATTCCGAACAGACCTCAATATATTCTATAATTTCCATTTGGCCCAATTTATAACATATAGTTTTATTATATCCTTAAAACTATATATTATACATATATCTTAATAAATACTCTTATATAGTTCTAAAAATCACCAAATTTCACCCAAGGGTTATAAATATTATTACTAACCCATATATTCTCGCTTTTTATTATTACACCCCATCTTTTATTCCAAAGTGTCATAATGACATAATAACTATATATTATACTATATAGTTTATTTTAAATTCCAAAATCAACCCAATAAATTCCTAAAAATTCCTAATAGCCCATGGGTGTTTATAATACCATTATACACCCTTAACTTTCGGTAATAACACATATACCACATATGTTATAAAATTGTTACAATTAAATACTTATCTTATAATAAAACCTTAAATAATTTACTTAACTTATCTAATTTGGTCAAAACCTACCATATGGTCAAGGTTGACCACCTTAATATTTCCTTGACCACCAATTCCTTATAATTATGGTTTATAACCATATCTTTTCAGAAATTACAATATAACCCCAAAACTTTATATAATCTTATAATTTTTATATAAACTCATTTAAACCTCTCATTTTCGGCTTTATTCTTATATAGCCCCCAAATTTAATTTAATTATGGTTTATACCACATTTCCATGCGGTAGTATACATTCACCACCTAAACTTAAATAAAACCTTATAAATGCAAAAATAAAATGGCCTAAAGTGCATGGCCTTATTACAAACATTAGCTTATAAAATAAATTACACATAAATGCCCAAAAATGCTGTAAACTCTCGGCCCTTACCATATATTTTCATTAATTACCAATTTTCCACATAATGTCTTAAATTTGACAATTATGCTAATTAATTAGTTATAAAATTTACTAAACCATTCCTTAATCACCTAAGGTCCCAATAAGACCTTAATAAACCATTTAACTCATGGCACAATTTTATAAATATGTATAAACACATATTAATATACCAAGTGTAGGTTTAAGAGATTTATACCTTGTTTTTGCCAATCTAAGGCCTTGTTTGGCCACGGCTGTATGGAGATAATATTTCCACAGCTTAGTTTACATGTTTTCAACAGCAATTAAGGCATGATTAGTCCCCAAGTAAGATCTAACCATAAGAAGTGTTTAATGTCAATTTTCAAGGTAAAATTTACCTTAGAATACCAAAGTAACCAAAGTTGATCTCGGCCTGTTTTTACAGTAGAGAAAGAGCATCGAAAGAGCTACTAAAACCAAGCTTTAAACTAGTATAACTCAGATTAGAAGATGGCTAATTTTTACCTTGTTTAAAATGCCTAAAATGGTGTTTTTGGCTTGGATCTGGCTATACCTTTCAAGATCTTGATATACCAACTGAATAAGTATGTTAAGATGAAGATTATAAGCTTATAAAACAAAGCTTTACAACCGGAATTGATGAGAATCAAAGGATAAGTGCTTAAAGCACATTTTTATACTTTAAGAACAAGATTAGATTTCTCCACCTTCTTCCCTTGTTAATGCCGAGATACACCCTCCATTTAACCTCCAAAACAACCTAAGAACATTTATGGAAATGGTTGATGCTTTGCTCCATGGAAAGAGGAAAGAATTGTGAAGCAAATGGACATAAAATGACTAATTATGCTTACCTAGGTAGCAAGGTGTTCTTCTCTGTTCTTGGTGAGTTAGCCACGGTTTGGAGAAGCCAAAGGGAGAGTGTGCAAGGTGTGGTGTCGGCTGGGACAGAAGCAAATCAGAAAGGAAGCCTAAATTTGCTTTTGGGTTAAGTTAATGTTATTTAATGTAATAGTAAATGATGACTCACTTAATTATCTGGATATTTTGTATCAAAGTTGAGTGAGCTGTATTCCATGCTCTATGCCTGCCGACTTCCAAGGGATGGTGGTCATTCATTGACCATTGACCATACTTAGTCAATTTTGCTTAAAAATGCACTATTTGGGTTACTATTCATACTAAATTGCCCATTTTGATTTTTATTTTCCAAACATTGATTTAGAATTTATAATATAGTCTATCATGTCACATTAATATTTTAAACAATATACTCCAGTCTTTAAAATGACAAAAAGTCATTATCTTAGAGCTCATACACAAAAACGTGCTTTAAGGTGTTTTAGTGCACATTTTGTGTCACAGGGTGTTTCTGAGCTCTATTTTCTTTGAGAACAGTTTTTTTGTGTTCCTTACATGATAAGTGATCTTAGGAATCCAATTTTATACAAAATAGAGGTCATTAAACCTTTAAGGTTTTCTTAGAGCACATTTTTGCCCTACTTGACCTTGAAGCATGTAAATGCTTGTTCTTTGTGTTGGAGTGTTTTCCAACAATTGTAATGTGTTTAGTTATGTGTTAATAAGCTTAGGACAAAGTTTAGGTCCTAAGAAGTTCATTTGGGTATTTATTTACCCTAAACAGTCAAAAGGTACAATATCTTGCTTTGTGTTGAGCACTGTTGTTCTCAGTTGACTTTTAAGGAATGTTTAGGCCTTAATTAATGTGATTAGATGTTTAATCCATGTTTTATTAGTTTGGGGTATTTCAACTTCCACCACTTATATAATGGTTCGTCGTTTGCTTGGTTGACTGCAGAGTATACTACTCTTTTAATTCTCCCTGCTCTTCGAGCGTATTCGTCCGGTGTTTGCTTCTAGTCCGACTACTCTTTCAGTTATCAGCCGTTACTATCAAAGCTCCTTTCTATTCCTAGTTTGGGAATTTCACTTCCCTGTTCAAGCTGTCTCTTGGCAAAAATTACATGCGTAAGTTTTGATGTTATAATAAGTGAAAACCTTTTTAAGGTTTCACATACTCACCACATTAGCGGCCTTATGGTAACTAGTGGTACCTTCAGTCCTCTGATTTCTCGTAGTGCCCAAGTGCGGCTGGATTGGTGTTGTCATCATTTAGATTCTTATGCCTCTGTGCTACTCTTACTACGGAAGGCATGAAAGGCAATTAAAAGCCTCGTCAACTGTATACTAGGCTGATGCCCTAGTGATAGTGACACTGAGGTAGCCATTACTCCAAGCCACTCATTATATTGAGTTCAAATTGAGAGATTCGATTGTCGTTCTACTCATTGTAGGAAAAAACATTTCTTCACTCGCCATTCTCGGCAATTCTTCTTATCATTTAACGTGGGTTTGAAACCATTTAAATCTACATGACGTAGTTGGTTCATGGCTTTTAAGCCTTATTGCTGCGAGCTATGCTCCTTGCAGGCTGTTTATACATGTTTCCCCCTCCTTGTATACCATCATAGGGTTGGAGGTATTACTGGGCTTCATGGCAAGGTCGTTCAATTACGCTTCCGCCCATGGGAGGCCCCTTAGACAATATGGCATTAATCAGTGCCCCTTAATGATTTAGGGTATTTCCCGTCAGGTGAAATCCTTTTGGTGTTCTAATTGAGTGTTCATTTAGCTCCCGGGTTCTTATCGCGGCACTTCATTCAACTATTGTTAACTCAGACACCCTTCAAGGATTGCTCCTGGGTGTCGTTAAGTTACGCCATTACATTTGGCTACTAATTATGAGTGTGTTCAGCCAATATACTGCTTGCGGTACTATATACCGAACCTTTCCCGTTTAGGGTTGCAATGTCTCCCATTGTAGGGTAGACCATTATGCTTTCTCCTAGTGTTCTTGATTGGGTTTAACACCTTCTCGGTGCAGAATAATATTTCCGGTAGCCATGATGATTGTTTGGGTATTCTATCCCGTTCATTGAACATTAACGTGTCCGTGTAGGCCTCTGCCTTATTGTGTTTAAGCTGGGTACTCACTCGGCTATCATGTGTTTCCTTCACGAAGCTTGAGACATATCCAATGTCTATACTTACCATTCTGTGCTCCTTGCACTATCTAACCCTTATTCGTTCTCCTTAGATGTATTCTCTGATTTCTTTATACTCGTTAGCTTAGCTGCGTTCTTCCACATCAATGGTCCAAGATGTTCAATTGTCCTTGTTTGAATTTACTTGCTGTCCATAGAACGGAGTTGACTACTTCCCGTGTTCCGTACACCACTGGTGTACATATGTGGGGTACTCTACTGATACATTGCTACTTACCCGACCAACCTATAAGTAGGCCTGTCAGGCCCGCAAGCTCCCATCGGAGTGCGGTCGTCCCACATCTCATTTTTGTACACTCGTAGTGTTCATCACACGCCTAGGTGAAGTATTCTGTTGTCGACTCCTCTTATATCGTCCTATGATATCTTATTGTGAATCTTCTGGTTTGGTTTTAAAATCTGGGGGTTTAAAAGAAATTTGAGTTTTAAAAGAAAATTTTGGGTTTGAAAGAAATTTTTTTGTGGCATTTCAATGCCGGTTGATTCTGACCGAGTCTAGCTTCCTGCTGAGTGGTATATCCTTTAATGCAATGGGCAGGCCGTTTGGCCCTTCCAAGGTTCCATTCTTCAAGTCTTTAGGATGTGTGATCCTGTAGTTGCTTCATTGCGGTCATGGTACTGTACTAAGTACTGGTTATTGCTAAGAATCTCTGAATATATCTATTACTGCACTTGCCGTGGCAAGTGTGTGGTACTGTTGGTTTTCGGGTTAACCTATACCGGTCACGGTATTGTTTCCTTGCTTATTTGGTAGCTTTGTCAGCTCTTCCTTTGATCCGCTGATCCTTTACTTGGGTTAATCAATCTTCTGAGCAACTTCTCACTGATCTTGACATGGCTGTCATTGATCAAGGTGCTTCTCCAATCCTTGGAGATCCCTGTTTATTTGTTCTGTGTTTCCTTGTTGCTCGTTCCTACACATCTGTTGTGGTTACCGAGTCTTACTTGTCTAGGCACTACTTTTGTAGCCCTTTCAGAATATATCTCCTAAATGTTCTCGTAGCTGTCTGAGTTATGTCGGCCAGGTATTGTAACCTCTCGGCATTGCAGTTTTGGAATTAATCACTCCTGACTATGTCTTCAGTCAGTTAGTATACCATTGGTGGTATTATCTAGCGTTTATTGTCTCGCAGACTTGTGTCTCGGGTTTCATTACTGCTCCTTTGTCCGCTTCGTTGCACGCTTAGTGCTTCTCTTCCTACTGCTGCTTGACCAGCCAGGTCCTCGCGACTGCTAAGCATGTCGCCCCGTGCTGTCGTAAGTTCCAGTCTCCTCTTGGTGAAATACCCCAAACCTAAGTATGCTAAGTAAACATCAAATTATGATGTAGTAAGGCTAGAATATGCCTTAGAAATATTGGTAGACAATTTAAACCAAGGAAAACACAAGAAAGTGCCTTAAGGGCAATCAGGGCAAAAACGTGCTCAAAGCTTGGAGTGACTTTGATTAGCACCCAAATACCATTATAAGACTTTAGTAATATGCTAATGGACATTTTAAATCAATTAGCAAAGAAAACCAAGCTTGAAAACAAGTTAAAACACAAAATGTGCTTTAAGAAGTCTTAAAGCACATTTTTGAGAAATTGTCTTAGAATTGAGTTTTGAGTGGCTAAATGTCCATCATTACTCTTTAATCAACATGTGTACTAATTAGTATCACATTAGGAAGCCTAAATCAATGGGAAATCAAAAATTTCAGAAATATGTGCACTGATTAGTGAATAGTGCCAAATAGTGACTAGTTTAAGTTTTAATCAATATAAGATAATTAGTTGGTCAACAAAGACCATGACTAGCCTTATTTAAGATAGGGGGCCGGTTTTCTAAGGATGAGTCACAATGGACTTCATCAAATAAGGGAAAAAGAAGAGATAAGTAAAGAAAGTTACTATTTGCATTTATAAAGCAAATATCCTTATTAGCCTACCTCTCTCCTCTCTTCTTCATTTCCCTTCTTCTTCCACGGTTTTCTTCTTGTTCTCTCTGTTCCAAACCGTGCCCAACCAGCTCCATACTTGTTCCATCTTCAAATGTCCATAAGTTACTCATTTTAGCTCCAAATCAAAAAGTGAGCATAGATTATTCTTAGTTAGCTCAAGCTCTAGCTTTCCATCTTTACAAAATTGGAAAAGCTTCATATTGGAGCCATGGGAAATCTCCATTGATGGAGGAAAATCAAGTTTGAAGAGCTCATTAGCTTCTCCATTCTCTTAAGGTAAAGGAAATGTAAGAAAAATCATGTTTCCATCACTTCCTCACCATGGCCGAAAATTAACTACTCATGGGGCTTTGTTTTTATGCCTTGTTCTAGCTTAATTTATTCACCAAGGACTAGTGTAGGTCCTATTTCATTCAATGCCAAAGTCTACCTTGAGACTTCAAAGGTAATCATCCACTTTTATGCCTTAGAACACATTTCTAACCTAGGTTTTCATTCCTTGAGGTTAGTGTATTGTTTAGTACTCATATGAGTCATTGAATATTGATTAGAACATTGGCAAGGGGAATTTAAGTGGTGGCCGAGATTCATGCAAGAAGAAGGTCTAAGGAGGAAGTTAAGATAAGCTTGAGAAAACAAGGTAAAATGCTTACCTAGTGGTGGTTTAAGTTTAAGGAATGAGTTTTAGATGAGTACTAATGTAGCTTAAAGCTTACATTAGGTAATGGGTTATATAACCTAAGAAAAAGAACTTAAATAAGCTTGAGAACTTGTGACTAAGGAGCCAAAGGAAATGAGTTAGTAATATAAGTTTAAGATGAGTTTTAAGAACATTATAACTACTATGAGATTGATGGGTGTATTTGCAGGTTGAAAGCTTTTATATGTGGAAATTCAGTGTTTAAGTTTAAGTCATTTAAGGGCCTAAGAGCCATGTCCTTTAAGAGCCTTAGTGCTATGCAATTTAAGATTATTGCAATATATGGAGTATGATGTGAATAAGTTGATTTGGATGAGAAAGGACTTGGTGTGTGAGAGATTATTGTGTGAGAAAAACAATGCATTTGGGCATGAGAATATACTAGAGGAGCTATGGCGAAATTTGAGTAGAAAATAAGTGTTTAGGTGATGGTGGTGAATTAATATGACCAAGGGTTTATTAGGAGTCGTTAAAAAAAGAATTTGGGTGGAAATGAGTTAATGAAGGAGTTCTTGAGGTTTAGAATGACCTAGAATGGTCTATGAGGAAATTAGAGTTTAGATGGGTGCATTGAACTCACCAAAGACACGGTATGAGGAATGATAAGACTTGTGCAAATCTGGAGGAAAGGTGTATAATGCTTTAAGGTGATTTAGGTATGAACTAAGAGAAGAACAATGAGAGTTCGAGAAGTTTGTGTAAGAGGTGGTGATGTTAGTGGTGGACTAGTAAGGTTTAGTTGAATGGTAATGTGTGGACTTGGGTGATGGAAGTGAAAATGGTAAGTCGTCAAGGAAAATGACTAGAAACGTATAAGAGGGTATGATCATGAGAATGGTGAGTAAGTTGCATAAGAGAAGTGGAAATGTCTAAGGAGGGTGTTGCATGGTTAAGGTAAATGAAGAACAAGGTCAAGGTATTAAGATAATGGAAAGAAATGTATAAGCAAGCTTAAGAGTTTAAGAGTGATGAGTAACAAGTGAAAAAAAGAGAAATTGTGCATGGACATGCAAGATAACCTTGGAAGGTTTAACAAGCAATGATGTTAAGGAGGAGTTATATGGGTAGAAAAGAAACACTTTGGTTAGTTGAAGTTTTAGACAAAATGTACAAGTTGGAAATGTAAGGAAGCATATGGCAAGTATTAGGAATGTTTGTAAGAATTTAGGAAATGTTTGAGAAGATCTTTGGAAGTTGTTTTGGAGAGTTTGGTGGAAGTTATAAGGTGAGTTTAAGTGCCTAAATGATGTTAGATGACATTATGAGGGTTTAGGAGAAGTTTGGTGAATATTGGTTAAGTGTTTGAAGGCTTAGAAAATGAGTGTTTTGCCTTGTCCGAACATCCGTCCGAACATGGACGTTCGGACAGGCCCTGTTGCGTGAAAATTTTCAGAGTCTCGACTTGTGTCCGACCTTGGGAAGTCCGGACACAAGTTCGGATGTGCCTGCTTCTACTTAGGATTTTCCTCGACCCATGTCCGAACTTCCGAAGTCTGGACACATGTTCGGACATGCGTCTGTTTTCAGTTTTGAGTCTCGACTTGCGTCCGAACTTGGGAAGTCCGGACACAAGTTCGGACATGCCACTGTTTTGGCCAAAAACCTTGTTTAAGGATGGGAAATGATGAGGATAATTAGGTATTGATGTTATAAGGTTGTTTAAGACATGTTTGGTGGGTAACAATGATAATTAAGTGGATGAATAAGTATAAGTGATGAGGAGAAGCGATTCACTTAAGATTAAGTTTGTAAGATTAGGTTGTAAGACTTAAGAAGTGTTAGGTTGGGATCATTAAGAGTTAAGTAATGTAAGTAAGTTAAGTAAGGTAAGTAATTTAAGTAAGTTGAATTAAGTTAAGTGATTAACAACCTAAAACTGAATGAATGTTTTAGGACTTGGGAATTTGGACTCCGGAAGAGAGTAAGCAACCGAACAACCAACGGTGAACGGTACAGTTCTCTTGTGACCTGCTTGCTAACGAGGTGTCCCTCGGCTTGTGTGCTATTTGTTTTTGTGTGCTCACTAAACAAGATAAAGCATGCAACCGGAATATATTATATCTATTGTATTGTTGTGTGATGTATGAAAACTAACACAACATACCGTGAGAACTTACAAACCAATGTTTAGTAAGGAATTGAGTGAGACTAAGGAACGCCCCTAATAAGGGACGATATGAACCAAAAGAGGTTAACCAACAAACAGGGTCTTGAGATTACTACTAACTGGAACTTGAGTGAGGAAACCCGGGACCGATCTCCGGTCATGCATGCTAAGGAAAGGGGGTCGTTATCTATAGCAGATTCGACCTCCGATTAAGGACTTGTCTTCGGACTTGTAGCGTAGGGCCGGTTGCCGGCTCAGCTGCGCTGGACTCCCGTCCAGAGTAGGTGGCATTAAGATGGTGCGGTGGGATCACCTAAATCCCAGGTTCGAATTAAGCTACAACCATTCCCTTCCAGGAACGGTTTGTATATTGAGATTAAGTTAAGATTAAGGCTAAGGTAAGGTTAAGATAAGTTGCAACCATTCCTTATTAAAGGATGGTTTGTATCGTTAAGTTTAAGATTAAGGTAAGGTTAAGATGAATTGCAACCATTCCTCTTTAAAGGATGGTTTGTATAATTAAGATTAAGATAAGCGATATCCACTCCTTATTAAAGGATGGTTGTTTTCTAGATTAAGATAAGACTAAGAGTGAGGTGAGATAAGGATGGACTAAGATTAAGAGGGAACATTACTTAAGGAGTTAAATAATTAACTCTCTAATTAAGGGAACGCATTTAAGTCGTTCATTGTGTGTGAACTTTGATGTTCATATATGGATTGTTGTTTACAGCATTTACTATTATGTTGTGCATTTAATCAACCTCCATGCTATCGACAATTAGTCGTCGTAGCCACGTTAGCTTGGGGGCCATGAGGGGATCGTACCAGCATTCGTGCTGACCCCCTTTGGGGGCTGTTTTTACTACACAGGTACATCAGGAAGCGGCTGTCGCGAGAGTAAGAAGGGGTACAAGTGTTACGGGTTAAGTGTGGCCTACGAGTTGTGCATGTACACTCGTATGGCAATTTGAGTTAGTAAGATGTATAGGATGTGAGGGGGGGTTGTAAGAAGGATATGTAAATGGTTAAGATTGTTGTACTAATGTTCGGTATATTCTGTAGTCAGACCGTGGCAAGGTCCTGGATTGTAAAGAATTCCGCTGTGACATGTATAATATATGCTGTTAAGTTGCGAGACCACAATTGGATTGAGTTGGGGTGTTACAAAAAGTGGTATCAGAGCGTAGTTACGCTCTGAAGACAAGAAATACCGAACTTAGGAGAATATTGAGGCTGAGATTGAGTTATGGGTTAAGGGTTAAGAGGTAGAGTGAGAGGCGCGTTAGTCAGGACTCCCCGGTGCTTACCGGATATCCATAGTACCTAGACCCGCCCTCCACATCCCTAACCCTGAACATGTGGAACAAACGCCAGAGAGAAGAAAGCCTTCTCTTACTCGGGAAACCCGATCTGGCAGTTAGCTAACAGTAAGCAATACGAGAAACATCATGTTGCACAACCGTCATGGAGAACTTAGAGGTTTTAATGGAGCGCAACAAAGAAACAGGCGCTACCTATGGACTTCTATCAATAAGGGAACGGTAATTACCGGCAACATGGGTCGACATGCTACGCAGTCGAAATAACCCGCAATACCAATGGTAAGGAAAGCACTACGAGTGCAATGGATAAGGAAATGATAAGAGACTTGAGTACCAGACAGTGGTCCGAAGGAGCATAACAGTAGGATAATACAAAGCATGAGGATTGAGATTGCTGGAAAGTCCAGTTAGAAACGGGAACTCCAAACCCCATACAATAAGGAAGGTTACAAACCTGGCCAACGTAATGCGGACGACGATAAGAATTCATACAAGTTGTATACCAGAATAGGACTACAATGTAGTGCCTAAAGGAAACCGTTGCGTAGTAACCACAACAAAACGTGTGGAGACTGGGGCGAGAATTAAGACATAAGAAAATATTAAGGGGTTCCCTCAGAAAGAGGAACGCCCTGATAAATGACAGTACTGTCAAACAACAAGGAAACTGCCGGATGGTCAGTTATCCAAAATAAGAGATCATCGAAGGAGTCCGAGGACTACCAATTACATGGGAATTAGAAGGAAGTATCACTTCCAACGTACCTTGCACCAATAGCCATCCTGCATGGCGCACTTGCCATAGCAAGTGCTACCACAGTTAAGCTACACGGAAGGCCATCATGGCAAAATAGGAGGATGCTACAGTGTAGCACATATTAGTACCGGATTGTAAATCTATAAGAACAGAAAAAAAAATAATAAGACCTTGGAAAGGCCCGACGGCCTGACCATGATGAGATGAGGTGACACACCAGTCAGCCGGGAGCGGAACTCAGACAAAGTACTAAACCATATAAATATTTGCAACGGTATAACCCCCTACAACGACAACCGACAGTACGGAAAGAACACAATCCCGAACTCCAAGGGGAAAACCTAAGGGATCGCTCGGTAATGCGAGCAAAAACACAATATAAGCAATAATATACAAGGGATGTATTATAAGATACTATTGAGACTGTTGAAGCAACGACTTACAACGAAAACGGGATAAGACTCCCAGAATGACCACTAAGGATACCAATAACAACATTCTACAATGAAGATGTTGGAAAACCCAGAAAATAAGGGTAAAAGAAATGAACATAAGCTATAACCTACTAAGGATTAAAAATGTATAATCCCGATAGAGGGAAGCTCAGCGGACTACCCACACAGAGCGGGTATAGTCGAGCCAAATAACTGATGAATGACAGCTGATACTGTTTATTTAACTCATTAACACCCAAGTATGATTGATCATCAACGGGTGGCATAGTCAACGAAAGTTGAACGAAGCGTTGAGATGGAAGTATAAGATGACTGGATGATATCCAACTTGGACACCTTAAGGCAAACGCCTAATACGAACTTGTCCTTATATGCTAAAAGACATAGGTCTAATAAAATGACAGTATTGTCAAAGACATTAAGTACCTCAGATCACCTGAACAACTTCCATAGCAGGAAGCAGGATGCAGCAACTTACCATGAAACCCGATACTACATTTAGTGTATAACCTAACGGTGGATAGTGCTCAAGAAACCAGAATCTTAAGAGAATGACCTGCAGATGAGTAAGAGCACAAATAATGAACTGAGACATTAAGTACTAAGAGCCTACGAGCCAAGGATGTTAACCACATCAGAGCCCGAGGTGTAGTAAGTTATAAGAGAGCTTGTTTAAGCCACGAAGGGACTGCAATTTGTAGATATGAACGGTTACCAAACCTATAACTTAGATTGGGGAGGAATATTACCAAGAAAGGGTACCAATGAGAAAATTTAGATAATGCTAAGGACAGGAGCGGAGGACGAACCATGCCTTTTAGGGTGGGGATACCTCTCCTTGTTGTGAGGCCATGAATGGGAATGAACCCCTCAAAAGGGCTTTCACTTATTAGAGATGCAATACGCTTTTATTAGAGAATGGAAGCTGTAAACTTGAGATTACCTTAGAACATACCAGATACACTTGAGTAATAAGGAAGGTGGCACACATAGACCCCATATCCAACACCCAGGATGTAAGAATTAGTAATGGTCAGAGATAAACATGGTGACTGCACATTATGGCACGTCAATTAATCAATGCTCAAAAGAGCTTGTGATTCAGTGGATGACTTCTTCAGTAACCAGTTAAAACTACATGGTAGATAACATCACTAAGGATGAAAGAAAGCGAAAGAAATTAGCCTACTTATGAATCTGAGATTGGAGCAGAACATCTTCATATCAAGAGTCAACTATTTTACAACACGGTACGACAACCGCCTATACTGGAATGAAAGAACTCCCAGTGTGTTTACACCAAGAAGGGATTGAGTATAAGGTAAGACATTAGAATAAGTGAATAAGAGGTTGCACCATCAATGGGCAACATGGTAAGGGCCAACTACCACGGTAGTAGTGGTCGTGAGTACAATAGTTAGAAAGGTGGATTAAGTCATGGTGCGCGGTAAGGCGACCATTATGAATGAGTCGTCAAATATTGACACTGAGGCAATTAGATTTATGAGTTAAGACCAGTATAAGTAAGAAAATAAGATGGTAGACGAACTGAGCATTGATGCCAGTAGTCTGGACCTAGTTAGGTAAGATTTTACAAGAAGCACACTACCCATTCCTTAAGGAACTGGAAGTGCATTCCTAGTAGCATAAATATGAGGAACAAGATAAGAGGCTCTACGAAGAGACCTCAATTATTAAGAGACCGAATCACGACGGAATACAGAAAGGAGCTGGAGTATACCATAACCAAGGACACAGTAAATGGACTTCCCTTGATTAACTTTAAGAAGAACAATAAATGTTATTATGGAACGATGAAAGAGGAGATCGACAACAGAATACTTCATAATTAGCAATAGCTAAACGTGTGACGGACACTATGAGTTTACTAAAACGTGACGTGGGACGACTGCACCCCACAGGGGCTTGCAGGCCTGACACGCTCATTCATGAGTTAGTTGGGTAAGTAGTAATGTACCAGTAAGGTACCCCATGCATGTGGACGAGTGGTGTAAGGAACACGGGAAGTAGTCGACTCCGTACCACCGACAACGACGCAAGATCAGACAAGAGCATTTACCACCACAACAGTTGAAGAAAAAGAATCCAGTTGAACCAGCAACACAGAGGAACCAGAGAACAGATAATTAAGGACTATGAAGTGCGAAGAGCACGGATTGTTAAGTACAGACATTGGACATGTCTTAAGATGTAAGGGATTAAAACTGTAAAGCGCAATATGCACTAAACAGTAGTTTCAGACTAAGAATCATCCTCAGACCAAAGGTCAGTTGGGGAGAACAATTTAGACATTCGAGAAAACACTAAGAGTATAAACATAAGATCTTCAAGGAGAATGGATAGACGAGTTACAACTCATTAAGGCCGTGTATATAAAAGATAACACGTGTCCACTGAGAGACTAATATTCCTAAACTGTAGAGAGGCAGAAAGATATACAATACTGTAAAAAGATAAGTGAGGCAGTTAAGCCTAAAAACATCAGAGTGGTGCAACGGAAGCTAGCAGATCACTACCTTTGAGATTATACTAAACTAAGTTAAGAATATGATATAAGTACCGTTAAGAATCCTCGATGCAGAGACTAAGTCATTTCTGATCGAATTATAAGTAACATAGATGACGTGGAAGCTAGAATGCTTGGTAAGAATTAGACATCTTGAACTTATGTTCAAGGATGATATAATGTTGATTACGTGGGCGTAATCCATTTTAAGGGGGGTAGAGCGAAAACCGCTTAGCGTATGTTTGTGTACTGAGTACATAAACTACGGTGTGCATAGCACAAAATAATTTGAGAATATGTTTTACATAAACATTTTGAGATAAATCATGGTAATTGCACACAGAAGATGTGAATACCATACATATTAAGTACCTATCTTGTTAACTCCGGTGTGAGTACAAGTTAAGAGAATTAAGGAAGAGGATTAAGGAGACTTAAGAAATAAGGAATATATGAGGTATGAGTCGATATGAGACTATGTGTGAGATAAGAATAAGATAACATTATGAGATATCATTTGATATGAGTATGAAGAAGGAAATGGTAATGCTATGAGACATAAGATGGTGAGAAATGGTATGAGACTGTAATAGAACTTAGTAGGAATTTAAGTCTTGGAGTAATTACTAAGAGATGAATCGGGAATGTTTGATGGACTGAGTCCACACTTGGGAGATGTATTGATTATGATTAGGAAGAACTAAAAAAAAGATAGAAAATTGGACATGAGTGAATTTTGGATGTTTGAAAATGACGTGGGAGGTGGAACTTGATTTTCTAGGGATCAAGGGAAACCGAACACAAATTGGGGTGGAAGGATAGTTCTACACTGATGCTGATCACATCGGGGTTGGATGATTCCTGAAACTCCCTACCAGTGGTCACAATTAAATCACACTATGGACAGAGGCCTTAGGATAAAATGAAATTGGAGTTGCTTGTATTTTTAATTAGAGGAATTATTCCTCACATGACCTCGTGAAAAGGATTACCTTTTTACTGAGTCTCGCCCATGAAGTCGAGGACGCACGAGCCTTTGTCTTCGGACCGGTGACATGGGGAGAGCAGGGTGTTTTGTATTCTGGCCCATGGTGACAAGGATGAATGAGCCATTGTCTACGGACCGGTGACATGGGAGAATACGTTGGAAGTTATGTGAATGTTGTAATCATCAAAAAGGAACAAAAGGAATTTTGAGTGCTACACATGCTTAGGCATGTTGTGTGATATTTAAGTATAAGAATATGGTGGATCCAATGATCCAATGAGATTAAGTATACATAAGTATGATCTATATGATCTAAGGAATGAGGTAAGACATGTATTCATAAGAAAAGATGCATGGGAACTTTGGGGACAAAGTTCTTTTAAGGGGGGTAGATTGAAATACCCCAAACCTAAGTATGCTAAGTAAACATCAAATTATGATGTATTAAGGCTAGAATATGCCTTATAAAGATTGGTAGACAATTTAAACCAAGGAAAACACAAGAAAGTGCCTTAAGGGCAATTAGGGCAAAAACGTGCTCAAAGCTTGGAGTGACTTTGATTAGCACCCAAATACCATTATAAGACTTTAGTAATATGCTAATGGACATTTTAAATCAATTAGCAAAGAAAACCAAGCTTGAAAACAAGTTAAAACACAAAATGTGCTTTAAGAAGTCTTAAAGCACATTTTTGAGAAATTGTCTTAGAATTGAGTTTTGAGTGGCTAAATGTCCATCATTACTCTTTAATCAACATGTGTACTAATTAGTATCACATTAGGAAGCCTAAATCAATGGGAAATCAAAAATTCCAGAAATATGTGCACTGATTAGTGAATAGTGCCAAATAGTGACTAGTTTAAGTTTTAATCAATATAAGCTAATTAGTTGGTCAACAAAGACCATGACTAGCCTTATTTAAGATAGGGGGCCGGTTTTCTAAGGATGAGTCACAATGGACTTCATCAAATAAGGGAAAAAGAAGAGACAAGTAAAGAAAGTTACTATTTGCTTTATAAAGCAAATATCCTTATTAGCCTACCTCTCTCTCTTCTTCATTTCCCCTTCTTCTTCCACGGTTTTCTTCTTGTTCTCTCTGTTCCAAACCGTGCCCAACCAGCTCCATACTTGTTCCATCTTCAAATGTCCATAAGTTACTCAATTTAGCTCCAAATCAAAAAGTGAGCATAGATTATTCTTAGTTAGCTCAAGCTCTAGCTTTCCATCTTTACAAAATTGGAAAAGCTTCATTTTGGAGCCATGGGAAATCTCCATTGATGGAGGAAAATCAAGTTTGAAGAGCTCATTAGCTTCTCCATTCTCTTAAGGTAAAGGAAATGTAAGAAAAATCATGTTTCCATCACTTCCTCACCATGGCCGAAAATTAACTACTCATGGGGCTTTGTTTTTATGCCTTGTTCTAGCTTAATTTATTCACCAAGGACTAGTGGAGGTCCTATTTCATTCAATGCCAAAGTCTACCTTGAGACTTCAAAGGTAATCATCCACTTTTATGCCTTAGAACACATTTCTAACCTAGGTTTTCATTCCTTGAGGTTAGTGTATTGTTTAGTACTCATATGAGTCATTGAATATTGATTAGAACATTGGCAAGGGGAATTTAAGTGGTGGCCGAGATTCATGCAAGAAGAAGGTCTAAGGAGGAAGTTAAGATAAGCTTGAGAAAACAAGGTAAAATGCTTACCTAATGGTGGTTTAAGTTTAAGGAATGAGTTTTAGATGAGTACTAATGTAGCTTAAAGCTTACATTAGGTAATGGGTTGTATAACCTAAGAAAAAGAACTTAAATAAGCTTGAGAACTTGTGACTAAGGAGCCAAAGGAAATGAGTTAGTAATATAAGTTTAAGATGAGTTTTAAGAACATTATAACTACTATGAGATTGATGGGTGTATTTGCAGGTTGAAAGCTTTTATATGTGGAAATTCAGTGTTTAAGTTTTAGTCATTTAAGGGCCTAAGAGCCATGTCATTTAAGAGCCTTAGTGCTATGCAATTTAAGATTATTGCAATATATGGAGTATGATGTGAATAAGTTGATTTGGATGATGAGAAAGGACTTGGTGTGTGAGAGATTATTGTGTGAGAAAAACAATGCATTTGGGCATGAGAATATACTAGAGGAGCTATGGCGAAATTTGAGTAGAAAATAAGTGTTTAGGTGATGGTGGTGAATTAATATGACCAAGGGTTTATTAGGAGTCGTTAAAAAAAGAATTTGGGTGGAAATGAGTTAATGAAGGAGTTCTTGAGGTTTAGAATGACCTAGAATGGTCTAGGAGGAAATTAGTTTAGATGGGTGCATTGAACTCACCAAAGACACGGTATGAGGAATGATAAGACTTGTGCAAATCTGGAGGAAAGGTGTATAATGCTTTAAGGTGATTTAGGTATGAACTAAGAGAAGAACAATGAGAGTTCGAGAAGTTTGTGTAAGAGGTGGTGATGTTAGTGGTGGACTAGTAAGGTTTAGGAGGATTTGTAAGTCGACAAGGAAAATGACTAGAAACGTATAAGAGGGTATGATCATGAGAATGGTGAGTAAGTTGCATAAGAGAAGTGGAAATGTCTAAGGAGGGTGTTGCATGGTTAAGGTAAATGAAGAACAATGTCAAGGTATTAAGATAATGGAAAGAAATGTATAAGCAAGCTTAAGAGTTTAAGAGTGATGAGTAACAAGTGAAAAGAAGAGAAATTGTGCATGGACATGCAAGATAACCTTGGAAGGTTTAACAAGCAATGATGTTAAGGAGGAGTTATATGGGTAGAAAGAAACACTTTGGTTAGTTGAAGTTTTAGACAAAATGTACAAGTTGGAAATGTAAGGAAGCATATGGCAAGTGTTAGGAATGTTTGTAAGAATTTAGGAAATGTTTGAGAAGATCTTTGGAAGTTGTTTTGGAGAGTTTGGTGGAAGTTATAAGGTGAGTTTAAGTGCCTAAATGATGTTAGATGACATTATGAGGGTTTAGGAGAAGTTTGGTGAATATTGGTTAAGTGTTTGAAGGCTTAGAAAATGAGTGTTTTGCCTTGTCCGAACATCCGTCCGAACATGGACGTTCGGACAGGCCCTGTTGCGTGAAAATTTTCAGAGTCTCGACTTGTGTCCGACCTTGGGAAGTCCGGACACAAGTTCGGACGTGCCTGCTTCTACTTAGGATTTTCCTCGACCCATGTCCGAACTTCCGAAAGTACACATGTTCGGACATGCGTCTGTTTTCAGTTTTGAGTCTCGACTTGCGTCCGAACTTGGGAAGTCCGGACACAAGTTCGGACATGCCACTGTTTTGGCCAAAAACCTTGTTTAAGGATGGGAAATGATGAGGATAATTAGGTATTGATGTTATAAGGTTGTTTAAGACATGTTTGGGGGTAACAATGATAATTAAGTGGATGAATAAGTATAAGTGATGAGGAGAAGCGATTCACTTAAGATTAAGTTTGTAAGATTAGGTTGTAAGACTTAAGAAGTGTTAGGTTGGGATCATTAAGAGTTAAGTAAGGTAAGTAAGTTAAGTAAGGTAAGTAATTTAAGTAAGTTGAATTAAGTTAAGTGATTAACAACCTAAAACTGAATGAATGTTTTAGGACTTGGGAATTTGGACTCCGGAAGAGAGTAAGCAACCGAACATCCAACGGTGAACAGTACAGTTCTCTTGTGACCTGCTTGCTAACGAGGTGTCCCTCGGCTTGTGTGCTATTTGTTTTTGTGTGCTCACTAAACAAGATAAAGCATGCAACCAGAATATATTATATCTATTGTATTGTTGTGTGATGTATGAAAACTAACACAACATACTGTGAGAACTTACTAACCAATGTTTAGTAAGGAATTGAGTGAGACTGAGGAACGCCCCTAATAAGGGACGATATGAACCGAAAGAGGTTAACCAACAAACAGGGTCTTGAGATTACTACTAACTGGAACTTGAGTGAGGAAACCCGGGACCGATCTCCGGTCATGCATGCTAAGGAAAGGGGGTCGTTATCTATAGCAGATTCGACCTCCGATTAAGGACTTGTCTTCGGACTTGTAGCGTAGGGCCGGTTGCCGGCTCAGCTGCGCTGGACTCCCGTCCAGAGTAGGTGGCATTAAGATGGTGCGGTGGGATCACCTAAATCCCAGGTTCGAATTAAGCTACAACCATTCCCTTCCAGGAACGGTTTGTATATTGAGATTAAGTTAAGATTAAGGCTAAGGTAAGGTTAAGATAAGTTGCAACCATTCCTTATTAAAGGATGGTTTGTATCGTTAAGTTTAAGATTAAGGTAAGGTTAAGATGAATTGCAACCATTCCTCTTTAAAGGATGGTTTGTATAATTAAGATTAAGATAAGCGATATCCACTCCTTATTAAAGGATGGTTGTTTCTAAGATTAAGATAAGACTAAGAGTGAGGTGAGATAAGGATGGACTAAGATTAAGAGGGAACATTACTTAAGGAGTTAAATAATTAACTCTCTAATTAAGGGAACGCATTTAAGTCGTTCATTGTGTGTGAACTTTGATTGTTCATATATGGATTGTTGTTTACAGCATTTACTATTATGTTGTGCATTTAATCAACCTCCATGCTATCGACAATTAGTCGTCGTAGCCACGTTAGCTTGGGGGCCATGAGGGGATCGTACCAGCATTCGTGCTGACCCCCTTTGGGGGCTTTTTACTACACAGGTACATCAGGAAGCGGCTGTCGCGAGAGTAAGAAGGGGTACAAGTGTTACGGGTTAAGTGTGGCCTACGAGTTGTGCATGTACACTCGTATGGCAATTTGAGTTAGTAAGATGTATAGGATGTGAGGGGGGGTTGTAAGAAGGATATGTAAATGGTTAAGATTGTTGTACTAATGTTCGGTATATTCTGTAGTCAGACCGTGGCAAGGTCCTGGATTGTAAAGAATTCCGCTGTGACATGTATATATATATGCTGTTAAGTTGCGAGACCACAATTGGATTGAGTTGGGGTGTTACACTTGGTTAGGATTCTCATTCGACCGCTATTAAGTGCGGATATAGTTGTTCGACCGGGGACTATCTCCGAGATTTCCAATTTTTGGAATCTACTGTATGATAGGTTCTTGTTTCCCGTAGGATTATTTCACAACTGCCAATCGGGTTCTCCCGAGTATCAGAGGATTTCCCTTCTCTCTGGCATTCTTTCCCAAGTTATACAATAGGGAATGTGGAGGGCGGGTCTGATGTTGTAGGTATCCGGTACACACCGAGAGTTCCTAACTAGCGTATATCTCACGCTATCACTCAGCCCTTAGCCCTAAGCTTCTAATTCCTAACTCGGTATTTCCTAAGCTCGGTATTTCCGTTAATCAGAGCGAAATACCACTTTTTGTAACACCCCTACCGCTAATCTCGTCATTACCGTCCAATCACCTCGTACTTCCATACTTACGCAACGGATAATTCCTTACACAACAGCGGGTGATACAATGTCGTTAGCCACCCACGTAACCAACTAGGCCTACTTCCATTACAGCATCGGTCTGATGGACCGGAATACCCGAGTACAAATAATACAATTCACATTTCCATTTCCAAACCGAGTATACATAATTCTCCATTCAATACAATACTCAACGCTTACAATACAATATACCGAGTTTACTAATGTACAAACCAAAATATGATCAATTCTCACCAGTCTACACATACTTATCAAGTGTCTACATCTCCCACTCATGTCTCACATTTCTACATGTTCCCAAGGTACATAAGGGTGCACCACTTGGTACACCGACAATTCAAATGGGCTACAAGCCTTATACAAATCAATACATCATTCAATTAATCCCTAGCTAATACTAGGCATAACAGCCCGGTCTCACTCTTGACCATTTAGCTTGTCGGGTACCTGAAATATAACAGCGCCCCAAGGGGCTCAGCAAATTGCTGCGCATGAAATTCCCATACCCAGCGTGCTAACGGGGGTACGCCGACTACTTTGTCGAATACATGAAGCTCATTTTATACATGCATACATGCAATTACGGAAAACATTACAATCATACAAGGTACATACATACAAGGTACTTACATACAAGGATAACATACATACAAATGGAAAGCAATACACAAGTCATCCATACAAGGTGATACACTTCTCAAATCCGTACTTCATTCCTTGTTAGCCAGTTGCCCATCCAGGTTAATCGGATGTTCTTTATTCTTTTACTCGGGACCATATGACTTACACCAGTCTTGGTCTTACTCATACAAATACTTACTTACTTACATTATACTCAAGTTAAGTCGGTGTGACCTCCGGGCAGGGACTACACCGTCCCACCACCGGGCTTTAGGGTGGCTCACAAATCCAGGTTGCTACCCATTTAAGGGGTTTGGACCATGGAAAAGATTAAGGCCAGGAATCGGATCCAACCTCTTGTGTCTCCTCATCCTCACGCGTGGCCGAAACTATATCGGGCTTCTTACATACTTCTAATTTACCAATTTACTCAAAGTTAAAGGGGTTACTTAGTTAGTGACTTAGTGAGAAACACTTCACAATCACTAAGTCATGGGTTAGCACAAAGGCACAACCACAATCAGTATTCATCATCATTCATACATTTCATGAATTATACAAACTAAGAGTTCAAATACTAACAACAATACACAATACACTACAAGTACAAGAAAGTGCAATAAATCCGATTCGTGTGTTTTATCCTATTTAGGTGGTCACATAGCACACAACACACAAATCAGAGTAGCCAAGGTAGCATACAGGGCATGAGAAAATCATACCGTTCAACATTGTCCTTGGACTCACCGACTCTCCTTCGGTGTTCAATTCATTCAAATCCTATAACATACATAGAATCGGGCGGTTAATTACCTATAATTAACCTAACCCTTTTCATCTTTAGTGTTTCCCGATTTACAACTACTAATTCCTTACAATTCAAATTCATTCACCTAAGTTACTTACTTCTCATTACTTCCCAAGCTTGTTTATACCTGTAATGACCATTAAACATCATTAATCAAGTCTTAATTACTTTATAATATCATTACCATTCAAATCCCCATCATTAGAATGCATTAAAACGCATTCTGGTGAATTTTTGGGTGGTCCGGGTTTGTGTCCGGGGTTACAAACCCGGACCAAAGCTAGAAAAATGTTTCTACCGTGTTTTTACTATGGTCCGGGTTTGTGTACCGGGATACAAACCTGGAACAACCTCTGTTATGTGCTTCTGGCATGTTTTTGGGGTGGTCTGGGTTTGTGTACCGGTTTGTAAACCCGGACCAGCCCTGTTACACAATATTTTGCAGTTTTTCAGCCTCCTTTCAACCCCTATTTCATATCCAATCATTTCCTAATCTTTCCACACGTAATTTAGCATGTATTTACACCAATTAGGCACTCTAAACCTCCTTAATTCATCCCTTAAACTCATCACCCATTTCTTGGTTTCCTTACATCATTATTCCACTGCTAATGCTCCTAAACTCTTTGCTATTAATTTTGCTATACTTCTCTTCACTAACCCATTGGTTCTCTCCTTGCATTATTTCCATTATATTTATCCCAAGTCTTACCCAATACAACACTCCTTCCAAATCTAGTTTACAAGGTGATTAACTACTCAATCAAATCCCAAGCATACCCAGTGCATCCTAGGTTCTTCCTTCACCATTTCACACTTATGTCACCTAGTTCCCAAGTAAATTTTGACAGAGTTTCCCTACATTTATAAGTATTCTCACCATATTGTTTTTCTCCTTCAACACAGTTTTCATCCCTGTTCAATATTTACCTCATTCACACAAAATCCTAAACACTTACCACACACTTAGTGCTCACACTTAGCATTTTATTCACTTAATTCAAAAGCTTCTAATTATCAATACAATCAATACTACTATACCCCATTTCCTTTCCTACAATTGCAGTAGCACTACACTATACCAAAGCAATGTACTTATACATACATAAACCTTAAAATCTGTACAGAGGTAACTCATTACCTTAAGTTTCTTGATTCCTTTTTCCTTTCTCTCCTTCTTCTTTTCTTGTTCCTCCTTCCTTCTTTGTTCTTGTTTTCTTGTTTCTTGATTTTAACTAGGCCAAGCTACAGCCACGTTCCAAGGCATACACACACAAGCTAGTAAATTTTCTAACTTAAGAATCAAACCCTAACTTGTAAGAGAACACTTAAAACTCTAAGGAAGTATTACCTTGAACTTCTAAATGAAGTTTTGGGTAGTAAAATGGCAATGTTTCAGCTCCCCTTTTGAAATGCCAAACCGTCTGAACAAGGAACAATGGGGGTTCAACGTGAGTTTTTTATTTTACAAAGGAACAGTTGGAAAGGAAGAGCTTTGAGTCCTTTTCTTACCTTAGAACAACAAGAAGAAGATGGGGCTCCAAATGGTCACCTTCAAGCTCCAAAAACAGTTACACCCATGAAAATGAAGTTGGAGATTTCCGATTTTTGAAAGATGGAAAATGATCTCCAAAGCAAGGGGAATTCAACGGTATATTTTTTGTAGGATTTGGAGGTGATTTGGGCTTTCAAATATGGAAGGGAATGGATCTGTTGTGAGGGGTATTTCCAAATCGCCATGCCAGGAAGGGATGAAGAAGAAGAAGTATGGAGCAGAGAAAAAAAATGTGAGGGTAGAGAGGAGAGGGAGGAGAGAGAATTCTAAAAGTGTTTTTACTTTTATGACTTTGTCCTTTAGTGTATTAGGAAAGAGTAAAGAGAGTGAGAGGGGTTGAGTGAGCCGGCCACACTCATACACACATAAAACTTCTGATTTTTATTTACAAGGGGGGAGAGTTATTTTTGCTTTATTACAACTAACGCCCCATAAGTTCTAATTTTTTACACTATTCACTAACCGGAACCCGTTTTCCGGAATTTTCTCGTTTAATGAATTTTAATGGTCCTAGACCTTCTCTAAGGTCTAATTATATACAATTGATTGACTAAAATTATTACGGGTCTATTTAACCTGCTTAAAGTTGCGTTTTCCCGGTTTCCTTGAAAAACGCGCTTTAAGGTTTGTTTGTGTTTTTAATCCGTTTTATGGATCCGTTTTCTTCAAGAATTGTTCCCACATATTTACTTAGGCATAATTAATCCTTAGGATCCCATATAGGATCCTAGTCATGGTCACATAACCCCTATGGTTATGTAACACTCATTTTTACATTTCTCGCTTTTTAAGCGTTTTCTCTTTTCTTTTGGTTTTATTTTCTTTACCAATATTCCTTAGGCACTATTAGGCCCTTAAATACCATATTAGATTGATTTAATCACCTTAATTAAGTTTGGGGTATTTCAATGATAAAGCAATCCGTGGCTTGAGGTCCTTACTAACCCGGGGTAGGATGTTGTGGCGGATCAACGCTAGCATGATCCGCTTGACTGGATCTTTTACCATGTTCAAGGTCATCAGGACCTCAACATCCATTCCATTTTGGTTTTTCTTTCTTCTTCGAGCAGGCAGGGTGGACAAGTAATGCCTTCTGTGGTCACCGAGTTCACCAACTTCGATCCAGTGATGGTAGTTCATATCATCCCAAGGCATCGCAAGGAAAGACTAGAAGGTCTGTCGAGTGATCGTGATCGGTCAACCACCAACATAGGAATTGATCTCGAGTTCCCTCTTGTCCACTGTGGCATTAACATAAAATTATTTAATTAGGTTCGGGTGGTATTGGCCACCCATGCTCAGCACACAACTCCAGTTGATGCAGTCAAGGTAGGAGCAGAGCTGGAGATTCCCATCGAGGGCGGGATCAATTGTCCTTTCCCCCACTATCTCAAGGCGTCGGGGAGACTTGAACCAGCTTTTGGAATATTCACTGACGAAGACACCGTCAGTAAGGTCTCGTTGAGGAGCAAGTGTCAAAAGTCTCTCTTGGTTTTCCTGAAAGTGAGAACTCTCTCCCATCTTTCTCTTAGGATTACGGTGTAGTTTTTGACTCGTTGTTTCCTGAAACGGAAAATGAAAATAAAAGAGAAACAAAAGAAAGAAGGAAAACAACAAACAACAAAGTTAAGTAAAGAATATGAAAGAGAATGCAATCAATCTTTAGGAAGAAGTTATTCATGAAGAGAATTTGAGAGAAAAGGAAAGCACGTTTTTGATGAAAATTTCGGCATAGTCTTCCCTAAATTTCTCATCTTCCTCGGTTCAAAGAACCTCCACAAAGTCACCAATGATCACACCATTCACATCCCACCCAACACACTCACGATTAATGCCTAACAAGGCTATGGTACCACAACTTAAGGAGCTAGATCCACCAATATGGTCATAAGACACATCATAATCCAATCCAAAGAAGTCTACTACCCTAGGTAAAGGAAGATCAATAAGGATCACTAATCATCCAGCATTATTCACAAAGCAATAGCATGATTTAAACACAAGTAAATCATGCTAAACAAAACATAATTTACTTTAAGGCATGAAGCACAACAATCACGCTAAAACATCAATTTGTAATATTTCAATCTCAATTTGCACACATACCCTATAGTTAACAATTAGAAACAATCCCAATCACCAAATTCATAAAAATCATAATTTTTCAACTAAGGCTGCGCTTGGTTCGCACTTAATTCAACCAAAAGTGTAACTTCCACAAAAATGAATCAAACTGATAAGTTTGGTTTATAATCACATACCTTGATGTTTTACAGAAGGAATGAGAAAGAATTGTGACAAAATTTTGGCAAAATCGGTCAAAATCCGATTGGGGTTAATATAAGAAAGTTAGGGTTTCTGGTTGGGTGCTGCTGCTGGCAGGTCGCTACTATCGCCGCGGCTGTGCCTGGTGCCAGAGAAGGGGCCGTGCGCGTCAGAGACAAGGTGGCGGCGGAGCTGGCTGTGGTGGTGGCTGGCGATTTTAGGAGGAGAGGGGTGTGGTGGTGTGTAGGTTGGAGTTGTTACTACGCTGAATCGAGGGGTATGTAGGTTAGGGGCGAAAACAAGAAGGAGGAAAGTGGAGTTTTCAAAATGCAGTGCATTTGTACTTTTTTTTCAAAAAATTTGACTCGATCGACCCACCTACAGTCGGCCTAGAGGGTAGGTCAATGACAATAGCTGTGAAGTCAAAAATTTCGACCCAACCGACCCACTTAGGGTCGGTCGAAACTAGTAGCTAATTTTTTTTGAAAATTTTCAACCGACCGACCCACCTGGGTCAGTCTCAGTGGGTCGGTCAACACCAGAACACTCTTTTTCCACATTTTCTACTCACCAAAACATTCACCGACACACTCTAGATGGCCTTCACACTTAGCGGGTAGACGTTGAGCTTCCACCATTCATCACTTGAGCACAGGTGGAGATGGCCTTGATCCTCCAGGTGAAGATCAAAGTTTGATGGCTCCTCCTCCTCAAATCTCAGATTGTAAACATCCTCAACTTCTGGTGAGGCTCATTGGAAGAGCCTTGATGAAAATAAACTTCAGAGGGAGGTGTCTCCTTGAAGTTAATTGTAGCACTCTCCTCTGATAACTCAGAGGGAGGTGGTGTCTCCTCCTTCTTAAGGTTGGGGATATGATAATCCTTATTGTCTTGATGAACAAAGAAGGGGGAGACAAATTGGTTGTTGACTTCAGAGGGAGGAAACTCCATGAGGTCAAAATATAAGCTCTCTTCTGACGAGTTGTCTTCATAATCAAGCTGGTTGAAATACCCCAAACTTAAAAACAGTGATTAATTAGGCTAATGAGAATTTTAGAAGCTTAATTATGCCTAAATAAATATGTGGGAACAATTCCCCAAGAAAACGGATCCATAAAATGGGTTAAAAGCACAAACGAACCTTAAAGCGCGTTTTTCGAGGAAACCAGGAAAACACGACTTTAAGCTGGTTAAATAGACTGTAATGATTATAGTCAATCAAATAACTATAATTAAATGTTAGTAAAGGTCTAGAGCCATTAAATTAATTAAACGAGAAAATTCCAGAAAACGGGTTCCGGTTAGTGAATAGTATAAAAACGAGAACTTGTGGGGTGTTAATTGTATAAGACTAAAATACTCCTCCCCATTTGTAATTAAAAATCTATAACTCTTGTGTGGGTGTGTGTCACGATTTACCCCTCCCTCTCACTCTCTTTATTTGCTTTTAGACACAAAAGGACAAAACAATAAAAGAATAAATAAGAAAAGTAAAAAAAAAACAAAAGTACATTACCTTACTTTATGAGTCTCTCTCCACCTCTCTTGCTCTCTCATGTACTCCCCCTCCAACCTGAATTCTCTTCCTCCTCCAGCCCTTAGTGGCGATTCCATGAGCCCTCACCAACCCTCTCTTCTTCTCCATCATTGAAGGCTCAAACCTTGTCCAAATTCCATAAAAACTGTACCATTGAACTCCCCTCACTTAGGAGATCATTTTCCTCATTCAAAAATAGAAAACCTCAACTTTCATCTCCATGGCTAAAGCTCATTTGAAGGTTTGAGAACACCATTGTGAGATCCTTCATCTCCTTGTTATTCTAAGGTAAAAAGAAGTCCGAAAATCCCTCTTTTCTAGCCCTCTTTTACAATATAGAAAATTCTAGATTTTGAGCTCTTGTTGTTCCTTGTCCAGCCGATTTTGGCCTCAAGTTAGGAGCTGGAATCTTATTCTTTTGCTATCCAAAGACTCCACCTAGTGATTGAAAGGTAATCACTCATTTTTGAGTTCCAAAACTCTCTTGAATTCTAGGGTTAATTCATGAATGATGGATTTACTTAGCATTGTTATGTATACCTTTAAATATGGGTTGTAGCTTGACCAAGTTGTGAGGCAATAACAAAGAAAAGAAAGAGTAAGAAGAGGAAGGAAAGAGCAAGAAGAGAAAGGAGAAACAAATCAAGAAAACACCAAGGTAATGAACTTACCTTTGGATGAACCTTAGTGTCTTGAAGTATGAGGAAATGCATTCTTAAGTATTGTATAACTAGAAAAAGGTAAACAAATGATGGAAAGGTATTCTAGTATGAATTATGTTGATGTTTAAGGGCCTTAGAGCCAAGTATTTAAGTTATTGTACAATGGAATTATTGTTGAGCTTGTGCAGGAAAATATTGAGTGAGAGATTGAGTTATTTTAGTGTTGTTGATGTCTTGGTTAAACAGGGATGTAAAACTGAGTTGTATGAGCAAAATAATGTGGTGAGAATGATATAATTGTAGGGGAACTATGTCAAAATTTCTCTAGAAACTAAATGACTTAGGTGCTTGGATGAGTAGAAATAACCTAGGTTGATTAGTTGTGTTTTAGTGTTGAACTTGAGTAGTTAATCACCTAGGAAACTAGATTAGAGATGATTGTGTAGATGGGTAGAATGTGGGAAAGAAAATAATGCAAGATGAGTATTAGAGCAACACTAGTTGGCGAACCATTGAGATAGAAAACAAAAACTGTAGCAAGAACCTAAGGAAGAAGATTAAGAGTGAAAATTGTGTAAAATTTACATAGAAATGAGTAATGAGCTTAGTGAGTGGTTTAGGGGATTTTAGAGCGTCAAAATTGGTGTTGAACATGTTTAGAATGCTTTGGAAAATATTAGGGAAGAAATGGGTAGAAGAATGGAGTTAAAACAAAGTTAAATGAGTAGTACTGGCTTCGACCGACCTTAGGACCGACCCTGGGAAGGTCGGTCGAGCCAGAATTTGCAAACCCGGAAGTCTACTGACTTCGACCGACCCTAGGACCGACCTCGGTAGGGTCGGTCGGGTTGAAATTTCTCAGAACAGCAACCTACTGACTTCGATCCACCTTGGGATCGACCCTGGGAAGGTCGGCCGAAGTTGAATTTTTCGAAACCCCAACCTATTGACTTCAACCGACCTTGGGACCGACCCTGGGTAAGGTCTGTCGGGTCAAAAAAAAAATGGGGCTTAAGCAGTAGACCATGGGGAGAGTGATGATGATGAGGGAAAATAATATGCATATAAAACCTAAGGAAACAAGCTTATGAAATAATGAGAAGTAAAGGACTTGTGTGGCTATGTATGAGTTGTAAGGAATTAGTAATTGTAAATCGGGAAACCTTAATGAAGGAACGAGTTAGGTTAATTATAGAGAATTAACCGTACGATTCCATGTATGTTATAGGATTCGAATAGTTGGACTCCGAAGGAGAGTCGGTGATCAAGAGCTACGGTGAACGGTATGATTTTCTCATGCGCTGTATGCTAACGAGGTTTCCTCGATTTGTGTTTGTATGTTATGTGTTATCATCTAATCAAGATAAAATGCACGAATCGGTTTATTGCACTTTCTTGTGCTTGTAGTGTATTATTCCTTGTTGGAGTGTACTTTAACCTTGAAGTTTGTATAATTCATGAAATGCATAATCGTGGATGAAGTTCTTGATTGCTTGGGTGTGAAGTGCGCTAACCCTGAAGTGTTGAAAGAATGATTTCACTAACTCTCTAACTATGTAACAATTCTAACTTGAGAAATTGTAAATTGGAGTATGTGAGAAGTCCGAAAGAGTTTCGGCCACGTATGAGAATGAGGAGGGAAGAGAGATTATTTCTGAATTCTGGCCTAGCCTTCCCACCATGGTTTCGAACCGTATGGTCGCAACCCGGGGAAGTAAGCCAAACTAAATCCTGGTGTTGAGATTGTCTATCTCTGCCCGGAGGTCCACCGAATTAACTTAATGAGTATTCAAGAGTAAGAATAATTGAGAAATCAATGCTCATGACTAGTATGGGTCATATGGTCAAGAGATAAGAGTTAAGAACATCCGATTAACCCGGATGAGTAACTAACTAACTTTGACATAAGGCTAGAACTTGAGGAGAGAATCTCAAGGCCTCGATGATCATGATTTATTTCCTTTGCTTATGTTATGTCTTATGTGGTGTGATATCTTGCATGATTACTATGTATTCTATTTAGCATGTTGTTTCAAATAAAACGAACTCCACGTATGTGACCAAATAGTCAGCGCTCCCCCGTTAGCATGCGGGGTATGTAAATTTCATGCCAGCAGTTGTGCTGAGCCCCTTTGGGGCCAATGTTTATTTTTCAGGTACTCGAGACTGTTGATGGTCAAGATGCGACCGGGTTGTTAGGCCTTTTGGTAGTTAGAGAATTTT
This sequence comes from Limonium bicolor, assembly GCA_023374045.1. Classification (NCBI taxonomy): domain Eukaryota; kingdom Viridiplantae; phylum Streptophyta; class Magnoliopsida; order Caryophyllales; family Plumbaginaceae; genus Limonium; species Limonium bicolor. The sequence goes on along the minus strand of CM041777.1, from coordinate 479,957,824 downwards.
GGTAGTGTACTGAGTTGTACACGGGCGTGCAGCCCTTTTTGTCTAGCCGGTGTACTATGTAGTACATTCCTTTTTGGATTTTGGGAATTTGTAAATCGCGTTAGATTCAAGAATTGATGTAATTAAATTATGCACTTAGATACTCGGTAATCTATTGTGATGGAAGTTGTTATGAATGTTTATAGAGAACTTGGTAATTATATTTATCAGGCGTAACTGTAACACCCCTCTCAAACATGACGTAATAGTCGCTCACGTGAACAGGAAATAAAGGCGTCTCACAGCGGAAGAAATTACAATAGTATAACTCACATGGGTGTTACTTGCCATCACCCGCCCATACGAGTGATGTAGCAATACAACAACTTAACAACATTAAACATAACAATACAAACCGCGGTGACAACGAGATACCGCCTACATGTCTAGCTAAGTATCAAAAGTATAACTACTGTGAGCATCTAACATAATCCAAATTTTACAACCCATTTCTAGTGAAATTACTTAATACATAACGAGGTAGAAACGGTAAATCCAAAATCCACAACATCCTACTACCCGACCCCGCACTCCGGCTTCGTCTGTGATCATCATCCTGCATAAAGCCATAAAGGCTCAGCGATAAACGCTGAGTATGCCGAGTCTGGACCCTAGTGGTCAATTAGGTTGTATTAACCGTCTTTTTATTAGGTTCGTTACATGCAATGTCGGTTTACAGAATATAGCAGGAACTGTAAAACATAATTAAGCATGTAACAATCATCACAGGTACACACATAACAGCAACACATCGTACATCACATTAGCATCGATAGTTCACAAGCTGTTCTTAGTTTCACATCACTCGGCCCACCGGGCCTTCACATGTTGTTGGTTAGGTTAGCACTGTCGGGAGTCAGTTAGGACATCCCGAATTATATTCACTTGGACAGTAGTCCCACGTACACACAAGGTGCTCACTGCCCTGATCATCCGAAGACTCTGGGACTAATTCACTTTGCCTTTGTAAAGGCGTCCATTTAAGTGGCCAAGGGCCTGGTGCCAACGGTAGCACACTCCGCCTGACGATCTATCTAGGCTCGTTCAGGATTTACTAGGGAAAACCCGACACAGGTTAACCCAAGAGATCTCTACGCGCGACCAGCAACCAATGACTGTCTGGATTAAGGTTCACATAACTTTCATTCACACTTTACTGTTAGCTTCGTTAGTTAGTGATCCAATTGCAGATTTAATTATGGAATACATCACTTACTTGTTGGCTGCCCTATGGGTCTTACGCATGCCTAGAATGATTCTAGGTAGTATTTATCTTAGAGTTGAAGCTCTAAGGACCGACAATGTCGTGTCCCGTTCCTAAGTGTGTTACTTAGGTTATAGCTACATACTTGTATACTTAATGTATTAGGTCGGGCAACGGTAATCACAGTCACACAACTCGTATATGTAGTTTTATATAAGCCGATCTATAGTCGGTCATAGTGTTATATCGTGCATAAATAAGTAATGCAGTAAACACATATACATCACACATAGACATACAAGTTATCAAACAAATCCGAGCCCGAGGAATTCCACAAGACAACTCGGATCAAACTCCTTTACATACCGTACACCGTAGTCTAGATTCGTGCAGTGCAGGCCACTAGAGCTTTCGAGCGCGTACGTCGGAAATGCGATCTAGTAATACAAGGAACACTAAGCGTCAATCCACATGACAGCACAATTCGGTATTTCCGAATAACGTTGAAATTCTAGTACTATGTCTCCAGACTTAACATTTGTTACTAGTTAAAGTATCGTTATTAATATTTGATGACCCCTTACTCGTTGTATGAGTTAATACTCGGTTTACATTAGAGCATGAAACCTTACGTTATACACTTATGATACTTCACTAGGGTTTATTTATCAAACCAAGGTCCTATACTAACCTTAGTATTTTATGTCGTTATAGTTATAGTGTATAACTTTATTTCTTGGTACGTTTTTATTTATGTATGTATGTATTTAGCATAACAGCTTGAATAACTATATCCTTAGTCACATAATATTATTTGTGTTACATCTTTTCCATAATGTTATATGGTACGATATTTTATGTGTCACTAGACTTTATTACGTGTGGCTTGGCAACTTAGGAATGTATCGAAAATAGTATACACATGTGCCACATTTGAGCTCCTTTATATACTTTCATTACTCATAAAACTACCACATCTTATAATATATTGTAGGTATTTAATTTTTATAACACCAAAAACCTTGTGGTAAAATATAACCCAAGGTCTTTTCACACTTGTTTGATTATCGGTTACATATATATATGTACATCTAATTCCTTTCACAACTCAACTCACCATCCTACCATTTCCCCACTACAGATTGATAGATCTAGGACTGCATCACCACTTAACTAAATTCCACCCTTAGTATACCTCTGTAACAGATCTGTACAAGAATTTATTCATTTCAGAAACAGCTTGAACTGATGCATTAAGTTTGTTAAATCTTTCCTCTTCTGTTTTGTTCCTCTTTTCTCGATTTGATTTCTGTTTCACTCCCTCTTTCTCATCTGTTTAGTTACTCATTTCCTGGTGTTTTTACAAGTTCATTTCAATCTGTTACAGACACAGAACAACTCTACAGCATCTGAAACAGAAGAAACAAGAAACTGGAGCAGCATCTGTTTACTCCTTCCTCAGTTCTTTATTTAGGTTTACTGATTGGTTTCCAAACTTCGCAAGCTATTACACCACTCCCTACTTGCATTGGAAAAAGGTTGGACTCAAAAACAACTCAAAAGCATGGTGTTATCACCTCAGACACTCACTTTACAGAAATCAGTCAAAACTGTCAAACTGTAAAACCAAAACTATAACCTGATAATCCATCTTGTATCTTGTAGTTTGCTCACGGTTCTGATTTGAATTTCCCCTAGGTTGTTTAGCTACCTAAGTAAGTGTCTAAGTATAGTTTTGACCTCAAAACAGATTTACCAACACCCTGTTTAAACTCATAAAGGTTCCTATACAGAAGATCAGAATTGTAGAATTTAGTTCAAAACAGATATGTGTTCTGTCTGTTTTTTCTTCTGTTTCATTCACAGTTGAATTATAGTTTGTTTCTCTATCTTACCGATGTGCTTACACACTTAGTTAAGTGTTTTAGCTTGGTTTTAAACTCTTGAACCACTCAAGGTTATCCCTTTATGCTCTCTACAATTTTTGTTATACAGAAACATAAAATCTCTAGTATTGAAATCAAAACAGAACGTGTATGTGCTCTTGCTTTCTTACCTGTCTGTCTTTTATCTAGTTACATTCCTCCTAGCCTTTCTAAACTGTTGACCTTGTCAATTTGGTGCGTTATCAAATTTCTAACTCAAACTAAACTCAAGGCAACGTTGTAGACACATAGAATTAATCAGAACCTCTCTGATAGGAACTGAAACTGAAATCCAACTGAAATCAAAACAGGAGCTGATTGTGTTATTGCTTCCTTCACTGTCTGTTTTTCTTTTAACTGATTATACTCTCCTCATATCCTTACCCAACTTAACTACTGGTGTATCGAGATTCTTTTTAGACCCAAGAATGATTCAAGCAATCTTATTGATGTCACTGTAACTGTTTTACTGAATTGAAGATTTTAGAACAGAAACTGCACCAGTTGGACTTCCTCTTCCATTTTTTTTTGTTTAACTTACGTTTTGATCCTTGATTCTTCACAATGATTTACTCAGTTACTTAGGAATCCCATCAAGCTTTTAAACCCAAACAAACCCAAAACAGTTCTGTTACAGACATGAGAAACAACCAGACACCTATCTGCTAAGAAAAACTGAACTCAAACTGCAATAAAACTGGTGTTTCCTCATTACTATGTTTGTCTTTCTGTGATCACCCATTTATCCTCTCTCTTTCTCCGAATTCATTACTCAGTCAACTAGTTGTCTAGCCAGGGTTATTCTCATAACGGTCCTAAGATTACCCATGTCACTCTTCTGGAATTCCTATACACAGAAACTGAAATTTTTCATTGTCATAGAAAGACAGTTTCTTGCACCAGTTTTTCTTTCTTCTTCTTCTTCTGAATCTAATCCAAAGTACTAGTTGGTTCACATTCTTGTCTAGAGGTTTAGTTGTTCCTAGGTTTACAGATATCTAAGACATATTCCTAGTGTTACTGAAATCAAAGTTCCTAAAACAGAAACTAGTCTCCTGTAATATCCTTCTTCTTATCTCACGATTATGCAACAGGTGGGGTTTTCGTTTACTCAAGATACTCTTATCTTTATTTAGGAGTGTTAGAATGTTTTAGATTCATTAACCCACATCACAAGCCATTTATTCAGAACACAGAACCTTAGGAACTAAAACTGAAGCATCTTAAAACTGATAACCACTGTTGGTTTCTAGAAATCTTGGTTCTGTTTTTTTTTTCTTCACGGTTATTGTATCAGATTGGATTCCCAACTTACTCAAGTGTTTCCACCCATACTTGAGTGTGTTAGAGTGGTTTTAAGTTCATTGACACACACAACACAATCTTTATAAGCTTCTGTACGCCCTTACACAACACTTAAATCTCAGAAACTGAAAGAAAACTGACAGACAGATAAACACTGATGCATGCTTCTTTTCTGTTTCATGGTTGTTTCATTATGTGACTGTTTCTCCTAGTTGTCTAGCCATCTAATTAAGCATGCTTCTAAGTTCAAATTTTTTTTTGAAACAGCTCACAACAGCATGGTCAGCTACTGCAGTTGTAACAGAGATAGAGATAGGAGTTATCAGTAATATCTGTTTCAGTCTTTTAAGTTGCTAGTTAAGTGTTTCCTTTCCTTTGCTTCGATTATGTACTCGGTGAGAGACAACTCACCACTTAAACTTCTTGGTTGCTTTCCCCAGGTTGGTCCTTGGCGCAGGTGAAACTTCCAGCACCTTGATCACTCGACAACAACTGAGGATTTTTTTTTTTGCTCAATGGTTAGACTGATAACCCACTGAAACAGACCGGGAAGGATTGGTTGAAAGTTTACCTGGTTATGTCCCTTTTTTTTTTACACGAAACTGAGCTGATGTTACTGGGACTTGATACACTCTTCTTGGTTTAATTTCTCAGGTGAGGCTAAGCAAGGATTTTGGAGGAAAACGAGTTAGCCTATGAACAAAGCCTCGGCCCAGAAAACAGAAGAGGATGAAGGAAATGGAATAACACAACTACTCTCTGAACCCATGATCTCACCTTAGCAGTCCTTGGAGATGGTTTGGCTTCAGGATCTCCGGGGTTCCTTCCTCGGTTAGCCTATAGCAGTTTCGCACAGCAAATACACAGACCAGAAGAACTGGTTTGTGCGGTTTCTGATCAGACCGAGTAAAAGCACCAGACAGAGGTGAGAAAGGAAATGTTTAGGCTCACCGAAATGCTCAAGGAGAAGGCTATGCTCTTGGGTCTTTCCTTCCTCTTCAAAACTGGGTATACTCCCCTGATTTTCCACGTAAAAAGAGTAGGGAATGAAGTTGAGTAATGGATGAGGTTGGTACCGAGAATGAAAGGGAATCAAATGCAGAAAGAAAACCATCGAGAAGCTGGAGTTACCTTCACGTAAGAATGACCACAGCGCTCTTGGCTTGCAGTTGGCGCGGGCATGCAAGCGAGGAAGAGTTTGGCTAGGACAGAGGTTTAAACTAGTGGGTCGAGACAAGGAGGTATGGCTCTGTGGATAAACAACGTTGCTGTGAATTTCCAGGGGCTTGGGAACAACCATTGTGTACGAGTTACAAGAAGGTCATGGGTGGAAATGAGGGAATAGAATTTGTCGCCTGACAGTGGGAATAAAGAAATTCGTTTCTGTTTTCCTGTTGATTCTGTTTGAACTTCCGGTATCGAGAAGGATGAGAGGTACCGACACTATGTCTGGCTCCTCTTTCCATTTCTGTTACCTCAGTGAATTTGTTACTAAACTTAAATCGTGTGCATCATCTACCGAATTCAAGAACAGCTCAATCGGTTAAGGTTTCGGGTTAGGTACGAAAGGTCTCGGGTTCGAATCCCGGCTAGAGCATATTTGCTCTTTTATTTTTTTTCAGCCTTATTATACCTATATATTGCATATAAGTGACTTGTATTAACATGTCACATTATTAGTTGTATGCACCTATATATATACGACTATTTCGTTATGTCCTGTTTTTAATTGCATCATTATACGGGTACAACTATTTATAGTAGTGTTCTAATTATATATACAACGTTATCATTTTGTAACGTTGTGTATATGTATGTATATACTCGTGTTATACTTTAACGTTGTAAGTTACATATACTTAAATAACGTTTAATTATTTAGGGGTATTTCAGTCTACCCCCCTTAAAGAGACTTCGTCCCGAAGTCGTCTTTCTCGAATGATTTATAGCAACTACCCATATGGCCATGGTGCACATCTATTTGATGTGACGGTACCTAGGCGATACAGTACGAACTGAATTCATATAGGAGTACACATATATATATATAACAATCATCCACCATTCATGCATTCATTCATACATGTTCACAACATACACATGTGCGCAATGCGCAAACAATTCATACATCCGAGTATCTCGTAGGATACTTACATACATGTCCGCAACATACACATATGCGCAATGCGCAAACAACCTACCAACAAGACGAAACACGTATGCCCCGCATACAAATACACATACAAACATACAAAACTTGAGGCTCTACCCCCCTTAAAAAGGGGTTAAGCCCCCGTACCCCATAAGTACTGACAGACGCTATTCGAAAAGCGCTGGGTACTTGGCTCTCATCGAATCCTCTAACTCCCAAGTGGCCTCTTCGACCTCGTGGTTTGACCAAAGAACCTTGACCATGCGGACGGTCTTGTTCCTGGTCTCCCGTGTCTTCTAGCTCCAGATGCTCTGGCTGTAACACATGCGAGGGGTGAGGGATGTATTTCTTCAGCTGAGATACGTGGAATACATCATGCACCCTCCCGAGCTCAGCAGGTAAGTCTAACCTGTAAGCTAACGGGCCCACTCGCTCTGTAATGCGATACGGACCAACATACTTCGGGCTTAACTTGCCCTTCTTTCCAAAACGAAAGATGCCCTTCATTGGTGACACTCTAAGGAAGACTCGGTCATCGACTGCGAACTCGAGATCTCTTCGTCTGACGTCTGCATAAGATTTCTGTCTATCTTGGGCAGCTTTCATATTTTTACGTATCTGTAGGACATCCTCTTTCACCTGCTCTAAGTACTCGGGTCCAAGGAATGTGTTCTCGCTAGGCTCGTCCCAGCAGAGAGATGTCCTACATGGTCTACCATATAAAGCTTGAAATGGTGGCATCTGAATCGATGTGTGGTAGCTGTTATTGTAGACAAATTCAATTAGATGTAATCGATCAACCCAACTCTCCTGAAAATCTAGGGCGCATGCTCGTAGCATGTCCTCCAAAGTCTGGATGGTCCTCTCACTCTGACCATCCGTTTGCGGGTGAAAGGCGGTACTTAGCTTCAGCTTGGTACCCAAGGCCTCCTGTACTTGCCCCCAAAACTGTGATAGGAATCGAGGGTCTCTATCTGACACAATTGTTTTTGGCACACCGTGATGTCTTATGATTTCTCGCTGGAAAAGGTCCGCTAATTTGGGGACTTTCCATGTGTCTCTGATCGGTATAAACTTAGCCACTTTCGTCAATCTGTCGACGATCACCCAAATAGTGTTCGCACCTCCCTTAGTCGGTGGGAGGCCGACAACAAAATCCATGGATAGGTCCTCGAACTTCCAGTACGGAATGGGCATAGGCTGCACCAAACCTCCTGGTCTCCTGTGCTCGAACTTGACTTTCTGACAAGTCAAGCAGCGGGTAACAAACTCTGTTACATCCTTTTTCATACCACTCCACCAAAAGTGAGTCTTCAGATCTTTGTACATCTTCGATGATCCCGGGTGGATAGATAAGGAAGAACAATGAGCTTCACTAAGTATCTTCTCTTTCAACTCTGGGCTGGACTCTGGAATGCATAGTCTGCCATTCAATCTGATCAGCCCATCATCACTGAGTGTGAAATCGTATTTCTGCCTCTCGAATATGCCGTCAACTAACTGCTGTCTGATGGTCTGTATGTACTGGTCGCTCTCCTGAGCACAGCGTACTTCTTCGACTAGGCTACTGTTTGCTGACATGGCATGTAAGGAGTGAGCTCTTCGGCTCAGGGCATCAGCTACTATGTTTGCTTTCCCCTCCTTGTACTTGAGGTCGATGTCGTAGTCCTTCAAGAACTCGACCCATCGCCTCTGCCTCATGTTCAGATCTTTCTGGGTGAATAGGTATTGAAGGCTTTTGTGGTCTGAGTATATCGTCACTGTCACACCATATAAGTAATGTCTCCATATTTTCAAGGCAAATACCACTGCTCAGCTCTAAATCATGTGTCGGGTAGTTTTCTTCGTGTTTCTTCAGCTGCCGGGAGGCGTAGGCTACAACCTTCCCATGCTGCATGAGTACACACCCCAGCCCCGTACCTGAGGAGGCATCGCAGTACACTTCGAACCCGTCGGTCCCTTCAGGAATGGTGAGTATGAGAGCCGACGTCAAAAGGTCCTTCAGTTTTTGAAAGGAACGCTCGCACTCTACAGTCCACACAAACTGAGCGTCCTTTTTCATCAAATTAGTCATAGGCTTAGCTTCCTTGGAGAAGTCTTTCATAAAACGTCTGTAGTATCCGGCTAACCCCAAGAAACTGCGGATATCGGTCACTGTTTTCGGTCTCGGCCAGCTCTTAACTGCCTCTATCTTCGCAGGGTCGACTGATATGCCGCTGGCTGAGATGATGTGTCCCAAGAATGCCACGCTATCTAGCCAAAACTCACATTGTTGAGAGCTTGGCATATAGCTGATTCTCTCATAATCTGTAAAACTCGCCGAAGGTGTGCTTCGTGGTCTTCCTTAATCTTGGAGTAGATTAAGATGTCGTCGATGAATACCACTACCGATGAGTCAAGCTGCTCTCTGAACAGACGGTTCATGAGGTCCATAAATACTGCAGGTGCATTAGACAATCCAAATGGCATCACGGTAAACTCGTAGTGACCGTAACGTGTTCTGAACGCTGTCTTCTCTATATCTCTCTCTGCAATGCGTATCTGATGGTAGCCTGATCTCAAATCGATCTTCGAGAACACTGCTGCGCCTCTGAGCTGGTCAAACAAGTCGTCAATGCGTGGAAGAGGGTATTTGTTCTTGACTGAAACGGCATTTAACTCCCTGTAATCGATGCAGAGTCTCATACTCCCATCTTTCTTCTTGACAAACAATACTGGCGCTCCCCATGGAGAGACGCTCGGTCTGATGTAACCCTTGTCCAATAGGTCCTCTAACTGAACCTTTAACTCTTTCATCTCCGTAGGTGCCATTCGGTAGGGTGCCTTGGCAAAGGCCCCATGCCCGGCATAAGATCGATAGCGAACTCCACCTCTCGTGGTGGTGGCATGCCTGGTAATTCCTCAGGAAACAGATCAGGGAATTCGGATACCACTGGTATATCCAAAACCAACTGCTCCTCTTGTCTCGTATCGTGGACATAACATATATACGGTGTGGCCCTTCTTTACTTCTTTCATTAGATTCAAGGTAGATACAATTTTGATGGTGGGTTCCTTCGGTACACTGCGGTAGGAAATAGCCTTGCCCCTCGGGCTTTTGAGTAATAGTCGGTGCTCGGCACAATGTATCCGGCCCTTGTGTCTCTGCAGCCAATCCATACCGATGATGACGTCGAAACCCAACCCTCTGAATTCGGTCAAATCGACGGGGAAAATCTCATCCCGTATAACAATTCGCAAGTCACGGTAGCGTCCCGTGCATCGCACTCTCTCCCTGGATGGTAATGTGACGGTGAAGTCGGAGAGGTGCTCCGGGGTCAGTCCCAACTTCTTTGCAAAAAAGAGGAAACGAAGGAGTGGGATGCCCCTGAGTCAAATAAGACTGATGCGTCGGTGCCATTTACAGGGAAGGTACCTGTAGCATTTTGGTTTACATTAGTACGTGGCTATAGAGGTTGAATTCATTAATTCGGTTGGTTCTTGTCCTTACCAGTGATGACGTTGCCAATCTCTTTGGCCTGTGCCGTATTCAGAATGTTGAGGTTTGCTTCTTTCTCAGGTTCGTGGCCTGGATTAACGAGTCGCATGAGGATAAGACTGATAACAATTTTATGAAAACTTTGAAAATCCACTTTTATTTATTTCACAAATCATTACATCATACTTGCATACAAAGCTAGTGGCTTACAACATTACATCAAAACTCTCTTAAGGTCAAGTTTAAACGTCCCGGTTTGATGTGGGTAGTGTTTACTAAAGCTGGTGGTGCGGTGTTTAACTTAATCCGCTTGATTCCGTGATACACTAATCTCGAATCTCCACCGAATATCAAAACATCTCCAGATTTGAGGACTAGCTTCTTAGCTAGATTCATTCTCTTTTGGTCGCCATATAAGTATTCTGCTTCATCACCAATGGAGAACGACACTACGGGAATACCCTTTGCGATGGACTCGGGTGTCTCATCCCGGTCCTGGTGTAATCCCAGTCGTCCATTTTGTTCGTAGAAGTTTACAATGCAAACGTCGGCATCAATGCCGGGTACCGGTTCGTCTTCAAGCTGCTGCGCGGTCTCCACCGCCTTCCGTGCTAAGGTCTTGAATCTCTCGGGTATCCTAGGTACTCTCGCCCCATCTAGTTTCCTCACTTCCTGGTATGTCCTAGCCTGTGGATCCCAATCCTTACCTAGGCACATCATGTGTAGCCTCATCTTCGAACCGCTCGTAAAACCCAGAATGTAAAACCCACCTAGTTCTCTACCCAAGGCTCTACACTCTTCTATGATGTCAGTTTGCTCATCTAAGGTTAAGAATTCTCTAAGCAGAATCATGCCCGGTCGGATGACTTGGCTATTCTCTCTAAGGTGGTCCTGTCTTTCGTATCTAGGATACGTAGTGGAGTTTCTTCGTAACTGAGGTTCGGGTCTAGTCCAGATGCTCTGGCTGTAACACATGCGAGGGGTGAGGGATGTATTTCTTCAGCTGAGATACGTGGAATACATCATGCACTCTCCCGAGCTCAGCAGGTAAGTCTAACCTGTAAGCTAACGGGCCCACTCGCTCCGTAATGCGATACGGACCAACATACTTCGGGCTTAACTTGCCCTTCTTCCAAAACGAAAGATGCCCTTCATGGTGACACTCTGAGGAAGACTCGGTCATCGACTGCGAACTCGAGATCTCTTCGTCGACGTCTGCATAATTTCTGTCTATCTTGGGCAGCTTTCATATTTCTACGTATCTGTAGGACATCCTCTTTCACCTGCTCTAAGTACTCGGGTCCAAGGAATGTGTTCTCGCTAGGCTCGTCCCAGCAGAGAGGTGTCCTACATGGTCTACCATATAAAGCTTGAAATGGTGGCATCTGAATCGATGCGTGGTAGCTGTTATTGTAGGCAAATTCAATTAGATGTAATCGATCAACCCAACTCTCCTGAAAATCTAGGGCGCATGCTCGTAGCATGTCCTCCAAAGTCTGGATGGTCCTCTCACTCTGACCATCCGTTTGCGGGTGAAAGGCGGTACTTAGCTTCAGCTTGGTACCCAAGGCCTCCTGTACTTGCCCCCAAAACCGTGATAGGAATCGAGGGTCTCTATCTGACACAATTGTTTTTGGCACACCGTGATGTCTTATGATTTCTCGCTGGAAAAGGTCCGCTAATTTGGGACTTTCCATGTGTCTCTAATCGGTAAAACTTAGCCACTTTCGTCAATCTGTCGACGATCACCCAAATAGTGTTCGCACCTCCCTTAGTCGGTGGGAGGCCGACAACAAAATCCATGGATAGGTCCTCGAACTTCCAGTACGGAATGGGCATAGGCTGCACCAAACCTCCTGGTCTCCTGTGCTCGAACTTGACTTTCTGACAAGTCAAGCAGCGGGTAACAAACTCTGTTACATCCTTTTTCATACCACTCCACCAAAAGTGAGTCTTCAGATCTTTGTACATCTTCGATGATCCCGGGTGGATAGATAAGGAAGAACAATGAGCTTCACTAAGTATCTTCTCTTTCAACTCTGGGCTGGACTCTGGAATGCATAGTCTGCCATTCAATCTGATCAGTCCATCATCACTGAGTGTAAAATCGTATTTCTGCCTCTCGAATATGCCGTCAACTAACTGCTGCCTGATGGTCTGTATGTACTGGTCGCTCTCCTGAGCACAGCGTACTTCTTCGACTAGGCTACTGTTTGCTGACATGGCATGTAAGGAGTGAGCTCTCCGGCTCAGGGCATCAGCTACTATGTTTGCTTTCCCCTCCTTGTACTTGAGGTCGATGTCGTAGTCCTTCAAGAACTCGACCCATCGCCTCTGCCTCATGTTCAGATCTTTCTGGGTGAATAGGTATTGAAGGCTTTTGTGATCTGAGTATATCGTCACTGTCACACCATATAAGTAATGTCTCCATATTTTCAAAGCAAATACCACTGCTCCCAGCTCTAAATCATGTGTCGGGTAGTTTTCTTTGTGTCTCTTCAGCTGTCGGGAGGCGTAGGCTACAACCTTCCCATGCTGCATGAGTACACACCCCAGCCCCGTACCTGAGGCATCACAGTACACTTCGAACCCGTCGGTCCCTTCAGGAATGGTGAGTACGGGAGCCGACGTCAAAAGGTCCTTCAGTTTTTGAAAGGAACGCTCGCACTCTACAGTCCACACAAACTGGGCGTCCTTTTTCATCAGATTAGTCATAGGCTTAGCTTCCTTGGAGAAGTCTTTCACAAAACGTCTGTAGTATCCGGCTAACCCCAAGAAACTGCGGATATCGGTCACTGTTTTCGGTCTCGGCCAGCTCTTAACTGCCTCTATCTTCGCAGGGTCGACTGATATGCCGCTGGCTGAGATGATGTGTCCCAAGAATGCCACGCTATCTAGCCAAAACTCACACTTCGAGAGCTTGGCATATAGCTGATTTTCTCTCATAATCTGTAGAACTCGCCGAAGGTGTGCTTCGTGGTCTTCCTTAGTCTTGGAGTAGATTAAGATGTCGTCGATGAATACCACTACCGATGAGTCAAGCTGCTCTCTGAACAGACGGTTCATGAGGTCCATAAATACTGCAGGTGCATTAGACAATCCAAATGGCATCACGGTAAACTCGTAGTGACCGTAACGTGTTCTGAACGCTGTCTTCTCTATATCTCTCTCTGCAATGCGTATCTGATGGTAGCCTGATCTCAAGTCGATCTTCGAGAACACTGCTGCGCCTCTGAGCTGGTCAAACAAGTCGTCAATGCGTGGAAGAGGGTATTTGTTCTTGACTGAAACGGCATTTAACTCCCTGTAATTGATGCAGAGTCTCATACTCCCATCTTTCTTCTTGACAAACAATACTGGCGCTCCCCATGGAGAGACGCTCGGTCTGATGTAGCCCTTGTCCAATAGGTCCTCTAACTGAACCTTTAACTCTTTCATCTCCGCAGGTGCCATTCGGTAGGGTGCCTTGGCAATAGGCCCCGTGCCCGGTATAAGATCGATGGCGAACTCCACCTCTCGTGGTGGTGGCATGCCTGGTAATTCCTCAGGAAACAGATCAGGGAATTCGGATACCACTGGTATATCCAAAACCAACTGCTCCTCTTGTCTCGTATCGTGGACATAACATATATATGCGGTGTGGCCCTTCCTTACTTCTTTCATTAGATTCAAGGTAGATACAATTTTGATGGTGGGTTCCTTCGGTACACTGCGGTAGGAAATAGCCTTGCCCCTCGGGCTTTTGAGTAACAATCGGTGCTCGGCACAATGTATCCGGCCCTTGTGTCTCTGCAGCCAATCCATACCGATGATGACGTCGAAACCCAACCCTCTGAATTCGGTCAAATCGACGGGGAAAATCTCGTCCCGTATAACAATTCGCAAATCACGGTAGCGTCCCGTGCATCGCACTCTCTCCCTGGATGGTAATGTGACGGTGAAGTCGGAGAGGTGCTCCGGGGTCAGTCCCAACTTCTTTGCAAAAGAAGAGGAAACGAAGGAGTGGGATGCCCCTGAGTCAAATAAGACTGATGCGTCGGTGCCATTTACAGGGAAGGTACCTGTAGCATTTGGTTTACATTAGTACGGCTATAGAGGTTGAATTCATAACTTCGGTTGGTTCTTGTCCTTCCCAGTGATGACGTTGCCAATCTCTTTGGCTTGTGCCGTATTCAGAATGTTGAGGTTTGCTTCTTTCTCAGGTTCGTGGCCTGGATTAACGAGTCGCATGAGGATAAGACTGATAACAATTGTACGAAAACTTTGAAAATCTCACTTTTATTTATTTCACAAATCATTACATTACTTGCATACAAAGCTAGTGGCTTACAACATTACATCAAAACTCTCTTAAGGTCAAGTTTAAACGTCCCGGTTTGATGTGGGTAGTGTTTACTAAAGCTGGTGGTGCGGTGTTTAACTTAACCCGCTTCATTCCGTGATACACTAATCTCGAATCTCCACCGAATATCAAAACATCTCCAGATTTGAGGACTAGCTTCTTAGCCAGATCCATTCTCTTTTGGTCGCCATATAAGTATTCTGCTTCATCACCAATGGAGAACGACACTACGGGAATACCCTTTGCATGGACTCGGGTGTCTCATGGTCCTGGTGTAATCCCAGTCGTCCATTTTGTTCGTAGAAGTTTACAATGCAAACGTCGGCATCAATGCCGGGTACCGGTTCGTCTTCAAGCTGCTGCGCGGTCTCCACCGCCTTCCGTGCTAAGGTCTTGAATCTCTCGGGTATCCTAGGTACTCTCGCCCCATCTAGTTTCCTCACTTCCTGGTATGTCCTAGCCTGTGGATCCCAATCCTTACCTAGGCACATCATGTGTAGCCTCATCTTCGAACCGCTCGTAAAACCCGGAATGTAAAACCCACCTAGTTCTCTACCCAAGGCTCTACACTCTTCTATGATGTCGGTTTGCTCGTCTAAGGTTAAGAATTCTCTAAGCAGAATCATGCCCGGTCGGATGACTTGGCTATTCTCTCTGAGGTGGTCCTGTCTTTCAGCTGCGGGTCTTGGCGATCTCGGTCTCGTAGATAGGGGGTAGCAAATGTCGAAACTACCTAAGATGTGGAAGTTTTCCTATGGTAAGTCACTACTTAAGGTCGTAACACACACACATGGTTCATGCTTTAAAGCATTTAACACACATCATGGTTCATACAATAACAGTCGGGTATTAGAGTTACCTGTAGTGCGCTGGGTGCCCGCCTCAGCGCTTGAGGTCCCCGCTGAATTAAGGGTGGCGCGTCCCTGGTCGACTCCTTTTCCCTTCTGGAAGCGCATATCAGTGGACGTCTGGCCCCCTTGGCCACCTCGTGGCGCTCCTGATCCTCCAACGGTAGGCTTCTGAGAAGTCTTCGTGCCCTGGTAATTTGGGCCATCTGGGTTGGAGTAGCACTCATAGTCGCGGTGCCCCATCTTTCTGCAGTATCGGCATTCCACCTTGTTGCCATTGCAATCCACACCTGGGTGGTCCTTCCCGCAGCGCTTACAGTAGAAGTGGCGCTGGGGCTTACCGGTGCCTGTTGCAACCGTAACTTATGTTAGCACGAGTCATATACAATATTAGGATTAACGAATGATCTAACAACCAAAATTATGAGGAGGGTATTCTCACCCCTGGGAGGTGCCGATCTCAGTGGCTGGGCGTCGATGGGTGGGCCGGTCAGTCGTGGTACGGAATCTTTCCCCTTGAAGCCCTGCTGACTCTGCTGCCCCTGCTGCCCCTGCTTTCCCTTCTTTTTGAAGAAGCCTCTGTCAACACAGATTTGGGGTCAGCACACATGATAGTCAATTAATGATCAAATCAATAAATGAAGATATTTCCTTACTTTCCCCTCTTTGAGCCCTCGCCTCGGTTCACTCCCCCGTCCTCAGACTCCCTCTCGGACTTCTTCCTTTTCTTCTGGCCCAGAGTCTCATCCCGAGTCTGGAGCATCAGCTCCGTCCTCGAGGCCGCATCATAACATTCCTGGAATTTAAACTGGTGATTCTGCACATATTCACTGTAATTGGATATGTAGAACATTAACAAGAATTAACGGTGTTTAGGTTTTACCTGTATGGTGGTATAGAGTGTGGCGCCCATGGCTGCCTGGATACGGAATGAAAGACCCCCCCGGAACTTTTCGACCTTGACGGTCTCAGAGTAGTCCACGCCGGGGATGAAGTCAAGAAGACCGATGAAACGAGCGTAGTACTCGTCCACGGACAGACTCCCCTGGGTCAGCATCTCAAACTCCCGACGCTTTTTCTGCTTGAGGTGAGCGGGATAGTACTTCCCTCGCAGGATCTCCACGAACATGGTCCATGAGAAGTCGGGTGTCGCCAAGTGCTGGTCCTTCACAAGTCTCCACCAGGTACTGGCTGCGTTTTTCAGATTGAAGGCAGCAATTGTAACTTTCTGATCCTCTGGCACTCGTAAGGCCTCGAAGGCCTTCTCATGCTCTACGATGAAGCGCTCCAAGGCAAGGGGGTCCGGCTCCCCTGAGTAGGTCGGTGGTCGAGTCTCAGATACCGCCTTAAGCCAATTCGTCTCACGGGGCTGCGGTGGGTGGGGTATAGTGCCTCCAATCTGGGTCAGTATGGCAGCAACCGCCTCATTGATGTCTGGAATACCGGTGTCGCCACCGGCCCCTCTGCCCGCTCCGCGGCCTCTAGGTCTACCAGCCATCTGCTGTACAGACCGTCGTTTCATAACTCGGTAAATATACCGTCAACATAGACATAAAACATTAAGTTGCCTTAGAGGCTAGATGATATACGCATAGTGCGGAATCTCTACTTAGATTCACTAATAAGTCGTCTCGTACCTCACAGACGTATCCCGGGTTTCCCAAATCCTAAGCTCACTGATAATTTCCTAGTATCTCGTCATCAGAGCGGTACTCCACTCTGATACCACTTTTGTAACACCCCTCTCAAACATGACGTAATAGTCGCTCACGTGAACAGGAAATAAAGGCGTCTCACAGCGGAAGAAATTACAATAGTATAACTCACATGGGTGTTACTTGCCATCACCCGCCCATACGAGTGATGTAGCAATACAACAACTTAACAACATTAAACATAACAATACAAACCGCGGTGACAACGAGATACCGCCTACATGTCTAGCTAAGTATCAAAAGTACAACTACTGTGAGCATCTAACATAATCCAAATTTTACAACCCATTTCTAGTGAAATTACTTAATACATAACGAGGAAGAAACGGTAAATCCAAAATCCACAACATCCTACTACCCGACCCCGCACTCCGGCTTCGTCCGTGATCATCATCCTGAATAAAGCCATAAAGGCTCAGCGATAAACGCTGAGTATGCCGAGTCTGGACCCTAGTGGTCAATTAGGTCGTATTAACCGTCTTTTTATTAGGTTCGTTACATGCAATGTCGGTTTACAGAATATTGCAGGAACTGTAAAACATAATTAAGCTTGTAACAATCATCACAGGTACACACATAACAGCAACACATCGTACATCACATTAGCATCGATAGTTCACAAGCTGTTCTTAGTTTCACATCACTCGGCCCACCGGGCCTTCACATGTTGTTGGTTAGGTTAGCACTGTTGGGAGTCAGTTAGGACATCCCGAATTATATTCAGTTGGACAGTAGTCCCACGTACACACAAGGTGCTCACTGCCCTGATCATCCGATGACTCTGGGACTAATTCACTTTGCCTTTGTAAAGGCGTCCATTTAAGTGGCCAAGGGCCTGGTGCCAACGGTAGCACACTCCGCCTGACGATCTATCTAGGCTCGTTCAGGATTTACTAGGGAAAACCCGACACAGGTTAACCCAAGAGATCTCTACGCGCGACCAGCAGCCAATGACTGTCTGGATTAAGGTTCACATCACTTTCATTCACACTTTACTGTTAGCTTCGTTAGTTAGTGATCCAATTGCAGATTTAATTATGGAATACATCACTTACTTGTTGGCTGCCCTATGGGTCTTACGCATGCCTAGAATGATTCTAGGTAGTATTTATCTTAGAGTTGAAGCTCTAGGGACCGACAATGTCGTGTCCCGTTCCTAAGTGTGTTACTTAGGTTATAGCTACATACTTGTATACTTAATGTATTAGGTCGGGCAATGGTAATCACAATCACACAACTCGTATATGTAGTTTTATATAAGCCGATCTATAGTCGGTCATAGTGTTATATCGTGCATAAATAAGTAATGCAGTAAACACATATACATCACACATAAACATACAAGTTATCAAACAAATCCGAGCCCGAGGAATTCCTCAAGACAACTCGGATCAAACTCCTTTACATACCGTACACCGTAGTCTAGATTCGTGCAGTGCAGGCCACTAGAGCTTTCGAGCGCGTACGTCGGAAATGCGATCTAGTAATACAAGGAACACTAAGCGTCAATCCACATGACAGCACAATTCGGTATTTCCGAATAACGTTGAAATTCTAGTACTATGTCTCCAGACTTAACATTTGTTACTAGTTAAAGTATCGTTATTAATATTTGATGACCCCTTACTCGTTGTATGAGTTAATACTATACTTTTACATTAGAGCATGAAACCTTACGTTACACTTATGATACTTCACTAGGGTTTATTTATCAAACCAAGGTCCTATACTAACCTTAGTATTTTATGTCGTTATAGTTATAGTGTATAACTTTATTTCTTGGTACGCTTTTATTTATGTATGTATGTATTTAGCATAACAGCTTGAATAACTATATCCTTAGTCATAATATTATTGTGTTACATCTTTTCCATAATGTTATATGGTATGATATTTTATGTGTCACTAGACTTTATTACGTGTGGCTTGGCAACTTAGGAATGTATCAAAAATAGTATACACATGTGCCACATTTGAGCTCCTTTATTATATACTTTCATTACTCATAAAACTACCACATATCTTATAATATATTGTAGGTATTTAATTTTTATAACACCAAAAACCTTGTGGTAAAATATAACCCAAGGTCTTTTCACACTTGTTTGATTATCGGTTACATATATATATGTACATCTAATTCCTTTCACAACTCAACTCACCATCCTACCATTTCCCCACTACAGATTGATAGATCTAGGACTGCATCACCACTTAACTAAATTCCACCCTTAGTATACCTCTGTAACAGATCTGTACAGGAATTTATTCATTTCAGAAACATCTTGAACTGATGCATTAAGTTTGTTAAATCTTTCCTCTTCTGTTTTGTTCCTCTTTTCTTGATTTGATTTCTGTTTCACTCCCTCTTTTCTCATCTGTTTAGTTACTCATTTCCTGGTGTTTTTACAAGTTCATTTCAATCTGTTACAGACACAGAACAACTCTACAGCATCTGAAACAGAAGAAACAAGAAACTGGAGCAGCATCTGTTTACTCCTTCCTCAGTTCTTTATTTAGGTTTACTGATTGGTTTCCAAACTTCTCAAGCTATTACACCACTCGCTGCTTGCATTGGAAAAAGGTTGGACTCAAAAACAACTCAAAAGCATGGTGTTATCACCTCAAACACTCACTTTACAGAAATCAGTCAAAACTGTCAAACTGTAAAACCAAAACTATAACCTGATAATCCATCTTGTATCTTGTAGTTTGCTCACAGTTCTGATTTGAATTTCCCCTAGGTTGTTTAGCTACCTAAGTAAGTGTCTCAGTATAGTTTTGACCTCAAAACAGATTTACCAACACCCTGTTTAAACTCATAAAGGTTCCTATACAGAAGATCAGAATTGCAGAATTTAGTTCAAAACAGATATGTGTTCTGTCTGTTTTTTCTTCTGTTTCATTCACAGTTGAATTATAGTTTGTTTCTCTATCTTACCGATGTGCTTACACACTTAGTTAAGTGTTTTAGCTAGGTTTTAAACTCTTGAACCACTCAAGGTTATCCCTTTATGCTCCCTACAATTTTTGTTATACAGAAACAGAAAATCTCTGGTATTGAAATCAAAACAGAACGTGTATGTGCTCTTGCTTTCTTACCTGTCTGTCTTTTATCTAGTTACATTCCTCCTAGCCTTTCAAAACTGTTGACCTTGTCAATTTGGTGCGTTATCAAATTTCTAACTCAAACTAAACTCAAGGCAACGTTGTTAGACACATAGAATTAATCAGAACCTGCTCTGATAGGAACTGAAACTGAAATCCAACTGAAATCAAAACAGGAGATGATTGTGTTATTGCTTCCTTCACTGTCTGTTTTTCTTTTAACTGATTATACTCTCCTCATTTCCTTACCCAACTTAACTACTGGTGTATCGAGATTATTTTTAGACCCAAGAATGATTCAAGCAATCTTACTGATGTCACTGTAACTGTTTTACTGAATTGAAGATTTCAGAACAGAAACTGCACCAGTTGGACTTCCTCTTCCATTTTTTTTGTTTAACTTACGTTTTGATCCTCGATTCTTCACAATGATTTACTCAGTTACTTAGGAATCCCATCAAGCTTTTAAACCCAAACAAACCCAAAACAGTTCTGTTACAGACATGAGAAACAACCAGACACCTATCTGCTAAGAAAAACTGAACTCAAACTGCAATAAAACTGGTGTTTCCTCATTACTATGTTTGTCTTTCTGTGATCACCCATTTATCCTCTCTCTTTCTCCGAATTCATTACTCAGTCAACTAGTTGTCTAGCCAGGGTTATTCTCATAACGGTCCTAAGATTACCCATGTCACTCTTCTGGAATTCCTATACACAGAAACTGAAATTTTTCATTGTCATAGAAAGAAAGTTTCTTGCACCAGTTTTTCTTTCTTCTTCTTCTTCTGAATCTAATCCAAAGTACTAGTTGGTTCACATTCTTGTCTAGAGGTTTAGTTGTTCCTAGGTTTACAGATATCTAAGACATATTCCTAGTGTTACTGAAATCAAAGTTCCTAAAACAGAAACTAGTCTCCTGTAATATCCTTCTTCTTATCTCACGATTATGCAACAGGTGGGGTTTTCGTTTACTCAAGATACTCTTATCTTTATTTAGGAGTGTTAGAATGTTTTAGATTCATTAACCCACATCACAAGCCATTTATTCAGAACACAGAACCTTAGGAACTAAAACTGAAGCATCTTAAAACTGATAACCACTGTTGGTTTCTAGAAATCTTGGTTCTGTTTTTTTTTCTTCACGGTTATTGTATCAGATTGGATTCCCAACTCACTCAAGTGTTTCCACCCATACTTGAGTGTGTTAGAGTGGTTTTAAGTTCATTGACACACACAACACAATCTTTATAAGCTCTCTGTACGCCCTTACACAACACTTAAATCTCAGAAACTGAAAGAAAACTGACAGACAGATAAACACTGATGCTTCTTTTTCTGTTTCATGGTTGTTTCATTATGTGACTGTTTCTCCTAGTTGTCTAGCCATCTAATTAAGCATGCTTCTAAGTTCAAATTTTTTTTTTGAAACAGCTCACAACAGCATGGTCAGCTACTGCAGTTGTAACAGAGATAGGAGTTATCAGTAATATCTGTTTCAGTCTTTTAAGTTGCTAGTTAAGTGTTTCCTTTCCTTTGCTTCGATTATGTACTCGGTGAGAGACAACTCACCACTTAAACTTCTTGGTTGCTTTCCCCAGGTTGGTCCTTGGCGCAGGTGAAACTTCCAGCACCTTGATCACTCGACAACAACTGAGGATTTTTTTTTTTTTGCTCAATGGTTAGACTGATAACCCACTGAAACAGACCGGGAAGGATTGGTTGAAAGTTTACCTGGTTATGTCCCTTTTTTTTTACACGAAACTGAGCTGATGTTACTGGGACTTGATACACTCTTCTTGGTTTAATTTCTCAGGTGAGGCTAAGCAAGGATTTTGGAGGAAAACGAGTTAGCCTATGAACAAAGCCTTGGCCCAGAAAACAGAAGAGGGTGAAGGAACTGGAATAACACAACTACTCTCTGAACCCATGATCTCACCTTAGCAGTCCTTGGAGATGGTTTGGCTTCAGGATCTCCGGGGTTCCTTCCTCGGTTAGCCTATAGCAGTTTCGCACAGCAAATACACAGACCAGAAGAACTGGTTTGTGCGGTTTCTGATCAGACCGAGTAAAGGCACCAGACAGAGGTGAGAAAGGAAATGTTTAGGCTCACCGAAATGCTCAAGGAGAAGGCTATGCTCTTGGGTCTTTCCTTCCTCTTCAAAACTGGGTATACTCCCCTGATTTTCCACGTAAAAAGAGTAGGGAATGAAGTTGAGTAATGGATGAGGTTGTTACCGAGAATGAAAGGGAATCAAATGCAGAAAGAAAACCATCGAGAAGCTGGAGTTACCTTCACGTAAGAATGACCACAGCGCTCTTGGCTTGCAGTTGGCGCGGGCATGCAAGCGAGGAAGAGTTTGGCTAGGACAGAGGTTTAAACTAGTGGGTCGAGACAAGGAGGTATGGCTCTGTGGATAAACAACGTTGCTGTGAATTTCCAGGGGCTTGGGAACAGCCATTGTGTACGAGTTACAAGAAGGTCATGGGTGGAAATGAGGGAATAGAATTTGTCGCCTGACAGTGGGAATAAGGAAATTCGTTTCTGTTTTCCTGTTGATTCTGTTTGAACTTCTGTATCGAGAAGGATGAGAGGTACCGACACTGTGTCTGGCTCCTCTTTCCATTTCTGTTACCTCTGTGAATTTGTTACTAAACTTAAATCGTGTGCATCTTCTACCAAATTCAAGAACAGCTCAATCGGTTAAGGTTTCAGGTTAGGTACGAAAGGTCTCGGGTTCGAATCCCGGCTAGAGCATATTTGCTCTTTTATTTTTTTCAGCCTTATTATACCTATATATTGCATATAAGTGACTTGTATTAACATGTCACGTTATTAGTTGTATGCACCTATATATATACGACTATTTCGTTATGTCCCGTTTTTAATTACATCATTATACGGGTACAACTATTTATAGTAGTGTTCTAATTATATATACAACGTTATCATTTTGTAACGTTGTGTATATGTACGTATATACTCGTGTTATACTTTAACGTTGTAAGTTACATATACTTAAATAACGTTTAATTATTTAGGGGTATTTCAGTAACTGTTTGTAGCTTAGGCCTTGTTAGTCGCAAGGGCGGCTAACGGCATTGTATCACCCACCGATTGGTTTGATTTTTCACTGCGATTAGTTTAATGACCGAGGTGATTAGGCGATAATTAGAAGTTTAGCGGTAGGGGTGTTACAAAAAGTGGTATCAGAGCGTAGTCACGCTCTGATGGATAAGATTACCAAGTGTAGTGATTACCGAGTTAGGGCTACAATCCTTTTAGCAACGGAAGAGCTGATACCTAACTTAAATGACCGTTAATGATAACGGTAACCCTTTAACGTCCGAAAGGACGATACAATTGTTTGAACCCAAGACCTTGTGGCCACAGTACCTAATGTGAGTTAAATGCTTGTTCAGATGTCGGGAAGAGGCCGTGGAGATTCCGCTGACGAGTCGGGCACGTAGACGGTAGCAGAGATCGTCGCTCCCACGGTAGCGCAGATGCTACCACAGGTCATAGCGGCCATTCAGCAGACCCAGCAGAACCAACAACAACAACAACAACCCGACCCACCTCAACCCCGAGAACCAAATTGGGTGAAAGCCGTAGCTGATCTTCGACCCGCATGCTTCAAGGGAGAGAGCGACCCGGCTAAGCTCGAGGCTTATATCTCCGAGATGGAGACAGCCTTCGAGACCCTCGAGGCTCCTGCTAGAGTGAGGGTGAGGATAGCCGCCTACTATCTAAAGGGTGCTGCCATGGACTGGTGGAAGCTAGTCAAGGGTGAGTACGTCGCCGACCCCGCATTCGACTGGAATGCCTTCACTTCTCTTCTCCAAGCCAAATACTATCCGGAGCATGTCAAGACGAAGAAGCGGTTCAAGCTTGATGCCCTGAAGATGACGGATAAGATGACCGTCGATGAGTATTACACCACCTTCACCTCTATCCTCCGACTGCTACCCGATCTAGGGTATACCAGTCAGGTCTTGGTCGACCGCTTCTATGGCGGCCTGAGCCATCGCCTCCGGTATGGCATGGGTTACACCCGGTTTACCTCCCTTCAGGAGTGTTACCATGCCACCTCGAGAGTTGAAATTACCGTCCAACTAAGGGACGAGGAGAACTCTCTTAAGCGCAAGACTAGCGGCAAGGGTAATGGTTCTGATGAGCAGAATCAGAATAAGGGCTGGAAGAAAAAGGGGAAGTACACCCACCCACCACAAAAGAGTACCCCCGGAGATAGCAGTGCCTATGCTGAGAAAGGCAAGGCAACTGAGCCACTACAGCTTGCCTAC
The DNA here is from genome assembly GCA_023374045.1 of Limonium bicolor. Classification (NCBI taxonomy): domain Eukaryota; kingdom Viridiplantae; phylum Streptophyta; class Magnoliopsida; order Caryophyllales; family Plumbaginaceae; genus Limonium; species Limonium bicolor. The sequence continues at coordinate 479,933,403 of CM041777.1, read as the reverse complement.
TCTACGCCGGTGGCTGCGAAGCCACTGAGATCTCACCCGCCTAAAGGTTCTGGTTCCGGCTTGGGAAGAATCAATGACGGCCGTGCCTACAGCTATAAATACTGCAAGAATGACTACTCCGGTACAGATTGCCAGGGTTGAGAGGTGAAGTGCTATAGCTGCCAGAAGATGGGTCACCGGTCTTATGAGTGCCCCAACAAGTCTAAGGGTAGCCACCAGAGCTACAAACAGCGAGAAGGCAAGGAGGTTGCATCTGGCGATTCTCAGGCCCAGCAGACCTCGCAGGAACAGGGGTCCCGAGATACACAGAAGGGCACACCACAGAGGCAGCCGGCCTTGCACATCATCAACCGCGATGGGATCGGCACGAAGTCCGGCCTAGGTACTACTATTACCTTTAATCCTTGAAGAGCATGTCTAAAGTATTGAATAACCCGTTTGAGTGAATGCATGAATGAATAGAATCAGAGTATGAATATGAATATGAATTGAGCTAATAAACCTAGAACTCATGTTAGATGAAATTTATAACCTTAGAGACTTTCAATATCTATTACCCAATACCTTCAAACCCAAACCTAGAAGATACCAACATCACCACTCACCACATCACCGACGAGTAGTGTCTGGTTATCCGACCAGGTATGATTTTATTAAAAGGATACCTGACACCCGAAGCCCAAATCGCCATCATCCGACATTGCAGCAAGCTAGGAGTGGGTCCAGGAGGATTTTACACACCCGAATTCCGCGGTGGAGTGAAGATGAAGCTGAAAATGATGTGCTTGGGAAAGGACTGGAATCCTTATACCAAGACATACCAACGGACGCGAGCGGAAGACGGAGCAACACCACCAGCAATGCCTAACGAATTTCTGACGCTTGTTACACAAGTCGTGGAGATTGCACAGCAACTTGAAGCTTAACCAACTCCTGCACTCAAAGCAGATCTTTGTATCATTAACTTCTATAAAGAAGGAGGACGACTTGGTTTACACCAAGATAAGGACAAGACAACGGAATCTCTTGGATAAGGAGTGCCCGTAGTGTCTTGGTCCATTGGTGATGACGCGGTATTTTTGTATGGCGAGTAGAAGCGTGGAGACCTTGCTAAGAAGATAATACTTAAGTCAGGAGATGTCTTGATCATGGGTGGAAAATCGAGAATCTTGTATCACGGTATCAAGAAGATTAAGTTGAATACGGCACCATCGACGGTAATTAATGCCACACACATGAGACCAGGACGCTGAACCTTACCTTTAGGAAGTATTAATCATGTAACATCATGTAATACGATAGCAATGTGTATTAGAGACACACAATGTATGATGAATGTTTATCAATAAGAGCAGTGTTGGTTATTAAATCCCACTTGCATTATACCATCAATTCTTACAAAGTTTATGAATCATTAGGTTGTGGACTCGGTACGGAAGGTGCCCTGAGTATCCTTACAGAGACACAGGCCAATAAGAGCGGCACTATAATCACGGGTTCCTTTCCGGTGAATGGCACTGATGCCACTGTACTATTCAACTCCGGCGCCTCTCATACCTTTGTCTCGCCATCATTCGCAAAGAGGTTGGGGTTAGACGCAGATGAGCTACCAGATTTCATGGTTAAGCTCCCGTCGAAGGAGCGGGTGAAATGCATAAAGTGCTACCGAGGTGCCGCTATCCAAATTAAGGGCGAAGAGTTTCCCATTTCCTTCATCGAGTTTAATGGTTTGGGATTCGACCTGATAGTTGGGATGAATTGGTTGGAGCGGCACAAGGGGCGAATCCTCTGCGCCGAGCATAGATTGCTGCTCAGGAGTCCATCTGGGGTCACAGTTTCATACCGCCAGAGGCCTAGAGAGCCTTCGACTACGATCATCTTCACCATGTCCATGTATCGAGAGCTCAGAAAAGGGCACGAGGTATTCCTCTGTTATGTGCAAGACTTAGAGTGAGACCCTGAATTCAGCACCGACATACCGGTAGTGTCAGAGTTCCCGGGCCGTGTGCCACATAGTGGTGCCTTGCGGGGCCGTGTGCCACATAGTGGTGCCCGATTGGAGTAAGACTGGCAGAGCTTACCCGTCTAAAGAGGTAAGCTGGGTATTATGGGATAGGAAAGAGGGAACATGAGAGAATGTTTCTAATCCCGTATTGAGATTATAAATGCCCGGTAGTGAGACCTATATATGTCTTTGCCCGGAGGCCTATGAGGCTTAACTTAAAGTTATTCAAGAGTAGAATAATTAAGAAAACTCGATCGGGACCGAGAGTGTCTAAAGATCTAGGAGACAAGTAAACTACCCGGTTGGGATGGAAGTTGGTGATTAACGAGAATGAAACTCACTTGATGTAACACCCCTCTCCTTAAACACGTAATAATCCCTCACGTAGCAATAAATAAAACGTCTTACAGCGGAAGAATAAATAATAAAAACAATACTCACTCAGGTGTCACCGGCCATTACTCGCCCATGCGAGCAACGAAGCCAAACTACATCCAACAGCCAAACTACATCCAACAACCAACCAAAACAAACTACTAACCGCCGTGATAACGAGAAAATTCCTGTACATCATACTAAGTCCATAAACCATAAACGTCGACAAGTGAGCGTCTACCCAAACCTGAATATACATAACCGTACCATATTACAACTCCATGTGCGGTAATTAAAATAAACTCTAATTACCCTGTTCCCGCACTTCGGCTTCGGCGATAATCAACAACATGCATGAGTGTAGTATTAGCGATAGACGCTGAGTATGCCGGGCCTACCCTAATGGTCCTTAGTCATTTTAACCATCTTATTATTAGATTGGTTTCATGCTTTACCATTTTACAGTTATGATCAATACTGTAATAAACATGCATAATAAACTTAATCATCCATCCAAACATTCATAAAACATCACCAAACAACAATTGTATATCGAACGTATCGAGTAATAACAGTATAGTGTACAATGTACAATCGCCGTAGCGTACAGTTTGCATAGTTAATTTACCTTGGCCTTAAGGCCCCATCCAAACCATGTTTAATTAATACCAGTTGGGCGTCATGTTAAGACAACCTCATAACCTCACCATGGACAGTAGTCCTCCCGTACACACAAAGGTGCTCATTTCGCCAGAGGTCCGGAGGCCCCTGACTATTCACTTAGCCTCGTAAGGCGTCCATATAAAAGGCCGTAGCCACCTGACCCACGATCCAAATAGGGCTCGTTGGGTATAAACCTGGAGCGGAACCCGATCGGGTACCCCTCAGTGATCACAAATGCGCAACCAAGTAGTTCGTAAACTACCGGGATTCCTCACCTCAACTCATACCATCTATCTCTCATAATGTTTAAGATATGCTCTTAGTCTTATGGAGAATAATCATTAGTTAGCTGCCTGATCGGTCTCACGCCTACCTAGAAGTAATCTAGGTTATATTCATGTTCGAGATCCATGCTCTAGAGACCGACAATGTCGTGACTCGTCCCTAAGTATTTTACTTAGGTTCCCTTATACTTAATATTAATACTATGGTATTATATCAAGTAACCGTCATGTTATCACATTAACGTATATGTATGTTTATATAAGTCGATCTATAGTCGACGTAGTGTTAGTCCCGTAGGACGCTCGTGCATAAATAATTAATGCAGTAGCACACAAACACATACATGTATCCAAAACACTTAACACACAAGTGATATCAACCAAATCCGAGCCCAAGGAGTTTCCTTAGGACAACTCGGATCAAACCCCTTTACATACCGTTCACCAAGACCTAGGATGCGCAGTGTAGACCACTAGCTCGGCAAGCGCCTCCGTTTGAAGTATGATCTAAACGGTAATAAAAACTATAAGTCAGTCTCCATAACTAACTACATCCGGTATTTCCGAATAACAAGTAACCCCAACAGTTCATCCCCGGATTTCTACAGTTATTTGTTACGGGTTTCTCTAAACCGGTCGGCTTTGTTACTAAAACTCGTATGTCAAAATATATCGACTGTTAAGTTTAACTCATTATATTTCTTTAATCTTATCCATGATTAAACCTAGGTATATAACCTACAGTTGCATGTATGCATGCATGACTTATTATATTGTATTGTTTTCCACCATCCATTATAATACAATGTATTATATACTCCATTATCTTAGCAAATTATATTTGCATTCAAAAACTCATAACTTATAGTTTATAACTATTTTTGTAATAACCACCACCTTTATATTATATGGTTTCCAATCATAATATATATATATATATATATATATCCATCCTTATATACATTATTCTTGTATAAGTATATATTTACCATATAGGTAAGTTTCATGAGTTATAAAACTCTTATATTATATGTTACGTTTTATCATCTTATATTAGATGATTATTCTCATTAGTTGTATTATATTATACAACTTATATTAAGATTATTATCCTAATATTATGTAACATTTTATGTTGTACAATTACAACTCCTAAGGTTTAATCAATAAATACCTTAGTTTATAAATCCTATTTATTTATAGTTTGTCACATTACTTAATGTGAATCCTTACTTATTAATTCCATTTAAAACCACCTTAATACCATATATTTGTTATAACATTTATAACATTATAGACCATAGTCTAAAATTCATTTTCCAATCTCTTATAATTCGGTACAGCCCTTATATTTCTTTTAAATTCCATTTTGGCCACATAACATTTTGTAATGTTATACTTTATACTAATATCATATAATATGATATTTCATTTCCTTTAATTTATAACCTATAGTTTTTATACAAAACTATTTAATATTGCCGCATGGGCACCATATAAAAACCTTATTCTTTTTCATAATCCATAGTTTCCTTTATTTACAAAATCATCCCATAATTTATACCATGTTATATATATCATATAGTATAACATTTTAAACCTTAATTAAAATATAACCTATGGTTATATATGCTATAAATTTCCGAACAGAATCCATATATGTTCTATATTATTTTTCAACCCTTCCACTTTCTATAATTGCCATTTGGCCCAATTTATAACATATAGTTTTATAATATCATTAAAACTATATATTATACATATACCTTTGTAAAATACCTTATATTATTCTAAAAATCACCAAATTTTACCCAAGGGTTATAATTAACATTGCTAACCCATATACTTTCGGTATATTACAATTCCACCCCATCTTCTATTTCAAAATGTCATAATGACATAATAACTATATATTATACATATATAGTTTATTTTAATTCCAAAAGCAACCCAATAAATTCCTAAAAATTCCTAATAGCCCATGGGTGTTTATAATACCATTTTACACCCTTAATTTTCGGTAATAACATATTTACCACATATGTTATAAAATTGTTACAATTAAATACTTATCTTATTATAAAACCTTAAATAAGATATTTAACTTATCTAATTTGGTCAAAACCTACCATATGGTCAAGGTTGACCACCATAATATTTCCTTGACCATCAATATCCATATATTACAGTTTGTACCCTTATTTTTCAGAAATTACCATTTAACCCCAAAACTTTATATAATCTTATAGTTTTTATATAAACTCATTTAAACCTCTAATTTTTGGCCTTATTTTTATATAGCCCCCAAATCTAATTTAATTACACTTTAACCCCTTATAATATGCGGTAATGCATATATACCACTTAAACTTAAATAAACCTTATAAATGCATAAATAAAATGGCCTAAAGTACATGGCCTTATTACAAACATTGGCTTATAAAATAAATTACACATAAATGTCCAAAAATGCATTAAACTCTCGGCCCTTACACATATTTTTCCATATTTACCAATTTTCCACATAATGTCTTAAATTTGACAATTATGTTAATTAATTAGTTAGATAAATTTACCAAACCGTTCCTTAATCACCTAAGGTCAAAATAAGACCTTAATATACTCATTCACTCACGGCATATATGTATACATATGTATAAACACATATTAATATACCAAGTGTAGATTTAAGTGATTTATACCTTGTTTTTGCCTAGTTTAGGCCTTGTTTGGTTTCGGCTGCTTAGGAATAAAATTTCCACAGCTTCTTTTACATGTTTTCCAACAGCAATTAAGACATAGTTAGTCTCCAAGCAAGATCTAACCATAAGAAGTGTTTTAATGTATATTTCAAGGTAAAATTTACCTTTGAATACCAAGACAAGCACAAGTTGTCTTCGGCCTGCTTGTACAGAATAAAAAGAGCATCAAAAGAGGTACTAAATCAAGGCTTAAAACCGACATAACTCAGATTCTAAGATGGCTAATTTTTTCCTTGATTAAAATGCCAAAAATGGTGTTTTTGGCTTAAATCTGGCTATACCTTGAAGCTCTTGATAGATACTGAATAAATATGTTAAGAAGAAGATTATAAGGCTAGGAGAACAGGTTTTACAACCGGATCTAAAGAGAATCAAAAGATAAGTGCCTAAAGCACATTTTTATACCTTAAGAACAAGATTGGATTTCTCCACCTCCTTCCCTTGTTACAGCCGAGATTTGCCCTCCTTTTGACCTCCAAAACAAGCTAGATCCATGGATGGAAATGGTTGATGCTTAGATCCATCGAAAGAGGAAAGAAATGTGAAGAAAATGAGCATAAAATGGCTTAATAAGCTTACCTATGTCAATTGTTGTTCTCCTCTGTCTTTGGTGTGTTAGCCACGGTTTGGAGAAGCAAAAGAGAGGTTTGAAGGAGCTGGTGTTGGCTGGGAAGCAAGGCAAATGAGAGAATAGGTCAAATTTGCCTTAAAACACATTTTTTGCTTTGTTTATTGTCTTTAGTGTTTGATGAGTCATCAAGGATGGGTGGCATCGATTATTGGAGGGGCAAAGGGAGTCTCACTCGTTTTTTTGAAGACTTATTCAACCAAGGAGCCAAAAGTGTGCAATAATTAGACTATAATATTAAAAAGGTAAAAGTGGTCCCTTAAATTGTGGAGTGGTGTTGGAGGCTTGTCTTTTGTGCTTGCAAGTGGCGATTTTAGGCTCCCTTGCTTGTGGCTGTCGACTCCATGGGGTCCAAGGGGTCAAACTTTGACCTCTTGACCATTCTTAGTCAATGTTGACTCAACCGGGCCCCCTTTTAGGGTTTTATTAATATTTTAATATTAAATTTGTAAAAATTTGTAAATTTCTGGAATTAAATTCCTAATATGATATAATGGGATATATTAGCATATTTAAAGGTAATTATAACCTTTAAGCCCATTAAAAACCAATTTAGAAGGCAATTACACAAAAACGTGCTTTAAGGTGTTTTAGTGCACATTTTGTGTCGCGAGGTGTTTCTGAGCTCTATTTTCTTTGAGAACGGTTTTTTTGTGTTCCTTACATGATAAGTGATCTTAGGAATCCAATTTTATATAAAATAGAGGTCATTAGACCTTTAAGGTTTTCTTAGAGCACATTTTTGCCCTACTTGACCTTGAAGCATGTAAATGCTTGTTCTTTGTGTTGGAGTGTTGTCCAACAATTTTAATATGTTTAGTTATGTGTTAATAAGCTTAGGACAAATTTTTAGGTCCTAAGAAGTTCATTTGGGTATTTATTTACCCTAAACGGTCAAAGGGTGCAATATCTTGCTTTGTGTGACCACTGTCATTCTCAATTGACTTTTAAGGCATGTTTAGGCCTTAATTAATGTGATTAGATGTTTAATCCATGTTTTATTAGTTTGGGGTATTTCACTTGAGATGCGGTCTCTCAAGGTTTAAGAATAAGGTAATTGGATTTACCGAACTGGACGTGATATCTGTGTGGATTGTATTCCTGGAATGAATGTGGAGTATTTGTGTGAATGTACATATATAATGTATGTTGTATGCATGTTGATTGAAATAAAACGAATCGCATGCTCTCGACCAAATAGTCGGTGTACCCTCGCTAGTACGCGGGGTATGCGAATTTGATATGCAGCAATTTTGCTGAGCCCCTAGGGGCGCTGTTTTTATTTTCCAGGTACAACGAAGCCGTCAACCGTTCGAGAGTAGGACGGGGTCGTTATTAATATGGGTAGTAGTTTATGGAATTGTATTTGTGTATTGTGGGATTGTAAGTACAATATGTTATTGGTAAGCGGGGCTTGTAGTAGATACTCGGTGTATTGAAGTTGTATTATATAACATGGGATTGAGGTTGTTTTTGGTTGAGATATGATTAAGTAATGGAAGTAACGTTTGTATAGTGTACTCGGTATAAGACCCATCAGACCGATATTGTATTTGATTGTTGTAATTGAGTTGGGATTGGCCTTATTAGTCACGTGGGTGACTAACGGTATTGTTTCACCCCCGGTTGTATTGGATTTTCCGCTGCTTGTGTATTGGTAATGGAGACGGGTTAGGAGTTAATTGTGTAATTACCGGTAGGGGGTGTTACAATCGTCGTGATAAATCCTTTCATGAACCTCAACGATAAGGTTCATTGTAGCATTACTACCTTAGTGAAAACTATTGAAAAAAGTACCACCAAAATGATCCCAATTTTATTAGATCATTTGTGTTTACAGTAGTAGTGTAAGAGTATATTTAAAATCTTAAAATATTCTTAATAGTTGTTGAATCAACATTATGAAGTATTATCTTAATGCTATTGCAACAAAATGGATTATGAGGTTATGGTATCTATAGATACATAAATATGAAAACCCCCACCGTCCTAGGGATTAATTAAGTGTGTGCTTAATTGGGTGTGTGGCATACTATGTGGATGATATAGATTATTACATTTATACTTATAAGACAATACATACCCCAAAAAAGTTATGCTTATAAAAGGGAGTCGACATTAATATGGAGCAAATATGCTAAATTACAAAATTGATGGCAGTATTCAACCGGGTACTCCGCACATAACTGGTTGCAGTATAAATCTTATAGATTGACAATGCATACAATCAAAGAAATAAAGTGATGTTTTCATTAGGGGAAGCAATGATGATTGTATTCTTTTTCCTTCGCCATGGTGTTTTTCCCATTGGATTTTTTTCTGGTAAGGTTTTAACGAGGTAATCGATGAGCATTCACTGGATTCAATGTATGTGAATTCCAAGTGAAATATTTATGATTAATTATTCTGATAGTTATATGAAGTTATTGTGAGACAGTATTCTTTTTCTTTGTCGAGGCTTATATCTCACATGGTTTTTTCAGGCGAGGTTTTAACGAGACATAACATATATAACAAGATGTTTCATCCAAGAGGGAGTGTTATAAATAGATACATTTATGATAGACTTTACATCTTTTCCAATAGCTTATAGACTATTTAAATATGTAATTATAGTTTTTCCATGTACCATATATACTCATATTGGAATAAGAATATCACTTGTGTGTTTATGTTGATTGTGTGCAATCCCTCATTTTCTCATTTACAACAATGAGAGCATTAACAAGCCCGCCCCTATTTTCTTGAACTTGCTGACGTGGGCTCCTTAGCAGTTAGCAACTATTTACATATCTCGCGCTCTCCGAGTTTCATTTTTTGACAAGTATTCATCCTCCATGGATACTTCCTTCCACTTTTAAGATTGATCCTGAACTTGGACCGGAGGAATCGCAATATAATTCAATCAATTGCAACTTTCCATATAATATACACTTGGTATGGTTTGGGTAGGGTTGGGTTTCGATTGGAAGTAATAATCAAATTGGTGACGGTTGATGGTTTTTGCCATTTCTATGTTCAACAACAGGAAGAGGTGGTGGTGGTGGTGGTGAAAAATCGTTGATCATCAGGAAGGCTTTCAAATGCTTACAGAACTCTTTTGGTCTCTCGACGTTGAAGATATGCCCTGCATTCTTTATCACTACTAGCTCTGCATTTTCACCAATGTGTCTGCATAGATAATTGCAAACCATGCTTAGTTGGTAGACTACTTAATTAGAATGAATATCAGTTAGACAATCAATAGAAGGATTTGACCAACCTCTTCAATCTGTGGCCTAGTTCAAGAGGGAATATCTGATCTTGTTCTCCCCATATGATCAATGTAGGCTGCCTTAGTCATAGATAGAACACAAACAATACTTAATTACAGCCACTTCATAATAGTGGTACTACGTACGGTTAATAATAATATAGGTGTTTAATTAATGATCAATTATCAAAAAACGACCCACCTGAGAAATCTTGGGAATTTCATTGATCCTTCTACCTCTTGGAATTTCCCTAATCAAATCACGTCTTTCCTGCAAATTATCTCTGCACATGACATTAATGAAATCTTTGAGAAGACATGAAGGCACCATTTTTGGTGGGGGAGGACGATAAAGCGTGAAGGCTATCAATTCCCTGAGCTTATCCGGCGTTTGAGGTATCAAAATGTCAGCAGCAGCCTCCAAATCCGCCACTCTGAATACCCCATCCTGGATATCTCTCTCCTCCATACACACTCCGGCGCAGCATATCACTACCTTCCCCACTTCCTCGGGGAACATCACCGCCATCCTATACGCCACGAACCCACCATAGCTCAGTCCAACAACGCTCACCTTCTTCCTCTGCTGCTTTGTATCTCCTTCAGAGATTGATACCTCATCGACCACTCGCTTGACGCAGTCGGCCTGGAACCAGTCGGACCGATCAGGGCGAGTGGAATATGATCCACCGAAGAATACCAAGTCCGGGACATAGAGGTTGAAGTGGGAAACCAGGCGTGGGATTACGCTGACCCACTGCCAAATCGCGTTTGTTCCGATTCCGTGGATTAGGATGAGGTCGGGTTTGGACTCTGCTCGGTGAAGTGGGAACCAGCAGCTCATTACGGTTCCGTCTCCAATGTCGGTGGTGGTGTGTCGAAGACCAGATTTATGGAAAGTGGAGCGAGAGCACCATTCTTTGAGGGCCGCCAAGCTGAAACATCCAGACATTTTTGCTTTTGTTACCTTCCTTCGTCCCACCCTGGCCGGTGATACTAATGAGAAAAATTCTCAATACTGCAGATATGTAGTAAATATGAATCAATGGAGGAAATTTAGTGGGTGGCTGGAGTGGGCTGTTAGGTGGGGTATATATATAAAGAGGAATTATTGGTGATGGAAGATCGATGCTATGGGCAGGAGTAGAGCGATTTGATGTCTTTGGTTGGGTTGGGTACAAATTCACCAATAAATGAGAAAATTGAAACCGGGCCAGTTTCAAGCATCAGAGTGAATGACAAGGAAATGATAAACATGAACAACAATTTACGTAGTTCAATTGCCAAGTCAACCAGGGGGTTTGATAGGATTTTTATTACTATCTTTTAGTTGAAATAGAGAAAGTACAATCATTTGCGAGAACAAAAATAGTGTGTCATTCGTGAATGTAGCTTCTCTTGTTACTTTTTTTTTTTTTGAAAGAAACTTGTGATCACCATATATTAGAAACAGACAACACAATACAAAACATCCATGAAGGGGCTAACTCCCTCTCAGTGCAGGATCCAAATCCAGCCTACACGCATCTCTAACAGTCGGGGGAACATCCTCCCCTAACCAGAACTTAGTACTATGTAATTGTGGGTTTCCTAAATTGCATGTAAGTCTAACCGGGAAATTTTCATACAATGAATCATTCCCATAAACAATATTAGAGAAGCCGGATAAAGACTCTCTAATTTTAGTAATTTCTTCCAAACTAGAGTTATCCCATCTTCTGTCCTTCATCTTGAGAGCATCTTTGAAATACATTTGAGCTGAATCAAAGCAAATGTTATGGCTACCCACCGATATGGCAAGTTCCATAGCAATTCTTTTTGCTTGGAAATCAGCACATTGCACCTTAATAGTGCTAGAGATTCTTCGATTGAAAGCTGCGATAGGGGAGCCAAACTCATTACGAATCAGCCCCGCTATAATCCTGTCCCCATAGAGGCTTTTATGCATACCTGTACAGATATTAGAGAAACCACAAGGGGGAGGAGACCAGTGTCTCTGAGCAATAGGAGAACTGGAGTTCTTCATCACCTGAATGTAGGCATCAGTAAAGGCTCTGTTCTCCTCAACTACTTTCCACCAAGACAGCTCCAAATTATGCTTGATTTTGTTCCTAGCAGCATAAATAACCCAAAGGTTATTAGCTATATAGGAAAGCTTCTTGGCATTCCACTCGTTTGCCTTACGATAGAACCAATCCATAAGACCTTCCACATGAGTAGGGACACCCTTAACATCAATCAGATCCTTCCATGTCTCAGTCACTGCACAACAGTGGAAAAAACAGTGGGCAAGGTTATCTTTATCCCCACAAAAGAAGCACTTGGACTCTCCACCAATGCGCCTCGCAAGATTGTCCTGACATGGGATGATGTTAAATAGGAATTTCCATAGATTAAGCTTCACTCTGGGGCAACATAAGGTGGTGATGATTTTATTGCAAACTCTGCTAGCAAAATGGGAAGGGTTCGAAGTACTATCAGCCTCTGAGTCATTCACTAAAAAGTTATAGGCCGACTTGACCGAAAACTTTCTATCTTGGGAATGGATCCAGATCCAAGAATTGTTACCAACATCTCCATTATTCGACTGAGGGCTTGCTCCAGGGTCATATTGCAACCGGGTGCCATCCCTGAATATATCCAACACCGAAGAGAAAGACTTCCATATCGTGCTTCCTTTATTTCCAGACTGGCACTCTCTTATATTGGTATTAGGATAATAGATTTGTTTCATGACTTGTGCCACCAGGGAATTAGGCTCAGTAAGCAATCTCCAAAGCTGTTTAACAAGGAGAGCTTTATTAAAATCTTCCACTTCTCTGAATCCTAACCCGCCTTTGTCAACTTTATCACAAATCTTTGACCATTTGATCCAATGGAGAGCTTTTTTATCCACTTTACCACTCCACCAGAAGGAGGAGAAAGCTGAATTGAGTTTGGCGATGATACCCTTTGGTAGTGAGAAAAGGGACATGGTGTAGTTGGGGATGGACTGAAGAACACTTGCAACCATAATAGACCTAGCTGCCTGGGCCATGGGTTTTGACCAGCCGGAGATCCTTTTGTGTACAGAATCCAAGAGATAAGTGAAGAGATCATACTTCTTCCTGCCAATTTTGAGAGGGAGACCGAGATATTTGGTGAAGGAAGGGATCTCTTGGACATTAAGTATGTTGGCTAGATTGTCTTTAATGGAAGGGGAAAGTTTTTTACTAAAGACAAGTTCTGATTTATTGAGGTTAATTTTGTGACCTGAGGCTTTGAGGAATTTGGCAAGAGTTTGATTGAGGTACAGAATATTTGTGGGGCAAGCCTTACCAAAGAGAAGGATATCATCCGCAAAGGCAAGATGAGAGACAGAAGGACACTGAGGGGTGAGTTTAATACCATGGTAGTCTCCCCTAATTTCAGCTTTATTAAGGAAACTAGATAAAGCTTCCTGGGCCAGGATAAATAAGAAAGGAGAAAGAGGGTCCCCTTGTCTTATTCCTCGAGACTGAGTGAAAGACTTACCTGGTATACCATTGATGAGGATAGAGCATCTAACTGATCGCACACAATTCATGACAGGATTGATCCAGTTTGAAGGAAAACCCATCGATATAAGAACCTGTTGGAGGAAGGACCACTCTAATCTGTCATAGGCCTTGCTTAGATCCAATTTTAGCGCAAAGAAACCTTTCTTAACGGCTTGATTCTTCTCTAAAAAATGCTGGAGCTCACCAGCTAAGATAATATTATCCGTGATAAGTCTTCCTTTCACAAACCCAGATTGGTTTTGTGAAATGAGATGCGGGAGGATATGCTGAATTCTGTTTGCCAAGGTCTTAGAGGCAATCTTATACACAAAATTGCAGAGGGCTATTGGTCTAAATTTGTCAATATCAGTAGCTCCCGTCAACTTCGGAATGAGAGTGATGAAATAATCATTAAGGGAATCCGGAAGGGGCTGTCCTCTAAGGATAGGCAAGACAGCTCCAATAATTTGGTTGCCGATGATGTGCCAAAAGGTGATATAGAATTTGCCATTGAATCCATCTGGTCCAGGGGCTTTATCAGAGCCAAGCTGTTTGACAGCTGATAAGATTTCATCTTTGGTATAAGGCCTAGACAGCTCACTTGTAAATCTAGCATTCAGGCGCCCCTCCACTGCCGAGATGAAATCCATATCCGTCTGAGGCCGAGTAGAGGAGAACAGATCTAGAAAATACTCTCTAGAAATAGATTCAATGCTCTGCCAAGAATAATGCATATTGTTCCCTGGTCCCATAAGGCCAAAAATTTCTTTGGATCTTTTAATAGAAGACGCCCTAGCATGAAAGTAGCCTGTATTCTTATCTCCTTCCTTAATCCAAATATCTCTGGATCTTTGCTTCCACCAGATTTCTTCACGAAATGCAAGCATCTCAATTTCCATTAACAATCTCTTTCTGTTATTGATTGCTCCCAGGGAGCTATCACTTATCAAAATATTTCCAAGTTCTTTCTTCTTAGAGTTGATCTTCCATTTTATTTTGGAGATAGACCAACCTTTCCACTCACTAAGCTTTATCGCACACTGTGTAACACCCCAACCGTTAATCTCATCGTTACCTCTTAAACCGTTACTAATTACTCCTACTCGCGCAGCGGAACTCTAATTACAACGAGGGGTGAAACAACGCCGTTAGCCACCCATGTGGCTAACCAGGCCTTTCTTACATACCGTAACGGTCTGATGAACTGGAACAACCGAGTACTTCATACAAATACAATACTCAATTCATATCTCTACTATACCGAGTCTACAATATACGGATGCCGAAACATACTCGGACTTACACCTCATTCAAACGCATAAGTAATTACAATCTAACTACCCATGCTCACAGCAGTCCCCGTCCTACTCTCTCGAACGGTGGTCAGTTTCAAGTACCTGCACACTAAAAACGTTCCCCCTAGGGGGTCAGCTTACGCTGAATATGAAATTCGCATATACCGCGTGCTAACCGCGGTACGCCGACTACTTTGGGTCGGATATACATGGAGTTCATTTTAATCAAACAACATGCATCATGGCAATACAATATATATGTATATCACAAGGAATCTACATCCAATCACGGAACACGATTCCTAACTAACATAACAATGTTGTTAGTGGTAACTGGTTACTCTTAGGCATTGAGGGTTATTCCTCACTATGCCTTGTTTACTTATTCAATACCTCACCCGCTCTCTCGGGTTACTTATTCGTATACACACCCATTCTCTTGGGCTACTCATTCTTATACTTACCCATTCTCTCGGGTTACTCATACATATACTCACCCCTTTCTCTCGGGTTATTTATACTCGTTAACTCACCCACTCTCTTGGGTTATTCATGCTCAAGCTCTTGTAGATTCTCGAGACACTACAGGTCTCCTACGTCACGCTTGTTACTCTTAATACATACTCAAGCCAAAACTCATGGCTCTCGAGCATAGTCTTACTTCCCCGGTTTCGACCCTACTCTGGGTCTAGCATGGTGGGAAGGTTCAACTAGCTCCCGGAACTCTCTCTTAGTTCCTAACTCTTTTTACATAGGTCCGACTACTCTCGGACTTCTCACATTCCCATATACTCCTCTCTCGGAGTTATAATTTATATCATGTATATTAGTCTAGAAGCATCACTCTCGATGTTTCTAATGACCTAGGGAACATTACTCAAGTTTGGTTAATCTTAGGTTTTAAGAGTTACCTTTACAATACATATACTCATACTTTCGGTTATATTCTTATACCGGGTAAACTCTCTTATAGGAGGTCGACCATGTCTCAAGGGAGTTACTAATCCCCTAGGTCTCTTTTACCTTCCTTATAAGTTCACATTATTGGACTAACTTCGATCCTCTCGATGGAGGTTCATTTATCTCTCCACTCATATTTATTTCGTGGATTGTTTCAATAAGGTTTTCTAACCGTTATCGGGTATTTACTCAACCCGTACATCTCCTCACGTTCTAGGGAGTTCATATGTTTGCGTTATCGTTTTACTTTAATCGATAGCTTGTGTGTTTGCATAATACCATTGTTCATGAGACTACCCGATCTATGGGTTTTTAATCAAACACTACTCTCTATGAGTCGGTCTATGCACTATGTTAGACCACACCGGCATACAAGTATGTTAGTTCATACAACATACAATAAAGCATATATAATCAAACAAGGGATTATTTTCATGCTTTAATCTTGATTAATCCGGCAAACAAACACACAAATCAGAGTAACTCGGTTAGCATACGGGGCATGAGAAAATCATACCTTTCACCGGGATTTTTACTTTTACCGTGTCATCTCACCAAGCTCGGGTCACGCACGGTTCTCTGATAATGTTTCAACATTATTATTAATACTAATATCATACGGAACATAGTAAAATGTTACTCCCGTAGTTACCCCGTTATCCCGTTTTCTCGGTTTTACTTTTATTAATTTGAGTTCTCACTTCTCAATCACTTCTAACACCTTCTTACACTTCCTAGGGCCTTTACATGTCGCCAAACAAGGCCTTAACCCCTTATAACATCATTAACATTCAAACCCCCATCATTAGCAACCTTTAAAACACTCACGGGGCAATTCTGGGGGTGGTCCGGGACTTGGTCCTTACCTAAAGTCCCGGACCAATTGTTTTCCTAACTCTCGGCTCAATTTTTGCTATGGTCCGGGACCTTGTCCCTATCCCAAGTCCCGGACCAACATGTATGTGCACTCTCGACATAAAAATAGGGGGTGGTCCGGGTCCTTGTCCATGGACTAGGTCCCGGACCCTGCTAAAACCTGCAACATACATCATTTTTCAACCCCAATTCAATCCTTAATCCACACCCAATCTTTCCCTAATCTTTCCACAAGATTCCTACATGTTTTATCACCTTAAAACATGCTCTAAACCACTTCAAATCATGGGTTAAACCCTTACCCAAATTCTTCCTCAAAATCACTTATATATCATAACTAGTTCTCTTGTTCTTCTAAGTTGTAACAGATTTTGGTACCCTCTTTTACCATTCAAACCTCACATACTGATGCCATACCTAACTCCCAAATGACATTATCTTCCCCATGGAACACTCTTCTTCTTAGTTGGGCACTCAAAACATTAACCACTCATCTTAACCTTCTTGAACAACCTAATTTCTTTCTTTAAAACAGAACACTCAAACTATGCATTCCTAGGTGAATTTTGACAGCACCTATTTACTTCCCTAAGCATTATCACCACACTACAAAGGTTCACAACACTTATTCCCCATCTGTTTGGTTTAAACACATATAACACATCAAAATTCCACTTGCTCACATATGTAAAACAACATAACTTCAAGGTTTGTTTTTCACCCTCAAACACATTAATACCTTCTGTTTCAAATACAATATTGCAGTACCAAGGCTTCACAAGCTCAGAGTTATTATTCAACACCCACCTCAATTTTCACAAGGAGATAACACCAATACAAGGTAAGCTTTTTACCTTGTTTCACTTCCAGTTTTCACTCCTCTTCTTCCTCTTTATCTTGTTCTCTCTTTCTCTTCTTGTTTTCCACACCACACAAGGCTATTGGTTGCCAACTACAACCACCGCCCATCACACACATTCAACAATCAATTTGTTTTTCCTCCACAAAACCATATATATATTTTAAGAGCTAGTTTTCAAAGTTTAATCTAGATTTTACCTTAGAGAACCCAAATGGTTGGCTTGGCAATCAATTGGAGAAGTTTCCAACACCCCACAAAAACAAGGTGGTTCGGCTGAAACGGTAAGAAATTTTTAACGTGTGGAAAAATTCTCCAAACTTGCAAAACTAGCTTGAAATGGTCTAAACTCTTACATATTATTACCTTAGAGCATCAAGGTGGTGAAGGAGAGTCAAAATCATCTCCTTAAGCTCCAAAAGACAAAACACCCATGGAAGTGAAGGTGGAGGAATCAAGACTTTGAGGGGTAGAAAACGTAGCCCTCGCCGATACGAATCTAACGGTATAATTTTTGTGTGATTTGGTGGAGAAATGAACAAGATAGAGGTGAGGCACGGTGAGGGATGTGTGCTGTTCTGAATCGCGTGGAAGAAGAAGGAGTTTACAGAGCTGGGCAAAGCAATACGTGAAAATGGAGAAAGGAGAAGGTGAGAGGGTGAGTACTTTACTTTTTAACTTTATACTATTTACTCTATTTACTTATTTGTCCTCTTATTACTTAATAGATAGCAAGCTATTAGTAAGTGTATACATATTAATTAAAACCGGCCCACATTAATTAATAGCCCGGGTCGTTTTTCGACTTTTCGAATTATACGCGTCTCGTCTCCCGGTTTCGTCACTATTCACTTACCGGGTCCGTTTTTCGGATTTTTCTTGTTTCTTTATTTTTAATGGCTATTAAGCTTCCATTAATACTTAATTATAGTTATTTAATCAACTATAATTTTACGGGTCCATTTGACCACTTAAAGTCACGTTTTCGGGTTTTCTCGAAAAACGTGCTTTTATGCTTAATTAGCGTTTTAATCCATTATTTGGATCCGTTTTCTTCGGGAATCATTCCCGTATACTTATTAGGCCTAACTAAGCCTTAGGAATCCATCTCGGACCCTCTCGAGATCATATATCTCTTATACTCATTTAACACGCATTTTAGCGTTTTTCGCTTTTCAAGCGTTTTCTCTTTTCTTTTGGTTTTATTCTTTTTACCAATACTCTTTAGGCACCATTAGGCCTTTTATAATCATATTAGAGTAATTTAATCGCCATTTTTAGATCCGGGGTATTAAAATCTACCCCCCTTAGGAACTTTGTCCTCAAAGTTGGTGAATCTAGATGGTTACTCTCATGGCGTACTATGCCAAGGTTATAATACATGTATAACCTTACTGACTCCACAAGTCAGTCTCATTTTATACTACACATACCACACACATATCACAGCATGTATAGCAATCAAAAATACTTTTATTCTCTCTCCATGGAATCGGTCCGAAGACAAGAAGGCACTACAGTCCTCGAATCCATGTTGAGTGATATACTACTGATCCCTCAGGTACCGGTCACGTTGAACACTTACTCTTTCTGGTTCACGGCCGTTTCATGACAAATGGGCACTTACTCTCTCTGGCCCACGGTCCCTTCGGTTCTGATCAAAACATTACACATATACATATCCTCAGGCACTCTGGTTGACTCACTCAACACCGGAACATCTCAGGGTACTCTCCCCCGTCCCGCTGCCTTTGGAAAAATCACACACTGACACCGCCCCAACCGGTCACTTAGGACCGCCGCACGTACGGTGCAATGGTTTCAAAACTAATACACGCCCACCGTTCTACCGGTCATCAAGACTTAAGGCTCAGCCATCGGCGGGTGATAGCGGTTTCAAAACCAGTTTTCATTTCCATCTTCATACTTGAAGAAAATTCTTTTTCAAAATCTGTTTGAAAATTCTTTTTAAAACATCACACAACTCCAAATCCGGTTTATGGTAGTTGTATCCTTTCTTAGCGTGATTACTTGTGACCACTTATAGGGAGCTTCAAGAATCATCCAACCCTGATGTGATCAGCATCAGTGTTGAACTATCCTTCCACCCCAATTTGTGTTCGGTTTCCCTTGATCGCTAGCAGACCAAGTTCCACCTCCCACGTCAGTTTCAAACAACCAGATAGTCAAACATTTTCGTTTTCTATCTTTTACCCTTTCTAGTCATCTTCATAAAACCATCTGTTTTAGCTTATTTTTATCATGGAACTTAAGTCATCCATTATTCTCTATTTGTTTCACTTACCTTGCCTAGGCATTCCATACTTGTGGCCTCATTAGTCAAATTATTACTCAACTTAAAACATACAACATACAACTCCAAAGGATGGAACTCACTCCATCAATCATTCACAAATAAAATCACCTAGGGAACTCACTCCCTCTTAGGTTACACATCGGTTTCATGCCGATTCATACTCGTTATGTCTCATGTCTAATCTCACTAGACATATACTATAGGGATTCTCATTCCCCAGGAGTTTCTCTACTCCTCTTTTCATATTTATTACATACACATTACTCGCATCTCTCATGCATAATACTCATACTTACACGATGAATGGGTAGACATGTTTATGTAACATGAGTTCCAATCATCAAAATAATTTCTTTTGTGCTATGCACATAGTAGTTTACGCACCAATACGTAAAACATACTCTAAGCGGTTTCTCGCCCTACCCCCCTTAAAAGGGGTTACGCCCGCGTAACCAACCATATGTTATCACTGAACATTGGTTCACTAATTCGGGTATTATGAAGTGTTTTAACTTCAGTACGGTTAATTAACTTATAACCGGGTTCGGTTCCAACCTCTAAGGCTTCAAGGGGTTTATGATATAGGTATACTTAACCCTGAATCACGGTCCACAAGCTTCTTCTGCGTGACCTGATAACTAGAGCTTAATTCGCTCTTTGGTATTCTCAATATATTTCAATCGTCGCTTGGTATCTCTTACCGTATGCGAATTCGATGAGTTATAGATTTTCTCTCCAACTCTCTGGAAATCTATTTGTATAACTCTGTATACCTTCGTGGTTATTCGCTTACTTTTCCCGACTTATTGTCGGTTGAGGTCAAGCTACTACTTAGCATGTAGTGCTTCCTCGTTTAATAGTGGCTCATGGATTATGTTTGTTTCTTGGTTTTGTGCCAGAGTTCTTCATTCATACTACTCTGCATTTTTCCACATATCGATCCTGGGCCCTGTGGGTTACTGCCCACGTTCTTTGTGCATCTTTGGCCAATGGCCGCACGGTTATCTCTCTAGATTCTCACTCAACTGGCTTCGTTGACATTTCTCAATTCCTGGCTCTCCCACTCGATCATTACCGCACAAGTGCAATACCAAAACACTCAGTCATACAGAGTGCAGAAGCGTAAACCCTTGACAGTAAATCTCTCATGGGATAGGGATGATTATGTCTCCTATACCATATTTTCTCATCAGCTTCATATCACTATCCGAATATACTCTTACAATGGTCGCTTACTGCGTACCTTGTTCTACTCGTTACAACATTTGTTTACATGGCATCCGCTACTACTTTAGCTTCTGCTCATGTACTCCCGCCATTTATACTATTATGGCTTGCCATTCACTTGGCTCAATGAAATACGTTACTCTTTAAATCTCTCTGCGCGCTTGCGCACTGCTTACTCTGCAGTTCATACTGTACACATACAATGTTCACTACTCATCCGATACTCTATCGACGTTTCCTTTGTACTGCCATCAAGGTTCCTCTTTACACACTACTATAGTTCATATACTCATTGGCAATATACACATGCTCAAGTTTTACTACACCGCTCTAGCGGTTTCACATTACATACTTAGTGTAGCCTTTCTCTGGAGGATCACGCAAATGCCGCTCCATAGGCCCATAATAACAAGTGGTATCCCCCACTTAAGGTAGTGGTTCGTTCTCCACTGTTCCTCTTATGCCTCTATGCATAGTTTACAACGTTTAGATCTACAAGTTGCAGTTAGTTTACCGGCTTATAAGCCACATTGCCTCGCCATGCTCCATGCGGGCTGTTTATATAGGTTCTTCCTCTCCGTATGCCATTAAATGGTTAGGAGGTATTTCTGGGCTCTTAGATATGGTTGTTCTCGTCACACTTCCATACTTGGAAGGCCCTTTTTTTACTAGGTATTAATTCATGCCCTCTAGCAATTTAGGGTATCCGTGTTACAAGGGATCCCTTCGGGTTTTACCGAGTGTTTGCTTAAACACTTATGTTCTCAACACGATGTTTCGTTCAACTACTGTTGATTCCAGCACCCTTCTCGGATTGCTCCTGGGTGTTACTGAGTAATGCCATTACATTTGGCTTGTACTCATGGTTATGTTCAGTTGTGACTTCGCCTTGCGGCTATGTCCTTGACTATCCCGTTTAGGGTTGTAATGTCTCCCATTATTGGGTAGATCCTTGGTACCTTCTAATACCTACTAGGTCTGGTCATTATTCTCTTCAGTGAGTATAAGGTGGGAATTCTATCCCTTATCGTACATTAATGAGTTCATTTAGGCGTTCGCCGTATTATTTACACTGGTATTCACCCAGTTATTAGGTATTCCTGGGACATATCTAATGTCTGTGCTTAATACTCTGTGCTTCTCGCGTTTATTGACGCTATAGCCTTAGGTCCGTCACCTTACTGGATTCTAGACTCCTTAATCTTGGTAAGCTTCTTTGTGTTCTTCGATCATTCGAGGATCCAACTGTCTTGGTTTGGATTGGCTCTTTCGTCCGTAGTATGGAGTGGGCTACTTCCCGTGTTCCGTACTCTACTTGTATACATACATGGAGTATCTTATTGATACGTTACCACTTACCCGACTAACTCATAACTGGTCTGTCAGGCCCGCAAGCTCCTTTGGAGTGCGGTGTTCCATGTCTCGTTTGTGTACACTTGTAGTGTCGGTCACGCCTAAGTGAAGTATTCTGTTGCCAACTCCTCTTATATGGTCCTATAATAACTTATCGTGGTTCACTGGTTTGGTTTTTAAACTTTGGGGGTTTTTGGAAAATTTATGTTCTGAAAGGAAGTTCAAGTTTTAATAGTAAGTTCTTCATGGCATTTCTGTGCCGGCTGTTCCTTACCGAGTCCAGCTTCTCGCTGACTGGTATGTTCTTTATATAATGATCAGGCGTTATGCCTTTTCAAGTTTCGTTTCACAATTCTTAGGGTTTAAGTGGCTATATTGGCTTTGTTCGCCATCTAGGTACTTGCTAAGTACTTGTCACTTGTTAAGATTCTTCTTAACGGTCCCGTTATTCCTGCACTTGCTGAGGCAAGTGCGCGGTACAGGCGGTTTTTGGGTTAACTCATACCGGTCACGGTATCGTTCACGTTGTATTTGGTAGCCTTGTCGGCTCTTCCTTGATCCTTTAGTTGGATAACTACTCCTAGAGTTTCTTCTCATTCATCTTGACATGAATATCATTCATTTAGGTGCTTCTCCACTCTTGGAGTTCCTTATTTACTTAGTTCTAGGTTCTACCTCGTTGTTCGTTCCACGTCTTTACTGTGGTTACCGAGGGTTAAGTCATTCAGGCACTACTGCTGTAGTCCTGTTCGGGTATATCCCGTAGTTATGCTTGTAGCTGTCTAAGCTGTGCCCGTTAGGTATTGCAGCCTCTTCGGGTGTGGTAGGGTGGGTGTACCTACTCTTGACTAGATTCTTAGTCGGTTAGTGTACCGATGTTGGTATTACTTACTATGGCGGTCCGTAGACTTGTGTCCCGGTTCCCGTTAGTTTTCATAAGTCCGTCTTGTCGCAGGATTGGTGCATCCTTCTTGCTGCTGCTCGGCCAGCTAGGTTCTCGCGACTGCTAAGCATGTCGCCCCAAGTTGCCACAGATTCTGGTCTCCTTGGACTAGGATGTCTCGACCTTTGTCATTGCATGTTGTTATTGTCATTCAGCGGCTTCCGTCTCCGGGGTTCCGGTTCTCGGGATCCACCGCATGACAGATTCTGGTTCATATTGAGATATTAGTAACTGCCAGATTGGGCTTCCCGTCTCTCTGGCGTTCTTTCCCGAGCTTTTAATGCGGGGTTGTGGAGGGCGGGTCTGGTATTGTAGGTATCCAGATCATACTGGAAGTTCCTATCTAGCGCATCTCTCACGCTACCACTTAACCCTTAGCCCTAATTCACTAATTTCCTAACTCGGTATCTCCTAAGCTCGGTATTTCCAGTCATCAGAGCGATACTTCGCTCTGATACCATTTTTGTAACACCCCAACCGTTAATCTCATCGTTACCTCTTAAACCGTTACTAATTACTCCTACTCGCGCAGCGGAACTCTAATTACAACGAGGGGTGAAACAACGCCGTTAGCCACCCATGTGGCTAACCAGGCCTTTCTTACATACCGTAACGGTCTGATGAACTGGAACAACCGACGAGTACTTCATACAAATACAATACTCAATTCATATCTCTACTATACCGAGTCTACAATATACGGATGCCGAAACATACTCGGACTTACACCTCATTCAAACGCATAAGTAATTACAATCTAACTACCCATGCTCACAGCAGTCCCCGTCCTACTCTCTCGAACGGTGGTCAGTTTCAAGTACCTGCACACTAAAAACGTTCCCCCTAGGGGGTCAGCTTACGCTGAATATGAAATTCGCATATACCGCGTGCTAACCGCGGTACGCCGACTACTTTGGGTCGGATATACATGGAGTTCATTTTAATCAAACAACATGCATCATGGCAATACAATATATATGTATATCACACAAGGAATCTACATCCAATCACGGAACACGATTCCTAACTAACATAACAATGTTGTTAGTGGTAACTGGTTACTCTTAGGCATTGAGGGTTATTCCTCACTATGCCTTGTTTACTTATTCAATACCTCACCCGCTCTCTCGGGTTACTTATTCGTATACACACCCATTCTCTTGGGCTACTCATTCTTATACTTACCCATTCTCTCGGGTTACTCATACATATACTCACCCCTTTCTCTCGGGTTATTTATACTCGTTAACTCACCCACTCTCTTGGGTTATTCATGCTCAAGCTCTTGTAGATTCTCGAGACACTACAGGTCTCCTACGTCACGCTTGTTACTCTTAATACATACTCAAGCCAAAACTCATGGCTCTCGAGCATAGTCTTACTTTCCCCGGTTTCGACCCTACTCTGGGTCTAGCATGGTGGGAAGGTTCAACTAGCTCCCGGAACTCTCTCTTAGTTCCTAACTTTTTTACATAGGTCCGACTACTCTCGGACTTCTCACATTCCACACTCCTCTCTCGGAGTTATAATTTATATCATGTATATTAGTCTAGAAGCATCACTCTCGATGTTTCTAATGACCTAGGGAACATTACTCAAGTTTGGTTAATCTTAGGTTTTAAGAGTTACCTTTACAATACATATACTCATACTTTCGGTTATATTCTTATACCGGGTAAACTCTCTTATAGGAGGTCAACCATGTCTCAAGGGAGTTACTAATCCCCTAGGTCTCTTTTACCTTCCTTATAAGTTCACATTATTGGACTAACTTCGATCCTCTCGATGGAGGTTCATTTATCTCTCCACTCATATTTATTTCATGGATTGTTTCAATAAGGTTTTCTAACCGTTATCGGGTATTTACTCAACCCGTACATCTCCTCACGTTCTAGGGAGTTCATATGTTTGCGTTATCGTTATACTTTAATCGATAGCTTGTGTGTTTTCATAATACCATTGTTCATGAGACTACCCGATCTATGGGTTTTTAGTCAAACACTACTCTCTATGAGTCGGTCTATGCACTATGTTAGACACACCGGCATACAAGTATGTTAGTTCATACAACATACAATAAAGCATATATAATCAAACAAGGGATTATTTTCATGCTTTAATCTTGATTAAGCCGGCAAACAAACACACAAATCAGAGTAACTCGGTTAGCATACGGGGCATGAGAAAATCATACCTTTCACCGGGATTTTTACTTTTACCGTGTCATCTCACCAAGCTCGGGTCACGCACGGTTCTCTGATAATGTTTCAACATTATTATTAATACTAATATCATACGGAACATAGTAAAATGTTACTCCCGTAGTTACCCCGTTATCCCGTTTTCTCGGTTTTACTTTTATAATTTGAGTTCTCACTTCTCAATCACTTCTAACACCTTCTTACACTTCCTAGGGCCTTTACATGTCGCCAAACAAGGCCTTAACCCCTTATAACATCATTAACATTCAAACCCCATCATTAGCAACCTTTAAAACACTCACGGGGCAATTCTGGGGGTGGTCCGGGACTTGGTCCTTACCTAAAGTCCCGGACCAATTGTTTTCCTAACTCTCGGCTCAATTTTGCTATGGTCCGGGACCTTGTCCCTATCCCAAGTCCCGGACCAACATGTATGTGCACTCTCGACATAAAAATAGGGGGTGGTCCGGGTCCTTGTCCATGGACTAGGTCCCGGACCCTGCTAAAACCTGCAACATACATCATTTTTCAACCCCAATTCAATCCTTAATCCACACCCAATCTTCCCTAATCTTTCCACAAGATTCCTACATGTTTTATCACCTTAAAACATGCTCTAAACCACTTCAAATCATGGGTTAAACCCTTACCCAAATTCTTCCTCAAAATCACTTATATATCATAACTAGTTCTCTTGTTCTTCTAAGTTGTAACAGATTTTGGTACCCTCTTTTACCATTCAAACCTCATATACTGATGCCATACCTAACTCCCAAATGACATTATCTTCCCCATGGAACACTCTTCTTCTTAGTTGGGCACTCAAAACATTAACCACTCATCTTAACCTCTCTTGAACAACCTAATTTCTTTCTTTAAAACAGAACACTCAAACTATGCATTCCTAGGTGAATTTTGACAGCACCTATTTACTTCCCTAAGCATTATCACCACACTACAAAGGTTCACAACACTTATTCCCCATCTGTTTGGTTTAAACACATATAACACATCAAAATTCCACTTGCTCACATATGTAAAAACAACATAACTTCAAGGTTTGTTTTTCACCCTCAAACACATTAATACCTTCTGTTTCAAATACAATATTGCAGTACCAAGGTCACAAGCTCAGAGTTATTATTCAACACCCACCTCAATTTTCACAAGGAGATAACACCAATACAAGGTAAGCTTTTTACCTTGTTTCACTTCCAGTTTTCACTCCTCTTCTTCCTCTTTATCTTGTTCTCTCTTTCTCTTCTTGTTTTCACACACCACACAAGGCTATTGGTTGCCAACTACAACCACCGCCCATCACACACATTCAACAATCAATTTGTTTTTCCTCCACAAAACCATATATATTTTAAGAGCTAGTTTTCAAAGTTTAATCTAGATTTTACCTTAGAGAACCCAAATGGTTGGCTTGGCAATCAATTGGAGAAGTTCCAACACCCCACAAAAAACAAGGTGGTTCGGCTGAAACGGTAAGAAATTTTTAACGTGGGGGGAAAAATTCTCCAAACTTGCAAAACTAGCTTGAAATGGTCTAAACTCTTACATATTATTACCTTAGAGCATCAAGGTGGTGAAGGAGAGTCAAAATCATCTCCTTAAGCTCCAAAAGACAAAACACCCATGGAAGTGAAGGTGGAGGAATCAAGACTTTGAGGGGGTAGAAAACGTAGCCTTCGCCGATACGAATCTAACGGTATAATTTTTGTGTGATTTGGTGGAGAAATGAACAAGATAGAGGTGAGGCACGGTGAGGGATGTGTGCTGTTCTGAATCGCGTGGAAGAAGAAGGAGTTTACAGAGCTGGGCAACGCAAAGCAATACGTGAAAATGGAGAAAGGAGAAGGTGAGAGGGTGAGTACTTTACTTTTTAACTTTATACTATTTACTCTATTTACTTATTTGTCCTCTTATTACTTAATAGCTAGTAAGCTATTAGTAAGTGTATACATATTAATTAAAACCGGCCCACATTAATTAATAGCCCGGGTCGTTTTTCGACTTTTCGAATTATACGCGTCTCGTCTCCCGGTTTCGTCACTATTCACTTACCGGTCCGTTTTTCGGATTTTTCTTGTTTCTTTATTTTTAATGGCTATTAAGCTTCCATTAATACTTAATTATAGTTATTAATCAACTATAATTTTTACGGGTCCATTTGACCACTTAAAGTCACGTTTTCGGGTTTTCTCGAAAAACGTGCTTTTATGCTTAATTAGCGTTTTAATCCATTATTTGGATCCGTTTTCTTCGGGAATCATTCCCGTATACTTATTAGGCCTAACTAAGCCTTAGGAATCCATCTCGGACCCTCTCGAGATCATATATCTCTTATACTCATTTAACGCGCATTTTAGCGTTTTTCGCTTTTCAAGAGTTTTCTCTTTTCTTTTGGTTTTATTCTTTTTACCAATACTCTTTAGGCACCATTAGGCCTTTTATAATCATATTAGAGTAATTTAATCGCCATTTTTAGATCCGGGGTATTAAACACTGATTCAAGCTAATGGTGATATCTGAGTTCTGAGAACTCCACACATCAGCTACTATCTCAGCACATTTGGAATCCAAGCACCAACCATTCTCGAATCTGAAGACTTTTTCCGGGACCTTGTGTTTCCCAAAAAATCTGATGAACAGAGGGCAATGATCCGAGTCTTGTCGTGGCAAATGCTCCACAGAAATATTAGGGAAGATATTCAAACCGCCAGAAGAACAGAAAACTCTATCCAATCTACTATGGGAATTAAACTCCCCTTCTCGGCAATTAGTAAAGGTAGAACTTTCTCCAAAGAATCCTATATCATGTAGATCACATTCGACTATAGCATTTCTAAAAGGGGACATATGCGACTCCTGTCTAACTCTGCCTCCAATCTTTTCTGAGGCAAACATAATCTGATTAAAGTCATCAGCAATCACCCAAGGCAAATAGACTTGCTTACTAAGAAGAAGAAGTAATTTCCAAGAGAGATGTTTCAAAGACCAATTGGACCACCCATAAAATCCAGTAAAGGCAAACTGAAGGTTTCCAGGGAAAGAAATGACTGCTGATATGTGATGAGGAGATTGAGATAAAAGGGAACACCCTATGAACTTCTTCCACATAAGGCAAAGTCCACCACTTCTACCTTTACTGGAAACAGCTATACCAAGATAGTGAGGAAACTTGTCGAAAAATTTCTCCATATCTATACATGACTTATGAGTTTCACTGAAAAAAATAATATCCGGATTGACCTTAGAGATCAAACTCTTAACCCAAGAGATTGCCTTGGGATGTCCCAATCCCCTACAATTAAGAGATAAGCAGCTCATCAAAATTGCCCAAGTGGAACTGAAAGTTTCAAAAACAGCCAATCAGACAGGTAAGCCCACTCTCTCAGACTCCAAACTACACCAGCCGCACCAGACCTGAAGACGCTATATCCAGAAAACGAATTTGAAGCAAAAACTTACTTCCCCCTAACAACCACTACTCAAGCGGCAGAAGCTCTTACCAAAAACCCAGGTCTCCTGAATCAATATCAACAGAGCTGCTGAAGCACAAAGACATCCACAGGGAAGAAGAAATTAGACGGAAGGATCCGTCACCCTGAATGGATACATACTAATGAAGCCACCGACCATCCCCACTTGAATTCCACCACGAATCTCCTCTGGAAGGAGCTGGACTCTATCTCTGACGATGCCCCTGACCAGCTCTCAAAACAACTTCCTCACCTTCTATCCCCAATTGAAAACACCAGTCTGAACTGAAACTACCAACCCCAGTCAGCTTCTCTTGTTACTGAATGTCAAACAGCGGTTATCTTCTATTTGCCAGCTCGACGACAGTTGGCTAGCATTCGACTAAGAGTGTGTATTAAGTTGATATGAGTAAGGAAGACAATTCTCCTTGGCTGCGTTCGCCATGGTTGTTTTGTGGTTGTTTTGGTTTGGCTGTTTTGTGGTTGTTTTATATATGGCAGTATATTATTGGAGTAGAACGTAGGACCCACGTGGGTCCCACGTGGGGACCACTCCCAAAACAGCCACGAAACAGCGTTCACCAAACACAGGCCTTGTGTTGTGTGGGTGTATGCGGAGGCTGAGTTAGTGGGATGGAGGGAGCATAAGATCCCAAACTTTGTTAAAGTTTTTTAAATCTGAAATATCCCGAACCTAAATATGGTGATTAAATAATTCTATTATGGTATTTAAGGATCTAATAGTGCCTAAAGAATATTGATGAAGAAAATAAAGCCAAAAGAAAAGAGAAAACACTAAAAAGCGAAAAACGCAAAAATGAGTGTTACGTTACCATAGGAGGAATGCGACCTCGGTTAGGGTCCTAGGTGGATTCCTAAGGCTTAGTTAGGCCTAATTAATATACGGGAACGATTCTCGAAGAAAAAAGATCCAAATAATGGATTAAAACGCTAACGGAGTCTTAAAACACGTTCTTTGAGAAAACCAAAAAACGTGAATTTAAGTGGTCAAATGGACCCGTAAAAATTATAGTCAATTAAATAACTATAATTAAGCATTAATGGGAGCTTAAGAACCATTAAAATTAAAGAAACGAGAAAAATCTGGAAAACGGGTCTGGTTAGTGAATAGTGCCAAACTGGGTAAATCAACGAGCATTTTCTGTAAAAGAAGAAAAACGCTCCAGCTCATATGTATAAGTGGGGGCCGGTTTTTAAAATAAAAATCAGCTTACACACACACCTAGCTAGTTAGTAAAGAAAAAGAAGAAGAAAGTAGAAAAAGTGAAAAAGTATAAAAACATTTTCCTTCTCTCTCTCCTCTCATTTCTTTTTCCCCTCTTCTCTTTCCTTCTTCTTTCTCCTCTAGACGTTATCCCCTTTCCTCTGAACTGGAACGATTTTTGCAAGCCCCATCCGTGGCTTCCTCACCTTCTCTCTATTGTACAAGCTCCATTAAAGCTCCAAGTGAGAAAATAAATACATATTCTTCTTCCTCTCATCAAGCTCTATCTTTCTCTCTTTTCAAAAGTTCAAAATGATGAAGTTCATCTCCATAGGTGTTGGCCATTTGAAGAGAAAATTACATATTCTTGAAGCTTGGAGTCCCCTCTCTCTTCTAAGGTAAAAAGATTCAAAAAAAACTCATTTTTCCCCATCTCTTGTTATGGCCAATTTTGCCTCATTCTTTTGCCTTGTTCTTTCCTTGTTTGAGCTATTCTCTAAGCCTCCAATGGTGGATTAGAGCCCCCCTTTGATTCATGGCAAGAAACCAATTCTAGGGTTTCAAAAGGTAATCCCTTAATTAGTGCCTTAAGCATTCTTAATTATTGAGATTAAGTGTTTTTACTTAGACTCATTTCTTGTTTTGAATGTTGGGTTGGAAATGGGCAATTTGCCTTGGCCGATTTTGGGTCAAGAGAAGTGGAGAAGAGGAGAGAAGAATTTAAAAGAGAATTTGAGTATTCAAGGTAAGAAAACCTACCTCAATGCTATCTTAATGCTTTAGAAATTTTGGGATGGGGAAATAAAAGATGAAACAAAATCTGGAGCAAAATTGTGTTTGGTGAAAGTTAGAGTGAATTGTGAACTTGTTGATTGAATTGTGATTCAAGGGCCTAAGAGCCAAGCATTTAAGTTATTGTATTATATTGTGCTTGATGAGATTTTGGATGAGATTTTGATTGAGAAGTGTGTGCTGGTAGGATCCCTTGTGGATGTGGCTAGAGAATGAACTAGGAAATGTGGAATTGTGCATTTGGGCAATGTAAGGATTATAGGTGAGTTATGGAAAAATTTTGGTAGAAATAAAATGTTTTAGGTGTTGCTAAGGGTGAGAAATGACCTAGGGTTCACTAGGTGTATCTAAGGATTGATTTGGTGGAAGTAGACACCCATAGATGGTGGTTAAAGGCTTGGAAATGGTAGAATAAAAATCTGTAGCAAAACAGTATTTTAGTGTGTAGAAATTCTAGGAAGAAGTTAGTGAGCATGACCTTGGAAATGGAGGATGAACTTGTGTAATTAAATGCAAATGGATAGGAAAGATTTAGAATGGTCAAATGCTTGGGGGCAAGGTGTAACCCATTCAGAGGATTTTGGAAAATGCAAAAGAGTGCAAAATGCAAAATGTGAGAATTGAAATTGTGGAAAAGGGAACAAGAGTGGGTAGAGAATTTGAGTAATGATTTGAGGAGGTTTAGAGCATGATTAAGAATGTTTTAAGGTGGTTAAACATGTTAGAAAGCATATGAAGGTTTAGGGAAGAAATGGGTAGAAGAATGGAGTTGTAACCAAGTCAAAATGAGCATTCTGCCTTCGACCTCCCTAGAGGGTTGGGTCGGTCGTGGGTCGGTCGGACTGGAATCTTCAAACCCGAGTGCTTTCTGACTTCGACCTACCCAGGGGGGCTGGGTCGGTCGGGTCCAAACAAAAAAAATTAAATATTTAAATATATATATATATATATATATATATATATATATATATATATATATAAGTGAGGCATTAGAGCTAGAGTAATTGAAATACCCCAAACCTTGGTATGTTTTTAAATATTAAATTATGGTATTATAAGGCTAAAAAGTGCCTCAGAAATATTTAGATGTTTAATATACATACATATATATATAAGTGAGGCATTAGAGCTAGAGTAATTGAAATACCCCAAACCTTGGTATGTTTTTAAATATTAAATTATGGTATTATAAGGCTAAAAAGTGCCTCAGAAATATTTAGATGTTTAATATACATACATATATATATAAGTGAGGCATTAGAGCAAGAGTAATTGAAATACCCCAAACCTTGGTATGTTTTAAAATATTAAATTATGGTATTATAAGGCTAAAAAGTGCCTCAGAAATATTGGTGAACGATTAAAACCATAGAAAACACAATGAAATACCATAAAGAAAATATGGGCGAAAATATGCCCTAAGCTTGGGATAACCTTGGTTAAGACTTAATAAGCTTACCAAGACTTTATTTACATGTTAATGGATATATTAAATCAATTACCCGAGAAAACCAAGCTCGAAAACAAGTTCGAAAACACAAAATGTGCTTTAAGGAGTCTTAAAGCACATTTTTGAAAAATTGTCTTGTAAATGAGTTTTGAATGGCTAAATGGCCATCATCACTCTTTAATTAATATGTGTACTACTTAGTATCACATTAGGAAGTCTAAATCAATGGGAAATCAAAATTTTCACAATTATGTGCCTTAATTTGTGAATAGTAACTAAATTGTGCTAGTTTATAACATAAGTCAATATAAGTGATTTAATTGGTCAACAAAGACCACCTAACAGCCTAAACTACTAAGGGGGCCGGTTTTTAAGTATGACTCACCATACTTAGCTAGTTTGATAAGGAAGAAAGAATAAACAAGTAAGGTTACTATTTACTTTTGTACAAATATCTTCCAAAAGCAATCTTCCATCTCATTCCCTTCATTCTCTTATTTCCCACCGTCTGCATCTTCTTCCTTCCTTCTCCAAACCGGTTAAGCTACAGCACCTCCACCATTCTTCACCTTCCCTTGCTTGTATCTCTTAGCTCCATGAACCAAAATCAATTCTAAGACCACCATTCTTCTAGTCTTGCCAAGCTCTTCAACTTTGTCTTTTCAAAATTCCAAAACCACCATTTCGGTGCCAAGAAGAAACACCATGGAAGGAGCCTGAGCTTGCCTTTTCATGCCTTGTTGATCACCTTTGCTTCAAGGTAAGGAAAAACCAAAGAAAACTTCATTTCCCTTCATTTCTTGTGTTGGCCGAAAATCACCATTGATGTGTCTTTCTCTTGCTTTGTTTTAGCTTCATTCCAATCTTCAAAGGACTAGGTGGAGTCCTCTCTTGCTAGTTAATCCAACTCTCTTCCATTTCCAAGGTAAAACAATCATTTTAATGTTTTAAGACATTATGTAACTTAGGGTTTGTTAATGGGTTTAAGCATGAAGCTTGAATACTCATTACATTGCTTGTATATTGATTAGAAAGTTGACAAGCAATCAAAAGTCCTTGCCGATTTTAAACAAGAAAGAGCAAGAAAAAACAAGTGAGGAAGTTGTGAAGGAAAAGAGGTAAATGTGCTAACCTAATGTAGTTTAATGCCTTAGGAAAAATGAGCTTATGTTGCTTATTAAAAACTACCTAAGGAGCCAATGGTAAATGAGTTAGTAAATACTCTCAAGGAGATTATTAAGGGCATATTGTGATTATGAGTGTATTTGCAGGTCAAAGGCAATATATGTGTGGGAAATTCAGTGTTTATGGTTTATGCAATTTAAGGGCCTAAGAGCCATGTTATTTAAGGGCCTAAGTGCCAAGCAATTTAAATTATGCACTATATTGTGATGTAGTGTAAATTGGGTGAGGTTTGTGTTTAAGGATGTTCTTGATGGATTTAAGTGTTCTTGGATGTTTAATGGTGAAAACAATGTGCTTGTGGTGTAACAATGTGCTAGTAGAACCCATCTCAAAATTTGGATAATGTACAAGAGTTTTGAGTGTTTAAATGAGCTTGGTGAACTAGGAAGTGTTAGGAATGACTAGGTGTTTTACTAGAGAAAGAAAAATGTATTAAGGTGCTCTTGAGTGTTTAAATGATTAAGCATTATTTTGAAGGATTTGGGAATCAAATGAGTGTTTTGGGATACACAAAGTCATTTAGAATTGTGTTTAGGAATTATGCAAACTTTGGAACACAAGGAGAAAATAATGCCTTGTAAGGAGAGGTATAAACTTGTGGAGCAATTCTAGGTAGTTATAAAAGGAGTTTTGGTTAGTGAGAAAAGATGCTTGGGAGATGATGTTATAGTGGTGAGAAGACATTTTGGAATAGTTGTTATTATAGGTATGAAATGCCACTTAGAAACCTAAGGAAAAACATTACAAGTGTTAGCATTTCTACAAGAATTTGTGTAATGGCTAAGGTGAATTTTGGTGAGTGATTAAAGGAGTTTTGTGGATGTCTTAAGGTGTGGTTGAAGTGCCCAAATGAGGTTAGAACATGCTAGGATATGTAAGGTGAAGTTTGGAGTCAAATGGGCAATTAAATACAAAGCTCTGGAGCAGACCGACCTTGGGGACCGGACCTGCAAGGTCGGTCTAGCCCAGTTTACCCTGCCACAAATGGTCTGTGGAATGGACCGACCTTGGGGACCGGACTTGCAAGGTCGGTCGGGCCTGAATTTTGTGTACGGATTAAGTTTTTGGAATAGACCGACCTTGTGACCGGACTTGCAAGGTCGGTCATGCCTAATATTTTTGTACGGGAATTGGTCTCTGAAATCGACCGATCTTGGGACCAAATGAAATACCCCTAATCTTTAAAATATAATTAAATGATCTATTAATGATCTAAGATGATTATTAAACATCTAAATATTATTGGGGAACAATCTAAAAGATCTCAACAAGGCAAAACACCTTAAGATCGGTAAAGCCAAAAATGTGCTTTAAGACACCATGAAGGTTATGGGACCCCAAGTAGGATCCAAAGTGGATTCCTAAGTATTATAATGAAGCAAGGAACACAATAAAACCATTCTCAAGGAGAACTAAGCTCAGGAACATCCTGTGTCACAAAAATGTGCGCTAAAACTCCTTAAAGCACGTTTTTGTGAGATTGCCTTTTAAATTGATTTTTAATGGGCTTAAAAATTATAATTATCCTTAAATATGATATTTTATCATATTATATCATATTAGGAATTTAATTCCAGAAATTTGCGAATTTTTACAAATTTAATATTAAAATATTAATAAAACCCTAAAGTGGGGCCCGCATGAGTCAACATTGACCAAGCTTGGTCAATGGTCAATTAATTGACTCATTTGGACCATGGAGGCCGGCTGCAATAAGAGAGGAGGGAGCATAAGTCATTGATTGACAAATAATGCTACCTAATACATGACTTTTCCAAAATAATGTTACTTTTTACATTATTTCAAATTTTACTTACCTTTCCCACTTCCTCCTTCCTTCCTTGTCCGATCTGCACCATCCCAGCCGAGCCCTCTCCTTCCTCTCAAGCTCTCAAAGCTTGTTCTTGAGCATGGAAGGCAAGTCTAGCTCCTAAGCTCCTAATGTAAGTGTTTTAATGTCATTTTTAGCTCTTTTTCTTCATCTTTTCACTACCAACACCAAAATTTCGTGGCTCACCTATTCCTATGGCTTATTCTCAGTGTTATAAGGTTATAACAAGAGCTAAACTCGGTTGAGACCAGTAGAGGGACCAAGGTTGTCCAAATCTACATTTTAAGGTAAAAATGTGCTTTAAGCTCATAACTTTTGATTCCCTTCGAGTTTGGCTGTGAAACTTTGGTCATAGCCTCATCTTCTTCTCCTTTTCATATAGGATCTGTTGGTTAGCCATTTGGAGCAAGGGTGACCAAGATCCAAGAGAAATACTCTCTTTTAAGGCATTTTTCCAAGGTAAAACCTATTAACAAGGTAGAATTTCGAGATCTAACTATTTCCTATGTTAATATGGTAGATCTAAACCTTGTGGTGTGTTTGGTTCAGGTCGAAAATACCTAGAACTTCCCTTGCATTTTTAAGGTGATTTTTGCCTTAAATCTTACATTAATTACTCCTTATGGTTAAGCTCAAGCTTGGAGTGTAACCATATCTTGTTTTGGTGTATTAAACATGTCTAAATCAAGTGGTGAATTTTCCTACAAGTGACCGAGCCTATACAAGGATAAATCAAGGTATAAACACCTTAAACTTATGATTTTTGTAGTTTTTAAGCATATATATATATATGGCCGAGAGAGAGTGAATATATATATAGGTCATATTGACCTAAAAATGGAAAAAAATGGCTAAGATAAATTAAGCTAGTCATTTAAGGGATTTAATTAACATAATGGTCAAATTATGACATTATGTGGAAAAATAATTAAACCTAAGTGAGGGCCGAATATATATGTGATATTTTGAGACATTTATTGTGTAATTTATTTTGCAAGTTCAAGGTTGTAATAAGGCCATGTCATTAGGCCATTTTAATTTAAGTTTATAAGCTTATTTAGTTTTATTTATGCTTATAATTAAAGTTGGGGCCAATTCGTAATTATTAAGGAATTAGAAAGCCGTGGGTAAATTAAGAGCAATTTAGGTTTTTTTAAATGAATTTAATAAAAAGTATAACATTTTATAAAGTTTTGGGTAAAAATTGTAAAAATAGAAAAAATATGGGGTGTTGTTGGTAATTACCGAAAGTTTGGGTCCCAATTGGTATTAGTAGTCAAGTTGACTATGTAGGAGACCTTGACCAAGTTTGGAGAATTTAAGGAATTAAAATACTACCTTATACTAAGATAATAATTAAATTGTAAAAGATTTATAGGTCTTGGGGTGGTATTGTGATTTCCGAAAACTAGGGGTACTAAATGGAGCTTAGTACAAACCTTAGATTATTAGGAATTTTTAGAAGTTGATTTGGGTAAATTTGGAGTTTATATGAATTATCTAGGTATATTATAAGATATTTCATAACATTGTTACACATGGGTAACATATGTGGTAAAACCGAGATTTAGAGAAAGTATAAGGTTAATAATGATATTTATAACCTTTTGGTATGGTTTGGTAATTTTGGGATTATATATAAGGTTTATGAAGATATATGTATAATATATAGTTTTGGTGATATTAGAAACTATATGTTTAAAATGGGGTAAATTGGGGTAAATTGGTGAATATAGAAAGTTAAGTGGTGGAAATTAAATTTAAATAGACCATGGGGTCTGCTCGGTATTTTGGAGAAATTATAACTATGGGTTATAATTATATTAAGGTTTAAGGATTATAATATAAGGCATACATTATAAGTGTAACAATGGAATATATTTTGGGATTGATTTGTAAGTTATGGAAGTTGGTGGGAATTAATTAAAAACCGAGAGTTTAAGTGTTGTTTGGATTTTATAACAAAATATAACTATAGGTTATAATTGTTTTAATGACTTAAATGTCATAATATATGTTATATAACTATAATAAACATTATATAAATTATGTGGTGAATTTTGTAAATATTTGGGAATTATAGGTGCTGTTCGGAAATATTACTATTTTGGAATGAAATTTATAATATGGTTTTTATGTTATAAGAGCTATAACATTTATAATATAAGAGGTATTCATCAAAAAGAATGAATATATATTATAATGACTTACCATATAATAAAAAGCCCTATAATGCATATATATAAATAAATATATGTCATAGTGTGGGAAAATATAATATAGTTCAATAACTATGTGTTACCACAATTAAAATGATATGAGATGAAGGGAAAAGAATTATAAACATTGGATATGGAATTCTAATGTTAAGAGTGTACATGAAATAATAAGGATTTATATAATTCAACGTATTTGTATATATGAATTATACATTACACTTGGAAAAACTAACCTTAGAAAAATAAATACTAAGGTGAGATGTATGGTGCATGACAAAGAATCATACATGCAATAAAGAAACAAACTATACGATCTACAAATATACGTTTAAGTTACATGCGATAACAAAGTCCAACAATAAGTATGTTAATATACGAGATAAGACTACGCATGTAATGTAACACTTTTCCAACCTCGAGTTAAACCGAAAGCCCGACCAACATTGACAGTAAATAACGGGGGGTTAACCGGGAGTTAGTAGTGACGGTACGGGGTACCGTAGAATTTTGTGTTGTTATACAGTATGCTAATCAGTAGCATTATGTATTGTATAGACTGTTAGAGACGACGCACGGAGCATAGGACCTTGCTGATTCATACTCCACCGTAATACTTTCAGGGTGAACGGTATGTTATTTATGTGGCTTGATTGTCTCTGAGGATTTCCTCAGTTCAGACATTGTGTGAAAATCCGTGATAAGATTGAATGTCTGCTTGTGTGAATTAATATGCTTGAGTTGTGTATTAATGTTGCTTTATTATTACTGTTGTACGATAACAGTACTGTTCGTATATATGAACATATTATAAAACGAACTAGCGGCAGTGATGCTATCTTATATGTGTAACATAAGGAACGTAAGTAAACGTTGTAGCATCAGGATAATAAGATATATATATTATCTGAGACTTATATACGGAGCATTGGCCTCTTTAACGCCGCTCTCGTATCTAACACTGGATTCCGAGTCGACATACTCGGGATTAGACTAACGACCTTAGTCTATCGTGTTAAGGAAAGTAATAAAACGATGGGATGGTATAGATGAGTTATCAAGAGGATGTGGCTCTTGCTGTGAAATGTGATCCATTAACGATACTAGGATACGTGTGGTAACCGTAAGTATCAGGATAAATTTCCAACGAACTACAGATTGTTCGTAGGACGGAGACTCTACCGCTGGAGTGGCTACTGCCGTGGGTGACCCGCCAAAGAGATGGGTAACTTAGAGACACGTCGTTCTAATGAGACGTTGTCATTAGACATGACCGAACAATTACGAACGATTATAATAACTCGTACATTAGGCGAACATTATTTGGGCGTGTATGCCAAAGACGAGAGTTCATACTCGTTTATAATTCTCGTTGTTGTTTCGCCTTGTTGTTCATTGGTTATGCTGTGTGGTCATGTGTGGTATGTTGGTGGTGTTGATTGAATAAGTCGTTGTACTCATAAGTGTGTGTTGTGAATTGGATTAATTTAACTGTACTTATATCTGTGTGTGAACTGGATGAGTCGAGTCACTGTGCTCGTGGGTGGATTTTGTGGATTGCTCGTCGCGAACGAGTCGACGTACTCAACTATGAACTTTGGTAGTTGGAGTGGAGTCTACGTACTCATATAAGCGTTACAACGCTTTCAGTGGTCTATTACGATGCGATATGTGGAGCCGGGGGCTTATTTGTTATTTGAGTTTACTGCAAAATATAATGTTGCTTTACAGATTTAATATTAAACTATTTGCATGAAAATGGTTTGCATGCTCTCGACCAAATAACTGAATGGTCCGAGGGTGCATGACAGTCAGGTAATAACATACTCAGCAGGGGCTGATTCCATACCACAAACTACCATTTTTGCAGGTATGCAACTTCCGGTGTCGGCAAAGAGAGTGACGCGCTGGGTAGTATGATTACAGTTATTCGGACATGCACTGTTGCATTTTGATACGAACCTAGAAACGTGTATAGGTTTTGGATACTTAGAAAGCTCACTGTGAATGTATTATATTTTGGTTTGGGAAGTTTAGATCTATCTCTTGTTGTCACTGCGAGAAAATGTTTCGTATGTAAGAGTATATCAGGAAGCACGTTATCACTCGTATGGGCGAGTAGGAACGGTGACACCAGTAGTTGACTTTGAGATTACCGCTGCGATTATATTGTTAAGTAAGATGATTAGGAGTCGATTAGAGTAGGGGTGTTACAAAAGTGGTATCAGAGCGGAGTACCGCTCTGATGACAATAGATAGTAGGATTTATACAGTGAGCATAGGTTATGGGGATATGGGAAACGTTGTGAGGATACGTGACCTTGCGGGGTTGATGCAATGATTAAGACTTGCACACCATAGCCGTAGAGGCACTTCAATATTAAAAGACCGAGACTGCGGTATTAGACCGAGTTGAGGTTTAACCCGTCCTCTTGACTTATGTCAGGGAGAGGTCTGGGTAACAGTACTAAGGAAGAACACGGAACAGCGGATGGTGGTGAAGGTTCAGCAACCCCAAGTAATGCGAGGACGGTATGAACCGCTCGCACTTGATGGGAGAACATCCCGGGGAATTTGCAATGGTACCCCACCCGCCGCAGCCCGTACCTTGGGTACTATCTAGTGAGACAACGAAATGAGAAACACCACGGAGATAACTCTCCTGTCGGAAAGACTCGATGTGGATGCTATGAGAATTATGTTAAATATAGAGAATAAGACTTTAAGTTATGATGAGCTGTGGCATAATGCCTACCATATGAGTATTAAATGAATATTTAAAACAAGGTTGAGGAGAAATTTCCATAGGACTAATGGGGTTCGCTTGCTATAAGCAAAACAACCCTGTCCTATATCCAAGAAAGCACGGGTCAGTGCGCTTGGGGGAAAAGGAGTGGAAACGACGGGTAATGATTAGTTTAAAAGATATGTGACAGAAGAAGGAATTACCTTTTGAAGTCTCATCCAAACCGGGTAACTCTAAAACCATGCAACACTGAAGGTTCAAGATGGCCCGACGTGCATGAGGAGAAATCTTAAGAACTGTAGGAACAAGAACTCGTTAAATTGCTATCATGCAACGCCTCGTGAGGAAAGTAAGACCTTACTACCATGACAAGCTTGTGGGGAGAGGAGTGCGGGAGTGAGACTATATAAATTTGAATAAGATTTCTGACATGAACAGGAACCCGACTAGGGAATAGCACTGCACTGACACACCGTACCGGTGGCGCAGGCTGCATGGCGCACTTGCCACTGCAAGTGCCACACTAACCAAAGTACTAAATTTCAACCTACCTTGCGCACTTGCTACAGCAAGTGCAGCGACAGTAAACTAACCCTAAGGACGTGGTGGCCCAGGCGGCTACCAATAAAACACTAAATCTTATGTAAGCCCGTAATGCAATAAAGCAGGACACAACCTTCTTAAGGGCAGGGGTACGAAACCCTTGGGTTGAGGTCGATAGAACCTCGAGAAGACCTAGCCGGTCTGACCATTAAACCAAAAAAAAAAAATAATAACCATACACCATTTAGTAGAATATAAAAAGGAGAGTAAACGAGAATAACAATAATTAGTGCCTACAAGTCTAACCCCAGTGCCGGTATGGACATTAAACGTCAACCAATACCGGTGGGGAGTGACGGGTCTTCAGGACCAGCATAACCATATTTAGAGAGTGCGCGACACTCGTGGTTAAACCACTACGATTGAACGTTGCCAGAAGGCAAGAAGTGAGCTATATGAGGCAGGACCTTTTGAAAATATAATTATGAGGCAGAGGTGAACGTGCAATAAAAAGGGCCGAGGTTATACCCGCACTACACACACCGGAGGTGTCGTTGATCCGTTATACTGCTAGACTCCCGTATGGAGGGCAGTGGAAAAAAAAAAGAGATGAAAATTGCTTGATGACAGGAGATACCGTTACCTCAAGGAGGATGGAGGAAATATGAGTTGAATAAGAGTAAGGACTATACAATGAAAAGGAATGATTAGCGGAAACCACTAGGTTGTGGGCACCCAATTGTAACCCCAGGAGGAAGTCTTAGAACCGACTGGGAATAAATTTAATAACAAGACTAACAATCATTTAATTATCAGAATAAGTAAGGAGTCTGAATATCGTATGGCAGAGGCCTACGGAGGGATAACTTAGTATCACCAAAGTGACCATAAGACAGGGGAAACATGAAGCGTCAACCTTTATCATGGAGTCCGGAAACACCATAAGGTGTAACCCAATAGATTGGGTGGAATTCGAACTGGAAACTCATATCTGAAGGCATTGGCAGCCTAAGAGTGAACGGGAGAGATAATAAGTAGTTACTGATCCCCACTCACAGATACCAGATGACGAGCGTGTGGAAATCAGAAGTAGGGCGATAAGTCGCAAACACCTATCTTAGAGAAATTGAAGGAAAAATACATTAATACAAGAACCCATAGAACCTAATATTAGGGCCATTCTGACATTAAAGGTTAAGAATTGGCAACATAGTTACTCAACATAAATTACCGAGACTAAGAGTACGATAATCACCGGGTACGAACGCTACGAGTGCACTAAACGAGACATGGGACGACCACACTCCTAGGAGCTTGTGGGCCTGACAGACTATATTAAGTTAGTTGGGTAAGTAGTAATGTATCAGTATGGTACCCCATGCATGTAAACAGAGTAGTGTAGGACCCAGGAGGTAATCCACTCTGTGTCTAGTCAGCGAATGGAACCCTGACTAGGTAAACCATGTAATGACGAGAGAGATCTCAGTCAAACTAGCAAGGTTAGGAAAATCAAGGATAGCTTGATAATTAAGTGACATTAGGTCGCAACTCCACAGTGGAGGAGTTAAACATAAGTTTTGGGGATTTTAGTAAACGAGGGAACTAAGGCCAATTAATGGTAATGGCGAGTTGAATTCATGAATGAAAAGAGGAATTGAGGTATCTAAGGAAGTTATACTAGAGAAACCTTTGTGATGATAGATGCTACCCAAAAGGGGGCACAGAGAGAATTATACCACGCGCTGAGGGCGCCGCGATGATGTCGCATTAAATAATAAAACCACATGCTCAAGCCATAAACGTTAGTATGTTAGTACCAATTAGGTTGAACAGAAATGAATACCAAGCTAAAACCCACAGTCGTACTGTATGTTTACAACAGACGAAGGGCGAAAGCGAGCGTTATGAGAGATACTCTAAACTAGAGATTAGATACTCCATGCAAACCGCAATAGCGGATAACCGTCTAATCGACTGGTACATGGTGCGCAACAAACGACCATTAGAATAACTGTTAACCCAATTATGTTAGTATGAATTAGAACATGAAAGATCAGATAAACTAATGGATTCCCCTAATCGAGTAAAGGGATGAACCATACGTGTGGGTACTAAAATACCAAAACACTAGGATTCGAGTTCACACCAGCAAAAGGACCTATAAGGTACCTACGGAATGAACTCATTCCTGAGAGAAAAACTTTGAGTCTTGAGGCGCCAGTTAGTTGCGCATATCAGACTCGTTTTGACATTTAAAGGAAATTACTACAAACACTAGGTGCTAGAGCATAGCTCGACAACCCTTAAACCGAAGGTTAGTTCGGTAGGGTGACATGAACCCTTGGGAGTATACCATGAACATGTATAGAAAACAGGAAGAATAAATAAATAGCTAATTGAAATAATAAAAGTGTGTAACAAACAATACCACACAGTGAATAACTTACTCCATTCCCATAATTATGGAAGACCGTGTAGAAAACACCGTCACGTGGAGTCGAAACCGACATAAAACTACTACCTAAAAGAGGTAAACTAACCATAAAGTAGTTGGGCATACTGCTTGCGGAGCGAGTGGGCCATATATTGCATAGGTTTGACATGCCTAGCAGGTTTGGGGAAAACAAATGATGTGTTTACATCTCCCGATCAAACCGTATATAAATAAACATACACCTAACCGAGATAGGCTGTATAGCCAGATGGACTAAAGCCGACCCTAGAAAAAAAAAGGGGGGTAATGAAATATGTAACACATTAGTGCACGAATAGATCCACAGGAATGGAACATCTTGAACTTATTACTTCAAGATGATATATATTCGTAGATTACGTGGGCGTAATCCTTTTAAGGGGGGTAGAACGCCTTAAACATACCGTACGTTGGAGTACGTAGCGCATGGTACACATGCTGCAAACACTATTATTGTACGTAGAGTACAAGTGTCATGATTGTGTTATATTACTTGAAGTAATACTGTGATGTATTATGTGTATGAACATAAATATATTTTAATTCGCATTAGTTATGGCGAATAGGAAAGGGAGTACAGATAGATTGTTCTTACCCTATTTCCGACTATTTACGCAAACATTGTGAACAATAGTCACATCACACCTAACTTGTTAGCTCTGATGTGAGAATTCAAGTAGGACTTTCTGTAGCCCTGATGAGAGATTTCGGATAGAAGGAGTAGCAAGCTCCGTATTATGTGATTTGTGATCGGTATAAAACCGACTGTTGAATGCGATAAGGGATCGGCATGAGACCGATGTGTAATCTAGTAGAAGAGAACTTGGTACACGGTTAGGATACATGATCTTATATGCCAATGATTAGATTAATTACACTGGTTGACTTGTGTATCTATAGAACACAAGACGGCGAATATAAAGAGGGGAAACAAGATTAGAAGTGATAAACAATTGATTGATTGAAAATTGACGTGGGATGAAGTTGAACTTGATCCTGGTCCGATCAAGGGAAACCGAACACAAATTGAGGTGAGGGATAGTTCAACACTGACGCTGACCACGTCGGGGTTGAATGATTCTCGAAACTTCCTACAAGTGGACACAGATATGAATATAAATTGGAATTTAGGGCGTCACTCGAAGGGCCGTGGACCGTGGAGTCCTTCGTCATTAGACCGGTGTGTCTGCGAGTGACATCACCCATAGAACCGTGGACCGCAGAGTCCTTTGTCGTTAGACCGGTGTGTCTGTGGGTGACTAAGGAAATAAGGTGACTGCCCGAGGAGCCGTGGACCGCAGTGTCCTTCGTTATGATCAAACCGGTGTGTCCGCGGGTAGTAGACGTTGGTTGGGTTGGGGATCGCCAAGTCCTGGTCTTAAGACTGCTTCCCTGTGAGTTGTCAACGTTAACTATATGTGCACACATACATGTGGAATGATGTGTGGGTATCCTCGCGAG
The DNA here is from genome assembly GCA_023374045.1 of Limonium bicolor. Classification (NCBI taxonomy): domain Eukaryota; kingdom Viridiplantae; phylum Streptophyta; class Magnoliopsida; order Caryophyllales; family Plumbaginaceae; genus Limonium; species Limonium bicolor. The sequence goes on along the minus strand of CM041777.1, from coordinate 479,888,474 downwards.
ATACTAACATATAGATAGGGATGCGTGGAGTATTCCTTGCAAACACCTTTGAGTACTTTACGAGATTTGCACCTTGTCTAGTGCTGTGTATTATGAGATTTGCACCTTGTCTAGTGCTGTGTATTATGAGATTTGCACCTTGTCTAGTGCTGTGTATTATGAGTTTTGCACCTTGTCTAGTGCTGTGTACTATGAGTTTACACCTGTTGAATATGTACATAGTACCGCTGAGTACTTTTGGTTGATAAGTTGGATGTGCACCTCGTTTAGTGCTGTGATATGAATGAGTATACCATGAGTTTAATTATTTAATATATGTTGTATGCATAGACTAGGTTGAACCTAGTGGGAGTTACTCCCTAGCAATGGACTGTTGGTTACTTAGTGGAACTTGATTCCTTAGGTGAACTGTAGAGGATTAAGGACTTCAGGACGAAGCCTTTTTAAGGGGGGTAGACTGAAATACCCCTAATCTTTAAAATATAATTAAATGATCTATTAATGATCTAAGATGATTATTAAACATCTAAATATTATTGGGGAACAATCTAAAAGATCTCAACAAGGCAAAACACGCCTTAAGATCGGTAAAGCCAAAAATGTGCTTTAAGACACCATGAAGGTTATGTGACCCCAAGTAGGATCCAAAGTGGATTCCTAAGTATTATAATGAAGCAAGGAACACAAATAAACCATTCTCAAGGAGAACTAAGCTCAGGAACATCCTGTGTCACAAAAATGTGCGCTAAAACTCCTTAAAGCACGTTTTTGTGAGATTGCCTTTTAAATTGATTTTTAATGGGCTTAAAAATTATAATTATCCTTAAATATGATATTTTATCATATTATATCATATTAGGAATTTAATTCCAGAAATTTGCGAATTTTTACAAATTTAATATTAAAATATTAATAAAACCCTAAAGTGGGGCCCGCATGAGTCAACATTGACCAAGCTTGGTCAATGGTCAATTAATTGACTCATTTGGACCATGGAGGCCGGCTGCAATAAGAGAGGAGGGAGCATAAGTCATTGATTGACAATAATGCTACCTAATACATGACTTTTCCAAAATAATGTTACTTTTTACATTATTTCAAATTTTACTTACCTTTCCCACTTCCTCCTTCCTTCCTTGTCCGATCTGCACCATCCCAGCCGAGCCCTCTCCTTCCTCTCAAGCTCTCAAGCTTGTTCTTGAGCATGGAAGGCAAGTCTAGCTCCTAAGCTCCTAATGTAAGTGTTTTAATGTCATTTTTAGCTCTTTTTCTTCATCTTTTCACTACCAACACCAAAATTTCGTGGCTCACCTATTCCTATGGCTTATTCTCAGTGTTCTAAGGTTAGAACAAGAGCTAAACTCGGTTGAGACTAGTAGAGGGACCAAGGTTGTCCAAATCTACATTTAAGGTAAAAATGTGCTTTAAGCTCATAACTTTTGATTCCCTTCGAGTTTGGCTGTGAAACTTTGTTCATAGCCTCATATTCTTCTCCTTTTCATATAGGATCTGTTGGTTAGCCATTTGGAGCAAGGGTGACCGATATCCAAGAGAAATACTCTCTTTTAAGGCATTTTTCCAAGGTAAAACCTATTAACAAAGTAGTAGAATTTCGAGATCTAACTATTTCCTATGTTAATATGGTAGATCTAACACCTTGTGGTGTGTTTGGTTCAGGTCGAAAATACCTAGAACTTCCCTTGCATTTTTAAGGTGATTTTTGCCTTAAATCTTACATTAATTACTCCTTATGGTTAAGCTCAAGCTTGGAGTGTAACCATATCTTGTTTTGTGTGTATTAAACATGTCTAAATCAAGTGGTGAATTTTCCTACAAGTGACCGAGCCTATACAAGGATAATCAAGGTATAAAACACCTTAAACTTATGATTTTTGTAGTTTTTAAGCATATATATAATATGGCCGAGAGTGAATGTATATATATAGGTCATATTGACCTAAAAATGGAAAAAATGGCTAAGATAAATTAAGCTAGTCATTTAAGGGATTTAATTAACATAATGGTCAAATTATGACATTATGTGGAAAAATAATTAAACCTAAGTGAGGCCGAATATATATGTGATATTTTGAGACATTTATTGTGTAATTTATTTTGCAAGTTCAAGGTTGTAATAAGGCCATGTCATTAGGCCATTTTAATTTAAGTTTATAAGCTTATTTAGTTTTATTTATGCTTATAATTAAAGTTGGGGCCAATTCGTAATTATTAAGGAATTAGAAAGCCGTGGGTAAATTAAGAGCAATTTAGGTTTTTAAATGAATTTAATAAAAAGTATAAATTTTATAAAGTTTTGGGTAAAATTGTAAAAATAGAAAAAATATGGGGTGTTGTTGGTAATTACCGAAAGTTTGGGTCCCAATTGGTATTAGTAGTCAAGTTGACTATGTAGGAGACCTTGACCAAGTTTGGGAGAATTTAAGGAATTAAAATACTACCTTATACTAAGATAATAATTAAATTGTAAAAGATTTATAGGTCTTTGGGTGGTATTGTGATTTCCGAAAACTAGGGGTACTAAATGGAGCTTAGTACAAACCTTAGATTATTAGGAATTTTTAGAAGTTGATTTGGGTAAATTTGGAGTTTATATGAATTATCTAGGTATATTATAAGATATTTCATAACATTGTTACACATGGGTAACATATGTGGTAAAACCGAGATTTAGAGAAAGTATAAGGTTAATAATGATATTTATAACCTTTTGGTATGGTTTGGTAATTTTTGGGATTATATATAAGGTTTATGAAGATATGTATAATATATAGTTTTGGTGATGATTATTAAACTATATGTTTAAAATGGGGTAAATTGGTGAATATAGAAAGTTAAGTGGTGGAAATTAAATTTAAATAGACCATGGGGTCTGCTCGGTATTTTGGAGAAATTATAACTATGGGTTATAATTATATTAAGGTTTAGGATAATATAAGGCATACATTATAAGTGTAACAATGGAATATATTTTTGGGATTGATTTGTAAGTTATGGAAGTTGGTGGGAATTAATTAAAAACCGAGAGTTTAAGTGTTGTTGGATTTTATAACAAAATATAACTATAGGTTATAATTGTTTTAATGACTTAAATGTCATAATATATGTTATATAACTATAATATAACATTATATAAATTATGTGGTGAATTTTGTAAATATTTGGGAATTATAGGTGCTGTTCGGAAATATTACTATTTTGGAATGAAATTATAATATGGTTTTTATGTTATAAGAGCTATAACATTTATAATATAAGAGGTATCATCAAAAAGAATGAATATATATTATAATGACTTACCATATAATAAAAAGCCCTATAATGCATATATATAAATAAATATATGTCATAGTGTGGAAAATATAATATAGTTCAATAACTATGTGTTACCACAATTAAAATGATATGAGATGAAGGGAAAAGAATTATAAACATTGGATATGGAATTCTAATGTTAAGAGTGTACATGAAATAATAAGGATTTATATAATTCAACGTATTTGTATATATGAATTATACATTACACTTGGAAAAACTAACCTTAGAAAAAAATACTAAGGTGAGATGTATGGTGCATGACAAAGAATCATACATGCAATAAAGAAACAAACTATACGATCTACAAATATCGTTTTAAGTTACATGCGATAACAAAGTCCAACAATAAGTATGTTAATATACGAGATAAGACTACGCATGTAATGTAACACTTTTCCAACCTCGAGTTAAACCGAAAGCCCGACCAACATTGACAGTTAATAAGGGGGGTTAACCGGGAGTTAGTAGTGACGGTACGGGGTACCGTAGAATTTTGTGTTGTTATACAGTATGCTAATCAGTAGCATTATGTATTGTATAGACTGTTAGAGACGACGCACGGAGCATAGGACCTTGCTGATTCATACTCCACCGTAATACTTTCAGGGTGAACGGTATGTTATTTATGTGGCTTGATTGTCTCTGAGGATTTCCTCAGTTCAGACATTGTGTGAAAATCCGTGATAAGATTGAATGTCTGCTTGTGTGAATTAATATGCTTGAGTTGTGTATTAATGCTGCTTTATTATTACTGTTGTGCGATAACAGTACTGTTCGTATATATGAACATTGTAACACCCCTACCATTAATACAATACTTACCGTCCAATCTCCTTACATACCAGATACACGCAGCGGATATATTCTTACATACATTGGGTGATACAATGCCGTTAGTCACCCACGTGACTAACAAGGCCACTACTTCTACATACAGCATCGGTCTGATGGACCGGAATATCCGAGTACTACACACTTACAATACATACTCCAATTACTAATTCCGATACTAAAACTTCCCTTCATTACAATACTCCATTCAATACTTTACTCCTTCATAATCCACACAACAATACATATACATAACCGAGTTTACTAAGTCCAAATACAAATACAATGATTCTCCCAAGCTCCTATGTACTCATTAAGAGTCCACATCTACCCATTCCTCGCAACTACTTACTTCCTAAGTACAAGGTGTGTCGTCTAGGACACCTCTACATTCTACTACTACTATCCAAATGTGGTCACCGGTCTCTTACCTTGACCATATCTGCTTCGGGTACCTGCACACTAAAAACGTTCCCCCGAAGGGGTCAGCTTTCGCTGAACATGATAACCGCATACCCCGCGTACTAGTGAGGGTACGCCGACCACTTGGTCGAATACATACAGTTCATTTTCATACAACATACATGCATACATGCTTTCATACATATACTACAATACCTTACACAAGAATACACACATACACTTCAATACATACACTTCAGTTCATACACAGTAATCCATACAGCCCAACGATACATACTTACCTTTCCTGAAGTCCACATTACACAGTACAATATACAATATATACGCAATTCAATAAACTTGTTAGCTCATATTGGTCCACCCGGGTTAATCGGGTGGAGATTACTCTTTTACTCATTCACGGTACTTACGCATACATACTCATACATACTTACGGATCCATACTTAATTACTCTTTCTCTTACTCATGTTAAGTCGTCGGGACCTCCGGCCCGGGGACTACTCCGTCCCACCACCGGGATTTACTTGGTTCACTAATCCAGGATGCTACCCATTTAAGGGATTTGGGCCGTGGACCAGCTTACGAACCAGGAATCGGATCCAACCTGTTGTGTCTCCTCATCCTCACGCGTGGCCGAAACTATATCGGACTTCTACTCATTCCGGTTAACTCACTTAAGTTAGGAGTTAGATAGTTAGGAATTTAGTAGATGTCAACACTCAAGCCACATTCACAAATACATTGCTCATATACGTTCATACGAATTACAATACAATATATAAGTTCAATACAAGATTCATTTTACACAATCATCATTTCATATATATATTTCATGAATATACAAGCTATTGTTTCAAGAGAAACTTACAAGAACAAATGTAAACAATAACAAGTATGTGCAATATAGTCCGGTTCGTGCTTATCTTATTGGTGGTCAAAGTAAGCACACAAATCGGGGTAACCAGATTAGGATACAGGGCATGAAGAAATCATACCTTTCACCGTTGACTTTGGAACTCACCGATTCCCTTCGGTGTTCAACTAGTCGAATCCTTGTTATTTCACAAGCTTCTTCTTTCTTTCTCCTTCCTCTTTCCTTCTTCTTTCTCACCGGTTTGCAAACCAAGTTCTCTACTACTACAACCCATACAAATACATTTCAATATACTATTTTAATACACTAAAACTAACCCTAACCATTTCTAGGTCTTAATACAAGTTTTAGGGTTTAGGATTTATATTACCTTGCAAGGGTTCAAATGGAGCTTGGAGTGGCTCAAGGACAATATTTCCAACTCCACCAATAAGCCAAAATCGGCTAGAACAAGAGGAAGAACAAGGGTTTAGTTCATGAATCTCGTTTTGCCCACAAGGGCTAGAAAAAGATGGAGTTTTCGAAATATTTTTACCTTAGAAGAACAAGGAGAAGGAGGGCCTTCTAATGGTGGTGTTGAAGCTCCCAATGGGATATACCCATAAAATCGAAAGTGGGTGTTTTTCGAATTTTGGAAAGATGAAAATGTAGCTCTTGGTGAGAGGATTACAATGGTGGTGTTTTTATAATTTTTGGAAGAGTTTGGAGAGAGTTACAAAGGAGAGAAGTTAGTGTTTGTGTGGGTTCTCTTCTTTCACCATGGAAATCACATGGGTTGAAGAAGGAGAAGAAAAGAGAGAGTGAGGGGGTGCTTGTTCACGTGAGAGAGAATAGGGAATGGGGATAGGAGAGAGAATGTGAGAGTGTAGAGTAGTAAAGTAATAATAGGGGGTTGCTTTATTATTTTGTTGTTTTTTGTATAAGAGGAGAGTTATGAGAGGGTGAGAGGGCCTTAAAAATCGGTTAGCTCTACAGCCCATATGGGTTTTACAATTTTATTTGCAATATTCGACACACTAGTTTGTGTTATTTGTATTTCTACCCCACAACTTCCTGTTTTTGACAGTTTTTACTAAACTCTCGTTTTCTTGATTTTATTGGTTCTAGAACTTCACTAATATTTATTAATGATTATTTAGTTGACCAAAATTGTTACGAGTCTATTTGACCCGCTTAAAGACACGTTTTCCCGGTTACCTCGAAAAACGCGCTTTAAGGTTCGTTAGTGATTTTAATCCGTTTTAAGGATCTGTTTTCTTCGGGATTTGTTCCCTCATATTTATTTAGACTTAATTAAGCCTTTAGAATCCTTATAATACGCTAACCGAGGTCTCATACCTCCTATGGTTATTTAACGCTTATTTAGCGTTTTACGCTTTTTAAGTGTTTCTTTATTTCTTTTGGATTTATTTTTCCTTACCAATATTACTTAATCATTATTAGGCTCTTAAATACCCATTAGGATAATTTGATCGCCATATTTAAGGTCGGGGTATTTCAATCTACCCCCCTTAAGAACTTTGTCCTCAAAGTTGTTCGAGGTTATAAGATTACAATGCTTACTCGTTCTTACATGTCTAATACTACGGTCATACATTCTTCCTCCTTACTAATTCCCAAATCCATTACTCAGGGTTTCTACATACCATACCATCCAAATGTACTATAATTACTCCAATCCACATTGCTACCAACCATCCGGTTCCTCATTACCAATTTATACATACAATGCAAAGCTATTCCCGAAGCAATGCAATACACATTCCAATCCCGCAGGCACTCAGGTCATCTAGACACGGGACTCCTCTATGTCCCGCTGCCCTTGGAATAATACAACATACTACCTTACTATCTTCTTCGATACACACTTCTAGCAGATCCTCATTCTCCATACCAAGGAAATTCTTTCACCACTACCAATTAAAAATTTTCTAAAACATACAACTCCAAATTCCAATTTATATTCATTACTTCTATCCTATGTGATTCTTGTGACCACTTAAGGGGAGCTTCAAGAATCGTTCGACCCTGATGTGATCAGCATCAGTGTTGAACTATCTTTCCACCCCAATTTGTGTTCGGTTTCCCTCGATCTAATCAGGATCAAGTTCGACTTCCCACATCAGTTTCAAACAAACAGATAGTTTGATTATTTCAATTTTCTATCTTTTTACTCTTCCTAGTCATGATTACAAATTCACACATCTCCACATGATGGAATTCAGTCCATCGATCATCCTCGCTCTACTTCCAAATATTTGCTTCAAGATTCAATACCTAAATACTCATTTCATCGACTGTTACTACTTCCATTCATTACTCACCATCATCTCCTATATTCTAACTACGGAATACTACACTTATAAGATTTAGTTGGCTTCAATTGTTTCACATATTTTACTTACGATTCCACTACTCATAAACTTCATTCATCTACTATCCTCATTCATTTCGTACTACTTCAAAGGTTACAATACTTGTGGAGCTCCGTCCACTACTCATTACTTTTCTTTTACTAATACTCTTACATTGGTGTTACAAGATGGGTATACTCCTCCTATGGTATTTGCATGTCTAATGCCTAATTACCATAATTACAATGTGAATGAGTACTTATGTTTATTTAACATAGTATCAATCATCAGTTTGGTTCTCATTTGTGCTATGCACATTACAGTTTAAGTGTTTTATTCATAAAACTTACATTAAGTGGTTTTCGCTCTACCCCCCTTAAAAGGGATTACGCCCACGTAATCTACCATATATTATTATTAAACATTGGTTTAATCAGTTTGGGCAAATTGAAGCGTTTAGCTTCACTACGGTATACTATAGAGTACGCTCTGGTCGAAGGGTCTTAACCATACCAATGGTTTAGTCTTTGCACCAAGAGTTCCTATATGAGTTTATTTAACTCATATGTAATTCGGTTCTAGCTTAATCGGCTTCAAGGCATTAATAGCCATTTTGCCATACTTACTAGGTATATTAATCTCCTAGCTAGGGCCCACTAGCTTCTGCTGCGCGACCCTGATAGCTTGGGTTCCTTACCCTTCGTGTTATCATTAATGTGCTATACATCACCTTTTTATCCGTCTATTATGGGAATAAGGTTTACTAGACAAATGCGGTATTCTTTTACCGTGTTTGAACTCAATGAGTTTAAGACTTATAACCAGCTCTCTGGTAATCTACTGCACATGCTTTTCGTGCTTCCACGATTATTCATTAAGCTCCTCCGACTTATTGTCGGGCGAGGTTAAGTCACCACTTAGCTGTAGTGCTTCCTCTGTTGTCACTAGCTTTTAAATCATCCCAGTTCTTCTGGTTCAGTACAAGTGTTCTTTACTTGTATGACCTTGCATTTCTATGCGTCGGTCCTAGTGACTTTCCTGTATCTCCTTTCACCTTATATTCCAATGGAATTCACATCTTGTGATTACTAGTGTGTTGTACACTCTTTGTGCATCTTTGGCCTTAGGCCGCACTGTATGTTGCTAAGCTTGCTTGACTGGCTTGTGCCATGTTTGTGGTGAAAGGAAAGATTTACTACGGTTTACGTTCTCCATATCCCTAGCCATCCCATTAGATCATTAGCTGCACAAGTGCAATACCAAAACGCTCAGTCATACAGAGTGCAGAGGCGTAAACACTTGACAGTAGTCACTTATGTGATAGGAAAGAATATTCCTGTGTGTCATCTCATACTTATACTCTGTGTTATTGCTTAACTACTTCCTCATAGCGGTCGCCTGTTGCGCACCGTATTTTTACTCATTGTACAACATTGCTTTTACTGTTTCTGTTACTGTGGTAGTTCCTTTTTACTTAGTGACATTGTCATTGGCACCATTTCCTTATGGTGTAAATGTACTAGGAGTTTCCTGTGTCTGTGTGTATGACGGTTGTCGTAGTATACGGCAATCTTAATATCTTCCCAATGTGGAGATGTCTTATTCCACTTAGGTTTTATGTGTAGGTTAGCTTACCTCACATTCCATCATCATTTATGATACGGTTTACCAAGTATTCTGGTTGACCAAGGGTGAGATAACTCCTCGGGTTATAGCTCTCTTGAGCGTTAGTCATTCGTGGTGTTCAATGTGTATTCACATAGATTGTTTTTGACAATTACTGTCCTTTCAGAGCTGAGCATTGGTTATAGGCTCTAGCTGTGCGGTTTTACTCTTGTATGTACATCACCGGGACATCCCATGAAGCTTTAAGGGTTTTCTGGTCCCGTTCTCTAATTGAAGAGTACTCTGTCATTGATAAATGAAAGTTCTCGTTGAGGGGTTTGTCTCCACTCATGGGTCTAATGACAAGGTTTGCTATGTTGGTGTTCACACAATGGTCCACCACATGTTTGGGTGTTTATGGAGTATGCTTACTCCTTTAAGTCGTAATGGTTCGGAAATCCCATTTCCTTATTCCATCGCCCCTTGGCAATATCTATTGCGTAGTTTTATTGTTATAGTAGATGGAAGCCTTTTCTAAGGTTCACATCATCACCGCATTGGTGGTCTTCGGTTAACGAGGGGTACCTTCACTTGGGTTTTCGTAGTGTCCAGGTGTGGACTCGGCCAATGTTGGCATTATCATGATTCTTATGCTTCTGTGCTACCATTGCTACAGAAGGCATGGCGGTAACTAAGAACTCCGTCAACTGTATACTAGGCTGATGCCCTAGTAACAGTGACATTGAGTTGGCCATTACTCCAAGCCACTCAGAATGTTGGGTTTGAATTTATGGTCCAGTTGTTGATTTCTTGTCGTATGAGGCAATCCCTCTTGCAAGTCTTGTTAGTAATGGTGTGGGGTTTGCAACCGTTTAAGGTTACACACGTAGTTGGTTGGTGGCTTTTAAGCCGTATTGCTGCGAGCTATGCTCTTTGCAAGCTGCTTATGCATGTTTCCACTCCTTGTATACCGTCATAGGTTGGAGGTATTATTGGGCTCCATGGTAAGTCGTGACATCACGCTTCCGTTCATAGGAGACCTTCTTAGGCAAATGGTGTTAATAAGTGTCTCTCAGTATCTTAGGGCATTTCCTTTAAGTGAAATCCCTTCGGTGTCCTAACCGAGTGTTCGTTTTAGCTCCCGTGCTCATATCACTACGCTTGTTCAACTGTTGTTACCGCAGACACCCTTCAAGGATCGCTCCTGGGTGTTGGTAGCTGTGCCGTTACATCCGGCTAATGTTTATGACATGTTGTCCACTGTACCGTCTTGTGGTATTGTACTTGAGTCGTCCCTTTTTGGGTTATGGCGTCTCCCGTCCTTGGGTAGACTGTTTACGCTTGCTCCTAGTGCTTGAGTCTAGGTTTATATATCCTCTCCGATGATGGATTATATTTAGTGGTAATTTGGTGATCGCTCTTGGGAGTTCTGTCCCGTTTGCTGAGCATTGTGGTGTTCACGTTAGGCAACTGCCTTATTGTGTTTAGGCTGGGTATACCTTCCAGCTTTCACGTATTCGTTTGGCGTCCTCGTGACATGTCCAATGTCTATATTTACTAGTTTGTGCTTTTTGCACTTCCCAGTTCTTATTCCTCATCTTCAGATGGATTCTCTGAGTTCCTTTATACCTGATCGTCTGAGGTGTCCAACTGTTCTGACTTGAACTCACTCATGGTCCGTAGAACGGAGTTGACTACTTCCCGTGCGTCGTACACTACATGTATACATACGTGGGGTACCATGTTGATACGTTACCACTTACCTAACTATGTGTCAGGCCCGCAAGCTCCTTCGGAGTGCGGTTGTCCCACATCCCGTAATTGGGTACACCCGTAGTGTTCGTCACACGCCTAGGTGAAGTATTCTATTGTCAACTCCTCTTGTATCAATCTATGATACTCACCGTAATTCTGTTGGTTTTGTTTAAAAATCCAAGGTTTAAAAGAAAAGTTGTGGTTTTGAAAGAAGAATTTGGGTTTTGAAACAATGGTTTGGTGTTAAAAGGAGTTCTACATGGCATAGCCATGTTTGTGGTCTTGACCAAGTCCAGCTTCCCGCTGTCTGGTATGTTTTAATATAATGGTCAGGCCGTCAGGCCTTTCCAAGGTTTGATTCCTCTAGCTTCCAGGATTTGTGATCCTATGGTTGTTTCGCTGCTGTCACGGTACATCACTATGTACCTGTGGTATGTTAAAAGTCCTCCTGAATGCTCCCGTTATTACTGCACTTGCCGTGGCAAGTGCGTGGTACTGGTGGTTTTTGGGTAAGCCGATACCGGTCACGGTATGGTTTTCACTGGTTCTCGATAGTCTTGTTGACTCTTCCTTTGATCTTGTTGATCATTTACTTGGGTTAATTACTCTTCTGAGTAACTTCTTAGTAAGTTTGACATGGCTGTCATTGATCAGGGTAATTCTCCAATCCTTGGAGATTCCCCTTTGATTTGGTTGTGTTCTTCCTTGTTGCTCGTTCCCACACGTTTGTTGTGGTTCCCGAGCCTGAGTTGTTTTAGGCACTACGGTTGTAGTTGCATCAGCTTATAGCTTGTGTATGTTCTTGTAGCTGTCCGAGCTATGTTGGCCAGGTTTGTAACCTATTTGGCGTTGTAGTTTTGGAGTCAATCACTCCCGACTATGTCCTTAGCCAGCTAGCATACCGTTGGTGGTGTTGCTTGGCTATTACTGTTGTCCCGCAGACTTGTGTCTCGGGTTCCATTACTGCTCCTTTTCCATTTCGTTGCATGGTTAGTGCTCCTTTCCTGCTGCTGGTTGGTTAGCTAGGTTTCGCGACTGCTAAGCACGTCGCCCCATGCTGTTGTAAGTTGTAGCCTCCTTGTAGTTGGAGTGTTCATTCCACCACTATTAAGTGCGGGTATTGTTGTTCAACCGGGATCCATCTTCGGGTCTTCCAATCCTTGGAATCTACCATGTGCCGGTTCTTGTTTACTGTGTGATGGCTTCACAACTGCCAGATCGGGTTTCCCCGAGTATGAGAGGACTTTCCTTCTCTCTGGCGTTCTTTCCCAAGTTATACAATGGGGGTTTGCGGCGGGCGGGACTGGTATTGTAGGCATCCGATACTCACCGGTAGTTCCTAACTAGCATATCTCTAATGCTAACACTCAGCCCTTAGCCCTAAGCTTCTAATTCCTAACTTGGTATTTCCTAAACTCGGTATTTCCAGTCATCAGAGCGACACTTCGCTCTGATACCACTTTTTGTAACACCCCTACCATTAATACAATACTTACCGTCCAATCTCCTTACATACCAGATACACGCAGCGGATATATTCTTACATACATTGGGTGATACAATGCCGTTAGTCACCCACGTGACTAACAAGGCCACTACTTCTACATACAGCATCGGTCTGATGGACCGGAATATCCGAGTACTACACACTTACAATACATACTCCAATTACTAATTCCGATACTAAAACTTCCCTTCATTACAATACTCCATTCAATACTTTACTCCTTCATAATCCACACAATACAATATACATAACCGAGTTTACTAAGTCCAAATACAAATACAATGATTCTCCCAAGCTCCTATGTACTCATTAAGAGTCCACATCTACCCATTCCTCGCAACTACTTACTTCCTAAGTACAAGGTGTGTCGTCTAGGACACCTCTACATTCTACTACTACTATCCAAATGTGGTCACCGGTCTCTTACCTTGACCATATCTGCTTCGGGTACCTGCACACTAAAAACGTTCCCCCGAAGGGGTCAGCTTTCGCTGAACATGATAACCGCATACCCCGCGTACTAGTGAGGGTACGCCGACCACTTGGTCGAATACATACAGTTCATTTTCATACAACATACATGCATACATGCTTTCATACATATACTACAATACCTTACACAAGAATACACACATACACTTCAATACATACACTTCAGTTCATACACAGTAATCCATACAGCCCAACGATACATACTTACCTTTCCTGAAGTCCACATTACACAGTACAATATACAATACATACGCAATTCAATAAACTTGTTAGCTCATATTGGTCCACCGGGTTAATCGGGTGGAGATTACTCTTTTACTCATTCACGGTACTTACGCATACATACTCATACATACTTACGGATCCATACTTAATTACTTTTCTCTTACTCATGTTAAGTCGTCGGGACCTCCGGCCCGGGGACTACTCCGTCCCACCACCGGGATTTACTTGGTTCACTAATCCAGGATGCTACCCATTTAAGGGATTTGGGCCGTGGACCAGCTTACGAACCAGGAATCGAATCCAACCTCTTGTGTCTCCTCATCCTCACGCGTGGCCGAAACTATATCGGACTTCTACTCATTCCGGTTTACTCACTTAAGTTAGGAGTTAGATAGTTAGGAATTTAGTAGAAGTCAACACTCAAGCCACATTCACAAATACATTGCTCAATATACGTTCATACGAATTACAATACAATACATAAGTTCAATACAAGATTCATTTACACCACATCATCATTCATATATATATTTCATGAATTATACAAGCTATTGTTCAAGAGAAACTTACCAAGAACAATGTAAACAAACACAAGTATGTGCAATATAGTCCGGTTCGTGCATTTATCTTATTGGTGGTCAAATAAGCACACAAATCGGGGTAACCAGATTAGGATACAGGGCATGAAGAAATCATACCTTTCACCGTTGACTTTGGAACTCACCGATTCCCTTCGGTGTTCAACTAGTCGAATCCTTGTTATTTCACAAGCTTCTTCTTTCTTTCTCCTTCCTCTTTCCTTCTTCTTTCTCACCGGTTTGCAAACCAAGTTCTCTACTACTACAACCCATACAAATACATTTCAATATACTATTTTAATACACTAAAACTAACCCTAACCATTTCTAGGTCTTAATACAAGTTTTAGGGTTTAGGATTTATATTACCTTGCAAGGGTTCAAATGGAGCTTGGAGTGGCTCAAGGACAATATTTCCAACTCCACCAATAAGCCAAAATCGGCTAGAACAAGAGGAAGAACAAGGGTTTAGTTCATGAATCTCGTTTTGCCCACAAGGGCTAGAAAAAGATGGAGTTTTCGAAATATTTTTACCTTAGAAGAACAAGGAGAAGAAGGGCCTTCTAATGGTGGTGTTGAAGCTCCCAATGGGATATACCCATAAAATCGAAAGTGGGTGTTTTCGAATTTTGGAAAGATGAAAATGTAGCTCTTGGTGAGAGGATTACAATGGTGGTGTTTTTATAATTTTTGGAAGAGTTTGGAGAGAGTTACAAAGGAGAGAAGTTAGTGTTTGTGTGGGTTCTCTTCTTTCACCATGGAAATCGCATGGGTTGAAGAAGGAGAAGAAAAGAGAGAGTGAGGGGGTGCTTGTTCACGTGAGAGAGAATAGGGAATGGGGATAGGAGAGAGAACGTGAGAGTGTAGAGTAGTAAAGTAATAAGGGGGTTGCTTTATTATTTTTGTTGTTTTGTGTATAAGAGGAGAGTTATGAGAGGGTGTGAGAGGGCCTTAAAAATCGGCTAGCTCTACAGCCCATATGGGTTTTACAATTTTATTTGCAATATTCGACACACTAGTTTGTGTTATTTATATTTCTACCCCACAACTTCCTGTTTTTGACAGTTTTTACTAAACTCTCGTTTTCTTGATTTTATTGGTTCTAGAACTTCACTAATATTTATTAATGATTATTTAGTTGACCAAAATTGTTACGAGTCTATTTGACCCGCTTAAAGACACGTTTTCCCGGTTACCTTGAAAAACGCGCTTTAAGGTTCGTTAGTGATTTTAATCCGTTTTAAGGATCTGTTTTCTTCGGGATTTGTTCCCTCATATTTATTTAGACTTAATTAAGCCTTTAGAATCCTTATAATACGCTAACCGAGGTCTCATACCTCCTATGGTTATTTAACGCTTATTTAGCGTTTTACGCTTTTTAAGTGTTTCTTTATTTCCTTTGGATTTATTTTTCCTTACCAATATTACTTAATCATTATTAGGCTCTTAAATACCCATTCGGATAATTTGATCGCCATATTTACCGTTCGTATATATGAACATATTATAAAACGAACTAGCGGCAGTGATGCTATCTTGTATGTGTAACATAAGGAACGTAAGTAAACGTTGTAGCATCAGGATAATAAGATATATATATTATCTGAGACTTATATACGGAGCATTGGCCTCTTTAACGCCGCTCTCGTATCTAACACTGGATCCCGAGTCGACATACTCAGGATTGGACTAACGACCTTAGTCTATTGTGTTAAGGGAAGTAATAAAACGATGCGATGGTATAGATAAGTTATCAAGAGGATGTGGCTCTTGCTGTGAAATGTGATCCATTAACGATACTAGGATACCGTGTGGTAACCGTAAGTATCAGGATAAATTTCCAACGAACTACAGATTGTTCGTAGGACGGAGACTCTACCGCTGGAGTGGCTACTGCCGTGGGTGACCCGCCAAAGAGATGGGTAACTTAGAGACACGTCGTTCTAATGAGACGTTGTCATTAGACATGACCGAACAATTACGAACGATTATAATAACTCGTACATTAGGCGAACATTATTTGGGCGTGCATGCCAAAGACGAGAGTTCATACTCGTTTATAATTCTCGTTGTTTCGCCTTGTTGTTCATTGGTTATGCTGTGTGGTCATGTGTGGTATGTTGGTGGTGTTGATTGAATAAGTCGTTGTACTCATAAGTGTGTGTTGTGAATTGGATTAATTTAACTGTACTTATATCTGTGTGTGAACTGGATGAGTCGAGTCACTGTGCTCGTGGGTGGATTTTGTGGATTGCTCGTCGAACGAGTCGACGTACTCAACTATGAACTTTCAGGTGTAGTTGGAGTGGAGTCTACGTACTCATATAAGCGTTACAACGCTTTCAGTGGTCTATTACGATGCGATATGTGGAGCCGGGGGCTTATTTGTTATTTGAGTTTACTGCAAAATATAATGTTGCTTTACAGATTTAATATTAAACTATTTGCATGAAAATGGTTTGCATGCTCTCGACCAAATAACTGAATGGTCCGAGGGTGCATGACAGTCAGGTAATAACATACTCAGCAGGGGCTGATTCCATACCACAAACTACCATTTTTGCAGGTATGCAACTTCCGGTGTCGGCAAAGAGAGTGACGCGCTGGGTAGTATGATTACAGTTATTCGGACATGCACTGTTGCATTTTGATACGAACCTAGAAACGTGTATAGGTTTTGGATACTTAGAAAGCTCACTGTGAATGTATTATATTTTGGTTTGGGAAGTTTAGATCTATCTCTTGTTGTCACTGCGAGAAAATGTTTCGTATGTAAGAGTATATCAGGAAGCACGTTATCACTCGTATGGGCGAGTAGGAACGGTGACACCAGTAGTTGACTTGTTGAGATTACCGCTGCGATTATATTGTTAAGTAAGATGATTAGGAGTCGATTAGAGTAGGGGTGTTACACCAAACTTGCCAAGATCGGTCAGACCTAAATTTTAGAAAGGAAAAACTCTCTGGAATAGACCGACCTTGGGGACCGGACTTGCAAGGTCGGTCGGGGCAGAATTTTCTGACGGTAATATGTTCTGGAATGGACCGACCTTGGGACCGAACTTAGCAAGGTCGGTCGTAGTGTAAATTTTCAAACCCAGAAGTCACTGGAATGGACCGACCTTGGGTAAGGTCGGTCGGTAAGGTCGGTCGACCCAAAACTTATAAAAACAAACAAAAACAAACAAAGTGTGGCTTAAGTAGTTAACCCTATGGGGTATAATGAGGAAAATCAAGTGTAAGTTTAAGCATAAAAACATGCCATCTAAACATGTAAAATGCTTAGTAATCCGGAAGTTAAATAAGTTAAATAACCGACGTTATTAATCATGTTTAGGAACGACGTTTGGCGGGACACGTTCACAGCAAGGACCAAGGTATGGTTTTCTTGCAGTCTGTTGCCTACCGGTTTACACCGGCTTGTGTGTTGTTTGTTTTTCTGTGTGTTTATGACCTTGTAAGATTAAAGCATGAAATGAGTTTGCAGTTATTGTTGTTGTTGCGATGTGCGCGTACCGATACCGGTAACCTCGAATACGTATAACTGTTATCTAACCACTGTTAGGAAAACGTAAGAGAACGGTATTCGGTAATAACGTTTCAACCTAAGGGACGTTCTAACCACGGCTATGTATGAGTTGGTTGTGGATTATGTTACTGAAATATATCCCACTACCCTTGTGTGTCTAACTGAACCTATACACTTATTTGTGATTTATTATGTTAAGTTCCAACAATGGGACTTCTAACAAGTGTTAACCGGGGAGTGAGGAATCCGGTTGTTCCTGTCACGCGTGTATGTACGGGGGTCGACATCTGAATCAGATTTGTCTCTCTCCTTATGTTAGGGTTGTTCTTCTTTTTGGATTTCAACCTCCCACAAGCTTAGCCAAAGCTTACCTACCTGACTTCCACTCGGGCTAGGGGGAAATGTGTACGGTGTGCTCGGATCACTATATCCGACTCATCTTTTAAGTTAAGTTACTCGTTCGACTAACAGAACGGTAATGAGTTTATGTAACAAGCTTAACATGAGGATGACATCATTCTCTAGGCTTACTAAGTTGACTAACCATGTTGGATGTTTCCTAAAGTGAAATGTTGTCACTATGTATGTGTTGTTGACGCTATGCAATATTTCTTGCTATGTCATGTATGTTGTATGTTAAAATCAATGCCATGTTATCATGACAATTAGTTGCGTGTATCCCGGTAGTCAGCGGGCTGCATGTTAACCATACCAGCCAAGGGTTGCTGACCCCCTCGGGGCTCCATATTTATTTGCAGGATGAGGATCGAGGAGGCAGAGTGGCTTTAGATCCTAGGTTGTTGTTATACTTTTGGTATATTTTGGAATGTTGAACCCGGGATGCGCCTGTGCTCTCGTGGGGTTATATTTTTGGGTTCCGTTGAATTACAGTGATAGTTTACATTGACGGTTTGTAATCTAATACTCGGTATTGGTTGTTATGTATATATATGGATGTTAGTACCTAATGCTCGGGAGTCTGATCATCAGACCGGTACACTTGTATTTATTCTGCCTTGTTAACCACGTGGGTGGTTAACGGCGTTGTGACACCGACTCGATTAGTTACCGTTTATGTTATTTATTTCCGTTGTGTTTTCGGTTATTGTTAAGTGCGTAGTAGGGGTGTTACAGTAATGAAGGTAAGAAAGTTAAGCACACTTGAGTAAAACTAAGATTAATGGGATAACGGGGTTAATTACGGGAGTATTAGTTAACTACATACCGTAATACCTTAATGTTAATAGAACCGCTTGATATGTGATCAGTGATTCGAGAATAACCCGGAGAACATGAGATGCCACGGTAAAGTTAATTCATGGTGAAAGGTATGATTTTCTCATGCCCTGTATGCTGACCGTGCTACGTTGATTTGTGTGCTTGTGTGCCGGCTTAATCAAGATAAAAGCATGAAACATGTTCTATTGCTTGTTTGTATATCTTGATGCATGATGTGTGTACTAACCACCTTTGATGATTGCGTGGTCTAACCTAGCATTATAGACCGACTCATAGTTGAGCAACGGTTGGTTAGTGACTCGTAGAAAGAGTCGTTTCTCGAAATAACAAAAACGTGTAAACATACAAAAACTATCGAACTAAGAAGCGATAATGCAACCTATGAACTCACTAGAACGTGAGAGAGTTGTACGGGATTAGTAAATTCCCGATAACGGTTAGAGAACCGAAATGAACAATCCAAGAAATAACCCATAGTGGGAAGAAATGGTGAAACCTCTTTTAAGAGATTGGTATAGTTCAAAGATGTGAACTTTTGAGAGAAGTAAAAGAATAATAAGGGACCATCGAACTCCCTTAGAAAAATAGTCGACCCAGAATATGAGGGTCCGACCTAGTATGTGAAAATGTCCCGAACATAAAGGTATTCGAAACGTTGGGGAAACCCCTAAATCTGAGAATACTAGAAATTGAAATAATTCCCTAAGCTATTAGATGATTTCTAGAGTGATACCTCTAGGCTAATCCTTGAGATTGTAATGTAACTCCGAGAGAGGAGTATTTAGGAATTGAGTAGTTCGGTAGAGAACCGAACGTTTGTGTATTTGAGGAACTAGGTGTATAGTTCCGTTTAATGGTCGAACCTTCCCACTATGCTAGACTCAGAGTAGGGTCGAAACCGGGGGAGTAAGACTAGTAATTGTAAGCCCGATGGTGAGTCTTGTGTATGACTCTACTCGGAGGTCATGGGTAATGACTTAAAAGATACCCAGTTGAGTATGGAATTGAGAATTGAAAATTAAGTATGAATTCGACAATTTAGTATTGAAGTTGAGAATTGTGAATTGAGTATCGAGAGTGGAGAGGTGAGAATGGAGACTTGTAGTATCTATGAAACCAAGAGAGCGCGAGTAAGAGTAACCCCAGAGAATGGGTAAAGTAATGAATAAGTGCCTAAGGCATAGTGAGGTAGAAATCCTCAAGGCCCAAGAGTAATTATTATGAACTAGCAACCTTGATGTGTTAGTTAGGGAATGTATTCCACGTTTGAATGTTGAATACTTGTGTTAGTGTACATATATAATGTATTGCTATCTTGCATGTTGATTGAATCAATAATGAACCCCATGCTCTCGACAAAGTAGTCGGCGTACCCCCGTTAGCACGCGGGGTATGTGAATTTCATATGCAGCTTTTGCTGAGCCCCTTGGGGCACAGTTTTTACTTTCCAGGTACCAAAGCCGAACACCGTTCAAGAGTAGGACGGGGTTGCTACTTAAGTATGGGTAGCTAATTGTGAACCGTTATATTTATATAGTAATTGTTGAATAGTAAGACCGATATGATGTCGGCAAGTTTGGGAATTGTAGTAACTCGGTATAGTATTGAATTGAAGTTTGTATTTGGATTATGATTTGATTATGGAACGGAATGTATTTGTTGTATAGAGTGCTTGGTATATTCAAGTTCATCAGACCGATAGTATGTTGTATTTGTAATTGGCCTTGTTAGTCACGTGGGGGACTAACGACATTGTACACCCACCGTTGTGTATGTGATGTCCGCTGCGAAGGTAAGTAATTGTAAGATAATGACGGGATTAGCGGTAGGGGTGTTACAAAATCAAATTTTCATAAAAACATTCCCTACTTATTTATAATTTTATATATGGCCCCCTTAACTTTTATCTCCGCCTCTAAGTGTATGTGTTTTCCCTAATTATTTATAATTTTATGGCAGATTCGAAGCCGCGGCCTTCCCTCACGAATAATTGGTGTGGTCTATCCAGTCAGCTGCTGACTGGACTGTTTTTGCTGATTGGACTGTCTTTTTATTATATTAACTTTAAATAGTTGTAACTTTTAATATATAAGTCCAAAATGAAAAAAAATTATATCATTGTTCATCTAAATTCAAACTCTTCAAAACAAGACCAATCATTGATATGTTTTGAAAACTTAAAAAAAACTAATTTTATATGTATACGATAATACACTAAAATGACAATATGATTCATTAGTTTTGATATTATGATTCATTAAAATTGATATTATGATTCATTAAGTAATAAGTGGTGAATTAAATTATAAATTTCGAACCCGATAAAAATGATTATTGTTTTGTAGTGTATTATTATTGTTGTATGATGTATTTTAATCCTTATATGATGAATCATGTATTTTTCTTACGTACCAAATATTGTTTTGTGCTATATTTGTCTGTAATTTTTATTTTTATATGTTTACGATGATACACTAAAATGAAGATATGATTCACTAATTTTGATATTATTATTCATTAAAATTGATATTATGATTCATTAACTAATAAGTGGTGAATTAGATAATAAACTTTGGAACCGATAAAGATCATTATTGTTTTGTAGTGTATTATTATTGTTGTAAGGTGTATTTTAAAACTTATATGACGAATCACGTATTTTTCATACCTACCAAATATTATTTTGTGTTGTATTATTGTGTAAATTTTTTATTCTTATATGTTTGCGATGATACACTAAGGTAGCGTTCGGCATGCTCAAAATGAGCATAAATGGACAGCATAAATGTATCAGTATATGTTGTTTTGGACTCCTTTATTTGTTTTGCTGTTCGGCTAAAAGAGCATAAATGTCAGCATAAATGTCGGCATAAATGACAGTATAAATGTCAGCATAAATGCCTGCAGCAAATGCTACTTTTTCGTTTCCGTGCTTTCACTTTCGCTTCTTTACTCACTTCATAATGCAATTAATGTGACTGTTGATTTAAAAAAAAGACATTTTTTACAAGTTACTTTATTTGTTACAAATTACATAATGCTTCAAATAATTTATAAAAAATAGTACTACTTCTTTAGCTAAATAAAAAAAACCACATTAATAATACAAATCTACAATATATTATTTGTAATACAACATAGATTAATAAAATTAAAAAACCAATAAATATTCACACTTGTTGAAATATAAATTAAAATATTAAAAAAGTATATAGAAATATGAATGTATATAAATTTCTCAACATACAAAGTTACAAAAATATTATATATTATTAAAAGTTAAAATTTCACTAAATAAATTCACATAACATTATCAGAAAATTTGAAACGCTTGTTCTCTTTTTTTACGCTTTTATATTTGTAAGAATTATAAAATTTAGATAATAACAATATATTGTTAAGAAGTTACAAGTTTTGCTTAAATAATAAAAATTAAAATTTTATTGGTTATATAAATATTTTTATTTTCTTTGGTTTCTCAAGTATTTTATTGTAAATTAAATACTCATAGTAATATATTGTTTGTGAATTTTTCTATTTATTTTTACTAATAAAATAAAGTTACTTAGTGTAATATAATAAATTGTAATTGTAATACGAAAACGGTAAATGCACTACATATAACTAACTTAACCAAACATGTTGCATATATGCCGCACTGTCAAACAATAGTTTTCAAAACAGCTGCATTTATGCCAGCGCAAACCTTCCAGCAAATATGCTGCATTTATGCCAGTGCAAACCTACTGCCAAATATGCTGCATTTATGCTGCCAGAACAGCCATGCCGAATAGAGCCTAAAACGAAGATATGATTCATTAATTTTGATATTATGATTCATTAAATTTGATATTATGATTCATTAACTAATAAGTGGTGAATTAGATAACAAACTTCGGAACCGATACAAATTATTATTGTTTTGTAGTGTATTATTATTGTTGTATGATGTATTTTAAATCTCATATGGCGAATCGCATATTTTTCAAACATATCAAATATTATTTTGTGTTGTATTATTGTCTAAATTTTTTTATTCTTATGTGTTTGCGATGATATACTAGAATGAAGATATGATTCATTAATTTTGATATTATGATTCATTAAAAGTGATATTATGATACACTAAAATGATGCTATGAATCATAAGTCTCATTGATATATATGGATATATACATGTAATTAATATAAATTTTTAAAGTTCTCAAAACATATCCATGTTTGGTCTTGTTTTGAAGAGCTTGAATTTAGATGAACAATGGTATAATTTTTTTTACATTTTGGACTTATATTTTAAAGATACAATAATTTAAAGATAATATAATAAAAAGTAACCCAATCAGCAGCTGACTGGACTGGTGACTGAGTGCCAACCCATACAGCCGCACCGAAATTCTACGCGGACGGCCTGCACCATCGCACGTCTGTCTGTAATTTTATATATGACCCCTTAACTTTTATCTCCACCTCTATTGTATGTGTTGGTAACAATAACATGGGTCACTTTGTAACATGTGGGGTTTTCTAATTGGCTCATTTGTGATTAATGAAAGATTAATTTAACCTAAAATGTCTATTTTCTTTCAGGTTCCACATTTGTTTTGCATTTACCGTTGTCCTCCGAAGGTCGTAGACTAAGTAAGCACGACCACAAACATTAATTTACAAGTTGTTTTGAACTTAATCGGCATCCAATATTGTTTGAACTCTTGGCCTTGTGCCATGAATTATGAAAAAAAAAACTAGAAGTAATTTGCAAGCGCATTACAAGCTTCTGACTTAACTTCCTGGGTATAAGACCATGGTAGCAAATTGCACAGTAAGAAATAAAACTTCTAAGTTCAAGACTGAATTTAACAATCAAAATCCAGCATTTACTAAGAATTTGCCTATAGCGCTGCAAGTTTACATAGAGTAATAGAATAACATACATTGCAGGTTTATGGACCTCTGAACGAGCAATAAGCGCAATTCACAATTGGGATGGTATTATTTTTCAATGTTTTATATTTTGAAATTTAATCTTTTTTTTCTATTCATTATTTGTGTAACTAGAGATGAGTCATTTAGACATATATTTTAATATTATTATGTTTTTAATAAAAATAAAGAACTTCACATGTATTCACTCACAAAAAATAAAATATATAATACGACAACAAACCTCGTGAATGCCTATTTTAATTATACAAACCTCATTAGTGACTTGTGTAATTTCATAAGTATGAATGAGCACGTCGTGTAAACTTCTTAATGAAATCTCTCTACTTTAGAGAGCCACCACAACTAAGACATCCATAATACAAAGAAGCATTAATAGGATTAGCGGGTCGTTTGGTTATTAGAATGTTAATTCCTAGAATAAGATTACTGGAATGGAATTCTAAGAATAAAATATGACCTCATTTGGTTGTTATGATGTGAATACTTGGAATTTGATGTTTCTTTTGTTTGGTTGACAGAATAATGATAGGAATATACTTGGAATAAAGTATACAATTACGAATCTATATTGATACGTAACACACTATTATTAATTTTTGTATGGCAAAATATAATTTTAATTATATATATTAATTATATTATATTAACTTGAAAATATATTGTAACACCCCTACCGGTAATCACACCATTAACTCCTAACCCGTCTCCATTACCAATACACAAGCAGCGGAAATTCCAATACAACCGGGGGTGAAACAATGCCGTTAGTCACCCACGCGACTAACAAGGCCAATCCAAACTCAAATACATCAACAATTACAATATCGGTCTGATGGGTCTTTACACCGAGTATACTAACCAACAATACATCCCAATTCCTTAGCCAAATCTCAATTCAATTACAAACCTCAAACCATATTATACAATTACAACATTCATTCATTGCTATACCAAGTTACTACACTCATTAAGTTACCAGTACAATTCGGCTTACAAACAACATTTCAAATAAATACAATCTCCACTAAACACTACCCTTGCTTACGCTTAGTAACAACCCCGTCCTACTCTCGAACGGTGATCGGCTTCATTGTACCTGGAAAATAAAAATGGGGCCCCAAGGGGCTCAGCAGAATTGCTGCATATGACTTCCACATACCCCGCGTACTAGCGAGGGTACGCCGACTAATTGGTCGAGAGCATGCGATTCATTTTATTTCAAACAGCATGCATGCAACATACATTATATATGTACATTCACAATCAAAGTCCATCATTGAACACAAACGCTAACACACACAAGAGGTTAGTTTAGTTTGTCATATACTTAGGCTTGAAGGTTTTCACCTCTCTATGCCTTACTCACTTGCTCATTGCCTTACCCACTCTCTTGGGTACTCTTACTCACAATTTCATAAGATCTACAATGCTCAACTCAATTCTCAAGTTCTCAAGTCCCATTCCATGCTCCGTACTCACGTACTCGATACTCAAGTTCACCCGTCAATACTCAATACTCAAGTTACATGTTAAGTCATTCTCATGACCTCCGGGCAGGGTCATACACAAGACCCACCACCGGGCTCAAATACAAAAGGGGCTATACAGTTAGCTCCTCAAATTCTCAAATGTCCGGTTCACTACCGGACTACTCAAATTCCCAAAACTCCTCTCTCGGAGTCATTACTCAATCTCATAGATTAGCCTAGAAGTATCTCTCTCGATATCCTCCATTAGCTTAGGGAATTCTCAATGTCAAGTATTCTAAGTTTTAAGGTTTTAATCAACTTATCGAATACTCTCATGGTTGTGACATTGTTAATTTTAGTCGGTTCCTCTCATTGGGTTCGACTATATTTCTAAGGGGTTTGGTGATCCCTTACCATTCTTTACTTTACACAAGGTTCATTGTTTGAACAATTATCAAGTCCTCTAGCAGAGGTTACTCATATACTTCCACTATTAATTATTGTGTGGATTAAATCAATTTGGTTCTCGCCCCGTTATCGGGAGGATACTACCCCCGTATACTTTCTCACATTCTAGTGAGTTCATAGGTTTATGTTACCGTTTCTTGGTTCGATAGTTTTAGTGTGTTTACACGTTTTCATTAATTCGCAACATGACTCTTCCTACGAGTCATGAATAAAACAAGACTCAACTATGAGCCGCACTACCATACACACTCAACATTCAGCAATTCATTCACAATTCACATTTCATGAATTATACAAACTTAGTTGAAAGAACACAATCCAACAAACAACAAAACCATACAAGCACTAGTGAGTGCACACAATCCGATTCGTGCATTTATCTTGTTAGGTGATCACACAATCAAACAAGTACATAAATCGGGGTAACCAAGTTAGGATACAGAGCATGAGGAAATCATACCTTTCACCGGGATTAACTTTACCGGGTGTTCTCATGTTCCTTGGTTCACACTTGTCCTCGTGTCTTACTCTTGAACCACTAATTACATTCAAATGGTTCAATTAATATTAAGGTGTTACGGTATGTAAACTTATACTCCCGTACATAACCCCGTTAACCCATTGTTCTTTGGTTTTGTTTATGCGCTCTTAAACTCACAACTTTCTCAACCACTTCTCCAACTTGTTTACACTTCTTAGAACCTTTAAAGGTCACCAAACAACTCCTAAACATAACCTAAAACCAATACCAATCAATCCCCCATCATTAGAACCCATTAAAACACATTCTGTTCAATTTTTATAGTGGTCCGGGTTTGTGTCCGGGTCTACAAACCCGGACCAATCTCTGAAATACGTTTCTGCCTATTTTTCTATGTGGTCCGGGTTTGTGTCCGGGTTTACAAACCCGAACCACCCCCTGGGATGGTCTTTTGCCATGTTTTTGCTATGGTCCGGGTTTGTGTACCGATTTGCAAACCCGGACCACCCCTGGAACTGTCAAAATTTACAGTTTTCCACCAGTTTTCAACCCCTAATTCACCCCTAATCATTTCCTAATATTTCCACACATTTCCTACAAGTTTAAACACCTCAAAACATGCACTAAACCACTTCAAATCTTTAGTCAAATCCCTACTCAAATCCTTGCTCAAATTCACAAATTTTTCCATTCCCACTGTTACATTTTGCACACCAGTGCTACGGATTTTACCTCTTGGCACTTGCATTATTGTTCCCACTCTATTTGACCATTCCATATCATTCCTAGACAAAGGCATCTCTAAAACCCAAGTTCATCCTCCATTTCCAAGTTTTTGCACACTAACTCTTTCCTAGTATTTCTAAGATCCTCCTATTCATATTGCTAAAGAATTTTATCCTTTTCTAATCCAATCTCCATCTACCATTCCAAGGCTATTAACCCACTCAACTATACCCAAATGAACACTTAAGTTTTCCCCACTTACCAAGCCACCTAAAACACTCTTTTCCTACTAAAATTTTGCCATAACCTCCCCATAAATCTTCCATATCCACATTCATCATTTCTCATTCATTTTCAATCCTAAACTAGCCACACCCATTCAAGGGTCCTACCAGAGCATAATATATCCTCAAAACTTCATTAAACAAAATATAGCTCCAAAATCTCAATGAACCACAATGGCTTAAAAGCTTGGCACTTAAGCCCTTAATTCAAACAACAATCCACAAATTCCCGCAACTTCAACCAACTACTTTATTTCACATAATTTGGGTTCATTATTTAATTTAACCCATCCCAAATTCTAAAGCGATCAAAACCTAGTTTAAGGTCGATTTCTTACCTTGAATATTCAAATCCCCTTTTAGTTTCTCCTCTTCTCTTCTCGTCCATTTTCGGTCACGTGGGCAATGTATTTGCCCATGCTCCAGCCCATCATTCAAGTAAAGGAAATGAGTTTAAGTAGAAACACTAAACTCATCAATTAAAATGCTTAAAACACTTAAATTGGCATTACCTTGGAAACCCTAGAAATAGGTTCTTGCCATGAATCAAAGGATGGGCTCTAATACACCATTGGTGGCTTGGAGAATAGCACAAATGAAGAAAGAACAAGGCATTACAAGGGGTAAAAATTCGGTCAACCCAAGAAGATGGAGAAAAGTAAAGTTTTTGGTGAATCTTTTTACCTTAGAAGAATAGTGAGACTCCAAGCTTCAAGAAAATGTGTTTTCCTCTTCAAAAGGCTAAAACCCATGGAGGTCCCTCCAATCGAAATTTTGAAAAGAGGGAATTAAATAGCTTGGTGAGGGGAGTTCAAATATGTAATTATTTTTGTGTTTGGAGCTTTTTCCAAGCTTGGGCAAGCAAGAGAAGGAGGAGGAAGCCATGAATGCTCCTATTTTTCGTAACAGAGAAGAGGAGGAAGGAGGAGGCTGGCTTGGAGGGGAGGATACGGCAGAGAGAGAGGGATGACTCAGCTGGGAAAGAAAGAAAATGAAGAGAGAGAGAAAGGTAAGGTGCTTTATGCACTTTTTACTTTTTACTTTATTTGTTTTTACTTTTTGACTTATTTAATAAGCTAGCTAGTCAAGAGTGTGAGGGCTGATTTAATTAAGAAAACCGGCCCCACTATATGCCCATGCTGGAGCGTTTTTCGTCTTTTACAGAAAACGCTTGTTTATTTACCCGGTTTTAGCACTATTCACTAACCGGGCCCGTTTTCCGGAATTTTCTCGTTTCTTTAATTTAATGGCTCTTAAGCTTTCATTAATGTTTATTTATAGTTATTTGATGAACTATAATTTTTTATGGGTTCGTTTGACCACTTAAAGCCACGTTTTTTGGGTTTTCTCGAAAAACGTGCACTAAAGCTTTATTAGCATTTTAGTACATTATTTGGATCTGTTTTCTTCGGAAATTGTTCCCGTATACTATTTAGGCATTATTAAGCCTTTTAAATTCATCTCATACCCTTGTCAAGGTCGTATTCCTCCTACGGTCACATAACGCTCAATTTAGCGTGTTTTGCTTTTTAAACGTTTTTCTTGTTTCTTTTGGATTTATTCTCTTTACCAAAATTCATTAGGCACTAATAGGCCCTCAATGTCATATTAGAGTAATTTAATCACCCTAATTAAGTTCGGGGTATTTCAATCTACCCCTTTAAAGAACTTTGCCCACAAAGTTAGTGAGTCTAAGGTTGTTAGTCATCAAGGTACTCAATACTAAGGTTATACTCTCTCTATAACCTGTCAGACTCCAATGAATGGCTGAATACAAACCACATATTCACACAACATGTCAAGCATGCATAGCAACCAAAAATATCTTTGCCCAAATCTCTCAATGGGGGTCCATCCGCAGACAATTAGGCACTAAGTCCTCCCCCAAATCGAGTGATCCCTCAGGTACCGGTCACATTTGAACACTTACGCTCTCTGGTTCACGGCCGTCATGACATTGAGCACTTACTCTTTCTGGCTCTACGGTCCTTTGGTTCTGATCAAATTCATTTGCACCTCTAGAGAATCCTCAGGCTCCAAAGTGGGTACTCTTCCCTGACCGGACTACACATATCCGGCGGCCCTTGGACAAATACAAAACACACACTACAAACGTCCTACAGGTCACTTAGTACCCTTGCTCGTCCGTTGTAGCGGTTTCAAAACTATTCATCACCTCCACCGACTCACTTCTAGCTTCGTCTCCATGGTTCAACCGGATACCCGTGCCTAGCCATGAAAGATCCACTAGCGCCCGTGGGAGTGGTTTCAAAACCAATCCTCATTCTCAAGTTTGAAGAAAATCATTTGCCAAAATCATTTTGGAAATTCATTTTGAAAGCTTCAATGCATCTCCAAGTTCCAATTATGTTAGTTTCACCTATTACTAGTGTGATTACTTGTGGCCACTTATACGGAGCTTCAAGAGTCATTCAACCCCAATGTGATCAACATTGGTGTTGAACTATCCATCCACCCCACTTTGGTGTTCGGTTTCCCTTGATCGCTAGCAAACCAAGTTCCACCTCCCACCCCAATTCACACAATCAAATAGTCAATCATTAACTTCATTTTCTATATTCTTAATCTTTCTAGTCATAATCATACAACCATACATTTACCAATTTCTAGAATTCATTTACTCATTACTACTCATACCATCAATTATTGCCCCATTAGCCTTCTCATCAATTGTTACTTAATTATCTCCAACTACTTACCTAAGAAGTTCAAGGTTAATTTCCAATTAATTTTTCTATCCTCAAATCGTTCACAAGTCAAATCAATTTCTATTCTCAAGTTATTCACAAATACAATCAACTCAAACTACCTAGGGGACTCACTTCCCACTAGGTTCAACATCGGTTTCATACCGATTTATACTCCTCAAATCTCCCAACATACTCATCAAACTCCTCAAACATTCTCATTTCTCCAAACTATTACCAACCGGGGTTCTCATTCCCCATGGAGTTTCTCTACTCCATTCACCTCAAATCTCTCACAATCAATACTCCTTTCCACTTCAAATCTCACAACAAACCTTAATTACATTATGAATGGATACATATGTTTATGTAACATAAGTACCAATCATCACAACAAATTCTCTTGCGCTATGCGCATTATAGTTTACGCACTCTCACGTAAAACATACATAGTTTACGCACTCTCACGTAAAACATACATTTCACGGTTTTCGCCCTACCCCCCTTTAAAAGGGATTACGCCCACGTAATCTACCATGTGTCAACATTGGACATAGGTCTGAGGCGTTTAGCCATCACGGAGTGGTTCAACTTCCACGCGGTCTATTATACAATGTATTCTGGTCAAAGGGTCTTAACCATATTGTTGGTTAGTCCCTGCACCAAGAATATTCATCGGAGTTTGTTTAACTCTTAACCGGGTTCGGTTTTTGCCTTAGAGGCTTCAAGGCGTTGATAATTATCCATTCATTCACTAGGTGTATTAAACCTTAGAATTTGGGCCCACTAGCTTCTACTGCGCGACCCTGATAACTTAGGGTTATTTGCCCTTCTCGTTATCCTTAATGTGTTATACATCACCCTTTTATCCCTTTTTATCTTGGGAATAAGGTTCATCAATCATGTGTGGTATTCGTTTACCGTGCGCGAACTCAATGAGTTATAGGTTTTATATCCAGTTCTCTGGAATCAATGTACATACTGTTGTGTACCTTCGTGTTTACTCACTTGATTCCTCCGACTTATTGTCGGTTGAGGTTCAGTCACTGCTTAATTGTAGTGTTTCCTCTAGTACCAGTGGGTTTTGAACTATGCCCACTTATGGTTCTGTACAAGTGTTCTTTACTTGTATGACCTTGCATTTTCTATGCATCGGTCCTCATTACTTTCATAAATTTCCTTCTACTTTTACCACAATCGTCATTTTCCCAAATTCCTAGCTATCCCAATCGATCATTACAGCACAAGTGCAATACCAAAACACTCAGTCCTACAGAGTGCAGAGGCGTAAGCCCCTGGGCAGTAAATCTCTTGTGAGATTGCAATAGGAATGAACATTAATTCCTTGTGTGTTGCTTTACTGTCTACCATCTTACTCATCAACTCCATCTCATTGTATGATTTATTCACCTGTATTGGTCGCTTGCTGCGCACCATGTTTGTATTCGTTTACAACTTTGGTTTCCATGGCATCCACTATTTCATTAGCTCCCGCTCACGTATTTCTACCATTAGACAATGGTTCGCCATTTACTTGGCTGATTATAGCATATGACATTCTTTTATATCTCTAAGCTCCTTGAGTGTTATTGGTTTTATGCTTCAGGTTATACCTATACAACATTCCTTCTGAACCGGTTACTCTTCGGTTTCCAATAATTGCTATGATAGCATATTTCCCTTTTGCTTGGCAATCATTGTATGCTCAAGCTTCACTACATTAGTAGTTCTGAAAGAGGTGTAATATCATATATTCACTGATGGTATTCCCTTCTTGGAATTTATGTGTTCACCGCTCTCGCGGTCTCACATTAACGAGGGTTGTCCCTGCTCGTTGGTTATTAAACAATCTTGCTGGTGCCGTTCCTGGAAACTCTTCATATGATTCACAATGGTTTTGCAACCGTTGGGTTCGTATTGTAATGGTTCCTGGCTCACTGGCCACGTTGCCTAGAGCTTTGCTCGTCTTAGGCTGATCACAAGCATTCCTTCTCCGTATACCATAAAATGGTTGGAGGTATTATTGGGCTCCTCGATAGGATCAGTGCATCACGCTTCCGTCTGTTGGATTCCCTTTAAGTGTCTTGGTATTGATTGGTACCTTTCAATAATTCAGGGTATCCCCTGGGTAAGTGGGATCCCTTCGGTGTTCTAACCGAGTGTTCGTTATAGCTCTGGTGCTCTTATTACGACACTTCGTTCAACTATGTTGACTTTGATACCCTTTATGGATTGCTCCTGGGTGTTATTGATTATGCCGTTACATCCGGCTAGCATTTGAGTATGTTCTGTCCACTCCGCATTGTGGTTCTGGGTTTTAAATTGTCCCGTTTAGGGTTATACGTCTCCCGTTCTCAGGGTAGACTATGGGTACTTCCCTTATGGTTTTAACCAGTTTGGTATTTCCTTCGATGGTGAACGGTATCCTCCGGTACCTTAGATGATTACTCTAGGTATTTACGGTGGTTGTTATGGGAATCTCTTCCCGTTCATTGAACATTGAGGTGTTCGTGCTAGGCATTTGCCTCACTGTGTTTAGACCGGGTATCCATTCCGGCTATTTCATGCTTTTGTTTCAAATCCTTGAGACATATCTAATGTCTTTGCTCAATTACTAGTGCTTCTCGCACTTCTTAACTTTTAATCATCATCCTGGAGTGAGGTCCTGACTCCCTTAGCTTGTAAGCTAATCTAAGTTCCTTCGATTGTTCGAGGTGTCCAACTGTTTCGGTCTGAATTCCCTTATAGTCCGTAGAGCGGAGTCGACTACTTCCCGTGTTTCGTACGCTACATGTATACATACGTGGGGCACTTTATTGGTATGTTACCACTTACTTGACTAACTCATAAAAGGGTCTGTCAGGCCCGCAAGCTCCTTCGGAGTGCGGTTGTCCCACAACCCGTTTTTGGGTACACTCGTAGTGCTCGTCGCACGCCTAGGTGAAGTATTTTATTGTCAACTTCTCCTGTATCATTCTATGATACTCACCGTGATTGTTCTGGTTTGGTTTTAAAAATCTAAGGTTTAAAAAGAAAAGTTTGAGGTTTTGAAAGAAAAGTTATAGGTTTTGAAATAAAATCTTGAGTTTGAAAGAAAATCTTCATGGCGTTGCCATGTTTGAGGTCTTTGACCAAGCACAGCTTCTCGCTGACTGGTATCTTTGTTAATAAGGTGGTCAGGCCGTTAGGCCTTTCCAAGGTTGGTTTCTACTAGTTCTTAGGATTGGTGCTCATATATTTGCTTCAATGTTCATGGTGGTACTTTAGTAAGTACGTGTCGGTCGTCAAAAGTCTCCCAATTGTCTTGTTGTTGCTGCACTTGCCTTGGCAAGTGCGTGGGTACGTCGGTTTTCAGGTTAACAAACACCGGTTACGGTGTTGTTTCCATCCAAATTTGGTGTTTTCATTGGGTCTTCCTTTGATCTTTTGATCTTAATGATCAATCTCCTGAGTAGCCTCTCCGTGTCCTTGACAAGGCTATTGTTAATTCGGGTGCTTTTCCCGATCCTTGGGGTATTCCGTGTACTTTGCTTCATAGCTCGTTCCCACAATTGGCGGTGGTTACCGAGGTTGACTAATCCACAGGAGCTACATCGTAGTCCTGTTGGTGTATGTTTTATGAATATTTTCATAATTGTCTGAACTATGTTGTTCGGGTATTACTGCCCCTTTGGCATTGTAGGTTTGGAGTTATCCAACCTCGACTAATCTTTAGTCGGTTGTATACCGTTGTTGGTATTATCAACGTTTGCAGTCCGCAGACTCTCTTTTCTCGGTTTTGTTACTCTGCCTTTTTGCTTCATTGCGTAGTCATGCTTCCCTTCTTGTTGGCTGCGCATGGTTCTCGCGACTGCGAAGCATGTCGCCCCATGGTGCCGCAAATTTCATTATCCTACATTTAGGATCTTCGATCTGCTGCTGTTATGTACAGTTATTATTGTTCAAACGAGAACCGTCTCCAGGATTCCTGTTCTAGGGATCTACCGTATGACTGGTTCTTTCTCTTTACAAAGTTTTGTTTACAACTGCTAGATCGGGTTTTACCCGAGTATGAGAGGTCTTTCCATCTCTCTGGCGTTCTTTTCCTAACTTATAACGGGGGTTGTGGAGGGCGGGATTGGTTATGTAGGTATCCAGATCACACTGGAAGTTCCTAACCAGCGTACATCACACGCTAACACTCAACCCTTAGCCCTAAGTCTCTAACTAACTCGGTATTTTCCTAAACTCGGTATTCAGACCATCAGAGCGATACTTCGCTCTGATACCACTTTTTGAAACACCCCTACCGGTAATCACACCATTAACTCCTAACCCGTCTCCATTACCAATACACAAGCAGCGAAAATTCCAATACAACCGGGGGAGAAACAATGCCGTTAGTCACCCACGTGACTAACAAGGCCAATCCAAACTCAAATACATCAACAATTACAATATCGGTCTGATGGGTCTTTACACCGAGTATACTAACCAACAATACATCCCAATTCCTTAGCCAAATCTCAATTCAATTACAAACCTCAAAACCATATTATACAATTACAACATTCATTCATTGCTATACCGAGTTACTACACTCATTAAGTTACCAATACAATTCGGCTTACAAACAACATTTCAAATAAATACAATCTCCACTAAACACTACCCTTGCTTACGCTTAGTAACAACCCCGTCCTACTCTCGAACGGTGATCGGCTTCATTGTATCTGGAAAATAAAAATGGGGCCCCAAGGGGCTCAGCAAAATTGCTGCATATGACTTCCACATACCCCGCGTACTAGCGAGGGTACGCCGACTAATTGGTCGAGAGCATGCGATTCATTTATTTCAAACAGCATGCATGCAACATACATTATATATGTACATTCACAATCAAAGTCCATCATTGAACACAAACGAACACACACAAGAGGTTAGTTTAGTTTGTCATATACTTAGGCTTGAGGGTTTCTACCTCTCTATGCCTTACTCACTTGCTCATTGCCTTACCCACTCTCTTGGGTACTCTTACTCACAATTTCATAAGATCTACAATGCTCAACTCAATTCTCAAGTTCTCAAGTCCCATTCCATGCTCCGTACTCATGTACTCGATACTCAAGTTCACCTGTCAATACTCAATACTCAAGTTACATGTTAAGTCATTCTCATGACCTCCGGGCAGGGTCATACACAAGACCCAACACCGGGCTCAAATACAAAAAAGGGCTATACAGTTAGCTCCTCAAATTCTCAAATGTCCGCTTCACTACCGGACTACTCAAATTCCCAAGACTCCTCTCTTGGAGTCATTACTCAATCTCATAGATTAGCCTAGAAGTATCTGTCTCGATATCCTCCATTAGCTTAGGGAATTCTCAATGTCAAGTATTCTAAGTTTTATGGTTTTAACCAACTTATCGAATACTCTCATGGTCGTGACATTGTTAATTTTAGTCGGTTCCTCTCATTGGGTTCGACTATATTTCTAAGGGGTTTGGTGATCCCTTACCATTCTTTACTTTACACAAGGTTCATTGTTTGAACAATTATCAAGTCCTCTAGCAGAGGTTACTCATATACTTCCACTATTAATTATTGTGTGGATTAAATCAATTTGGTTCTCGCCCCGTTATCGGGAGGATACTACCCCCGTATACTTTCTCACATTCTAGTGAGTTCATAGGTTTATGTTACCGTTTCTTGGTTCGATAGTTTTAGTGTGTTTACACGTTTTCATTAATTCGCAACATGACTCTTCCTACGAGTCATGAATAAAACAAGACTCAACTATGAGCCGCACTACCATACACACTCAACATTCAGCAATTCATTCACAATCCACATTTCATGAATTATACAAACTTAGTTGAAAGAACACAATCCAACAAACAACAAAACCATACAAGCACTAGTGAGTGCACACAATCCAATTCGTGCATTTATCTTGTTAGGTGATCACACAATCAAACAAGCACACAAATCGGGGTAACCAAGTTAGGATACAGAGCATGAGGAAATCATACCTTTCACCGGGATTAACTTTACCGGGTGTTCTCACGTTCCTTGGTTCACACTTGTCCTCGTGTCTTACCCTTGAACCACTAATTACATGTCAAATGGTTCAATTAATATTAAGGCGTTACGGTATGTAAACTTATACTCCCGTACATAACCCCGTTAACCCATTGTTCTTTGGTTTTGTTTATGTCATCTTAAGCTCACAACTTTCTCAACCACTTCTCCAACTTGTTTACACTTCTTAGGACCTTTAAAGGTCACCAAACAACTCCTAAACATCACCCAAAACCA
The DNA here is from genome assembly GCA_023374045.1 of Limonium bicolor. NCBI lineage: Eukaryota > Viridiplantae > Streptophyta > Magnoliopsida > Caryophyllales > Plumbaginaceae > Limonium > Limonium bicolor. The sequence goes on along the minus strand of CM041777.1, from coordinate 479,852,348 downwards.
ATACCAATCAATCCCCCATCATTAGTGTAACACCCCTACTAATTCGGCTCTTAATAATTCTATAGCTGTCGTGCATAATAATATCTCACAGCGGTAAATAATAAACTATCGTCCTAATGGTGTCACTGTTATCACGCGCCCATACGGGTGATAACGATTTACCTGATAATCAACTTGCGAAACGTATTCCCGCAGTGACCACAAGAGATAGATAGTAGAACTTAAACAACTTAAACAAAACTAACATCAACAATTATTACAGACCGTGAGCATCTAAACCAAATACACCTCGGTTACACTACCCGAGTCCAAAATAACCTGAGTATCACACCGTACCAAGTCTAAATCAACCGTACTATCACAATGGTCACCTCGCTGCGACCCACCAGCTAATCACCTGAAATAAAGATGGTTTGTGGTATGGAATCAGCCCCTGCTGAGTATGTCATCACATGCCCCGTCATGCCCCCAAAGACCCCTCAATTACTTGGTCGAGAGCATGAGGTTCATTACATGCAATACCGTTTTAATATTTAAAACTGTAAAAACAATTAACAGTAACATCCATACAATAAACACAACCATCATCACGCATAATATAACCACAAGTATAACCAATGAACAACCAAGCGAAACAACGAGAGTGATAAACAAGTATTAATTCTCGTCCATGGTATAGAAACCAATATCTTTCGCCACTGTATAATTCTCAACTGTATTATTTGTTCAGTTATACCTAGTGACGATGTCTCATTAGAACGACATGTCTCTAGTACCCATATATTATGGCGGGTCACCCACGGCAGTAGCCACTCCAACGGTAGAGTCTCCGACCAACGAGCCATTCTAGCTCACGGGAAATTTTCTTGATACTTGCGGACCCGTACGCGGACATCCTGGTATCGTTTTTGTGATCACAGCGCGCACCAAGAGCCACATCCTCTTGGCTTTACTTTCCATCCTTAATTAATTATTTATTCCATCGCATCGCATTACCAAATTTTACTAACACAGCAGACCAAGGTCATTAGTCCAATCCGGAGTCTGTAAACTCGGGATCCAGTGTTAGATACGAGAGCGGCGTATAGAAAGGCCAATGCTCCGTATAAAAGTCTCGGATAATATGTATATCTTATTATCCTAGTGCTACAACGTTTTCTGACGATCCTTATATTTCATATAAGATAGCACCATAGCCGCTAGTTCGTTTATATATATTGGTTCATATATACGAACCGGTACTGTTAACTCAACAACAGTAAATACTAAATAAATGAGCAGCTATAAATATACAGTTCATGCATATTTAATTAAACATTCAGACAAACAATCTTATCACAGATCACACAGAAGTCTGAACTGAGGAAGCCCTCAGAGACAATCAGAGACACATAACAACATACCGTTCACCCCGATGTATTACGGTGGAGTATGAATCAGCAAGATCCTATGCTCTTGTGTAGTCTCTAACAATCTAAACAATACATATTGCTACTGATTAGCATACCGTATAACAAACAATTCTACGGTACCCCGTACCGTCACTAACACCTCCCGGTTAACCCCCCGTTTTAACTATCAATGTTGTCGGTTTTAGGTTTAACTCGAGATTGGGAAAAGGTGTTATATTACTGCGTAGTCTGTTTGTATATTAGTATAGTTGTTGTAAACTTGTTATCGCATGTAACTTAATGTTGTTTGTACATCATACAGTTGTGTTTCATTATTATGTGGTAATCCTTTGTCATGCACTATGCATCTTAGTATTTATTTTTTCTAAGGTTTGTCTCTTTTTTTTTAAAAAAAAACCAATGTGGTATAATTCGTTTGTAAACTATACTTTAATTACATGAATTCTTATATCACATGTACACTCTCTTTTCATTAGAATTTCCTTATCTAATGTCTATAATTCTTTTCTCCTTATCTATTATCATTTTAATCATGATAATTTATAATTATGAACCACTTCACATTTTCTACACCATTACATATATTTATTTATATGTGTGGTATTATGGAACTATTTATTATATGGTAAGTCTTATAATCTATATTCATTCTTTTTAATGAATCTCTCTTATATTATAACTGTTATAACTCTTATAACATTAAAAACCAATTATAAATTCCATTTAAAAATGTTAATATTTCGAACAGCACCTAGTTCTTAAATATTTACAAAATCCACCACTAATTAATATAATGTCATCTTATAGTTATATAACATATCTATGACATTTAAATCATTAAAACAATTATAACCTATAGTTATATTTGTTTTACAATACAAACAGCCCTTAGTATTTTCGGCTTTACTTATAACCACTAAACTTCATATAAACTCACAATTCAATTCCAATTTATAATAATAGTTTTCTAATCCATTAAACTATATATTATACATATATCTTTATAAAACCTTATATACCATTCCAAAAATTACCAAACTATACCAAAAGGTTATAAATATTATTCCTAACCTTATACTCCTTTTAATTCTCGGTTTCTATACATTTGTTACCTATTTGTAACAATGTTATAAAATATCATATGTTATACTTATATAATTCATATGGACTCCAAATTTAACCAAAGGACTTTACTAAACTCCATTTAGCACCCTTAAGTTTCGGTAATTACGTTACTACCCCAAGACTTATAAATCTTTTACAATTTAATAAGTATCTTATTATAAGGTAGTATTTTAATTTCTTAAATTTCCTAAACTTGGTCAAAGTCTCCTATATAGTCAACTTTGACTCCTAATACCAAATGGGAACCAATTTTTTGGTATTCACTATTTATAACCTATACTTTTCTATTTTTACAATTTTGACCCAAAACTTTATAAAGTGTTATTATTTTTATTAAATTCATTTAAACCCCTAAATTGCTCTAAATTAAGCCCACGGCTTTCTAATTCCTTAATAATTACGAATTGGCCCCAACTTTAATTATAAGCATAAATAAAACTAAATAGCTTATAAACTTAAATTAAAATGGCCTAATGACATGGCCTTATTACAACCTTGAACTTGCAAAATAAATTACACAATAAATGTCTCAAAATATAGCATATATATTCGGCCTCACTTAGGTTTAATTATTTTTCCACATAATGTCATAATTTGACCATTATGTTAATTAAATCCCTTAAATGACTAGCTTAATTTATCTTAGCCATTTTTTTCCATTTTTAGGTCAATATGACCTATATATATATATATTCACTCTCGGCCATATGTTTATATATGCTTAAAAATTACAAAAATCATAAGTTTAAGGTGTTTATACCTTGATTAATCCTTGTATTCTCTCGGCCACTTGTAGGATAAATCACCACATGATTTAGACATGTTTAATACACAAAAACAAGATATGGTTACACTCCAAGCTTGAGCTTAACCATAAGGAATAATTAATGTAAGATTTAAGGCGAAAATCACCTTAAAAATGCAAGGGAAGTTATAGGTGGTTTTGACCTGAACCAAACACACCACAAGGTGTTAGATCCACCATATTAACATAGGAAATAGCTAGATCTCGAAATACTACCTTGTTATTAGGTTTTACCTTGGAAAAATGCCTTAAAAGAGAGTATTTCTCTTGGATCTTGGTCACCCTTGCTCCAAATGGCTAACCAACTGAATGAGTATGTAAATATGAAGATTATGAGTGTATAAACTCATAAAAAACAGAAGAAAGAAACCGCATGGAGAGTGGAAGTTCTTAAGGTATGTTTTTACCTTAAATTGTAGATTTGAACAACCTTGGTCCCTCTACTGGTCTCAACCGAGTTTAGCTCTTGTTCTAACCTTAGAACACTGAGAATAAGCCATAGGAATTGATGAGCCACGAAATCTAGGTGTTGGTAGTGAAGAGATGAAGAAAAAGAGCTAAAAATGACATTAAAACACTTACATTAGGAGCGTAGGAGCTAGGTTTGTCTTCCAAGCTCAAGAACAAGTCTTGAGAGCTCCAAGGAAGAAGGAGAACTCGGCTGGGCAGGGTGGAATCGGACAAGGAAGGAGGAATGAGTGGAAAAGCTTGATTAATTTGAAAAAAAGTAAAGTTACTATTGCAAATTGAACATTAGGTAGGAATTATTGTCAATTAATGACTTATGCTGCCTCCTCTCTTATTGCAGCCGGCCTCCATGGTCCAAAGGGGTCAATTAATTGACCATTGACCATACTTGGTCAATTTGACTCATGCGGGCCCCACTTTAGGGTTTTATTAATATTTTAATATTAAATTTGTAAAAATTCGTAAATTTCTGGAATTAAATTCCTAATATGATATAATATGATTATATATCATATTTAAGGATAATTATAATTTTTAAGCCCATTAAAAATCAATTTAAAAGGCAATCTCACAAAAACGTGCTTTAAGGAGTTTTAGCGCACATTTTTGTGTCACAGGGTGTTCCTGAGCTTAGTTCTCCTTGAGAACGGTTTTGTTGTGTTCCTTACTTCATTATAATACTTAGGAATCCACTTTGGATCCTATTTGAGGTTATACAATCTTTATGGTGTCTTAAAGCACATTTTTGGCTTTACCGATCTTAAGGCGTGTTTTGCCTTGTTGAGATCTTTTAGATTGTTCCCCAATAATATTTAGATGTTTAATAATCATCTTAGATCATTAATAGATCATTTAATTATATTTTAAATATTAGGGGTATTTCAGTCTACCCCCCTTAAAAAGGCTTCGTCCCGAAGTCCTTAATCCTCTACAGTTCACCTAAGGAATCAAGTTCCACTAAGTAACCAAACAGTCCATTGCTAGGGAGTAACTCCCACTAGGTTTAGACCTAGTCTATACATACAACATATATTAAATAGTCAAACTCATGATATATAACTCATTCATATCACAGCACTAGACAAGGTGCACATCCAACTCATCAATCAAAAGTACTCAGCGGTACTATGTATATATTCAACCAGGTGCACTAAGGCACATACATAACATGTATCATACATAAAATCTTCCAAACAACATGTATGTCGCAGCATACCAACAAAACACAACACAAAAATAAGACCTAATGCACAACATGTGCGCAAGCCAAGTGGTGTCTACCCCCCTTAAAAAGGGTTTGACCACGAACCCGTACAAGTAACACAGCTACTACTAGAAGAGTGCTGGGTACTTCGCTGTCATGGAGTCCTCTAACTCCCATGTAGCCTCCTCCACCTCGTGGTTCGACCAGAGAACTTTGACCATGCTAATGGTCTTGTTCCTAGTCTGTCTCGTCTTCGTATCGAGAATGCGGAGTGGTACTTCCTCATATCGTAGAGCAGGGTCCAACTCTAAAGTCTCTGGCTGCAAAACGTGCGATGGATGGGGCACATACCTCTTCAACTGTGAAATGTGAAAGACGTCGTGCACCCTCCCGAGCTCTGCTGGTAAATCCAGTCTGTAGGCTAATGGGCCCACTCGCTCCCTAATCGCATAAGGTCCAACATACTTTGGGCTCAACTTGCCCTTCTGCCCAAACCGGAATATCCCCTTCATGGGTGACACTCTAAGGAATACCATATCGTCGGTAGTGAACTCAATGTCCCTCCTTCTGGTGTCTGCATAAGATTTCTGCCGGTCCTGAGCTGCCCTCATGTTCTTTCTAATCTGTAGGACATCCTCCTTAATCTGCTCTAGGTACTCTGGTCCTAGGAGCGTAGTCTCGCTGGCCTCATCCCAGCATAAAGGAGTCCTACAAGGTCTACCATAAAGTGCCTGAAACGGTGGCATCTGTATCGAGGAGTGGTAGCTGTTGTTGTAGGCGAACTCTATCAGATGTAGTCGCTCTAACCAACTCCCCTGAAAATCTAAGGCACATGCTCTCAGCATGTCCTCCAGTGTCTGGATGGTCCTCTCACTCTGACCGTCGGTCTGTGGATGGAACGCCGTACTAAGCTTCAACTTTGTACCCAAGGCTTCCTGAACCTGTCCCCAGAATCTAGGCAAAAATCGAGGGTCCCTATCAGAAACAATAGTCTTTGGCACACCATGGTGCCGGATCACCTCCTTCTGGAACAAGTCCGCTAACTTCAGGACGTTCCAGGTATCCTTCATCGCAATAAACTTTGCCACCTTCGTCAGACGGTCCACTATGACCCAAATCGTGTTCAGTCCTCCCTTAGTCGGTGGGAGACCGACAACGAAATCCATCGAAATGTCCTCGAACTTCCAACAAGGAATAGGCATAGATTGCACTAAACCTCCGGGTCTCCTATGCTCAAACTTAACCTTCTGACAGGTCAAGCATCTAGCTATATACTCAGCTACATCCTTCTTCATCCCGCTCCACCAGAAATGAACCTTCAAATCCTTATACATCTTCGACGAACCAGGGTGGACGGATAAGGACGAGCAATGAGCCTTCTGGAGTATCTTCTCCTTCAGGTCAGGAGACGACTCCGGAATACACAAACGGCCATTCAGTCGGATCATGCCATCATCGCACAGTTCGAAATCATATTTCAGCCTCTCAAAGCAACCATCTACCATTTTCTGCCTGATACTCTGCATATAGTGATCACTCTCATGTGCAGCTCGTATCTCATCAATCATACTGCTGTTTGCTACTAAAGTGAACAATGAATGAGCTCTGCGGCTCAGGGCATCAGCTACCACATTCGCCTTGCCCTCTTTGTACCTCAGGTCTATGTCGTAGTCCTTCAAGAACTCGACCCATTTTCTCTGTCACATGTTCAGCTCCTTCTGAGAGAAGAGATGCTGTAACACCCCTACCGCTAATACCGTCATTACTGTACAATTACTTACCTTCGCAGCGGATAATACATACTCAACAGCGGGTGTACAATGCCGCTAGTCACCCACGTGACTAACAAGGCTAGCTACACTACTACATACTACCGGTCTGATGAAATGAACATACCGAGTGTTCTACACAATACTTTACTTCCCCTTACATACTAATCCATAATTCAATACAACTCCATTACAATACTATACCGAGTATACTACAATCCTTAAATTACCGATACAGTTTAAGCTTCCAAATTCTCATTACAATACAAGTACCAATTTTACTATACAAATACCATGCTTACGTAGCAGTCCCCGTCTACTCTCTCGAACGGTGGTCAGCTTCGGGTACCTGCACACTAAAAACGGTCCCCGAGGGGGTCAGCTTACGCTGCGCATGAAATTCGCATATACCGCGTGCTAACCGCGGTACGCCGACTACTTTGGGTCGGATATACATGGAGTTCATTTTACATGCATACATACATACTATTACTACACAATACATCATCAATACTTACATTCACATACAAGGTTCAATATCTACTAAGGAAAACAGTTCGATAGTTGACTGTTCGTATTAGTACTTACTCGTTACTACTTCGGGGTGTTCGATATTCATTACTCTACTCGTACCTGCTCCTTATTGTTACTCGTTACTTTACTCTTAGTACTCCTCACTCCATGCTCATACCATTACTCGTACACACTCTTTATTCCATACTCGTTCTATACTTGTACATACTCACTGCTCAATACTCTGTATTTACTCATACACACTCATTACTCAATGAAGTGGAGTTCCACCGCACGGAGTAATCAAATGGCTGAGCAAAGAGTATATGCTGCCTACGGAGACAACAGATGGATCTCTCTCCGACCAAACCCCCTTCCGACTCCAACGAACGGACTCTTACGACAAGGAAGCTATACCACAGACAGACTGCGGAGGAGTAGTCGCCTCCAACGCAAAGCAAAGATCCTCTCCGAAGAGCTAAAAGTCATTCGCCTCCAGAAGAAGCAAAACCCCTCCGAAGGTTGGGAGTAATTATTCAAAAAGAAGGGTGAAGTTACACAAAAAAGCCTTGTAAACTAAGAATATTCTAGAATAATGTAGGCTACAGAAACGGTTATACACGTAGAAGAGCCTATAAATAGAACCATAAGTTATGTAATAAGGTACGCTTTCATAATACAATACTTGGAGCTTCTTTGCAATCTGAGTCTGAGTGCGAGTTTCGATACGATCTCATTTGGCACCGTCTGTGGGAACGAGCGAGATAACCACGATTCAAATCCACAGAGTCACGGTTCTTGTCTTTTGTCAAACATGGCACCACGATCAAGCAAAGGGAAGGGGAAGATGGCCCGCGACGGGGAGAGCTCATTCTCGAAGGAAAGACCTCACTGATCTGATGAGGAGTTTGCGCAAGAAGTCAATGAGAAGGGCTGAAAGATCAATGAGCGGTTTCAGCAGGAAATGGCGGATAGAGATCTGGAGCACCAGAAGAAGACGATGAGATGGCGAATGTATCGAGGATCTAAAAGCGAAAAGCGGATCAAAAGCGACGAAAGCGGAAAGAGAAGTCACCACCGAAAGGAGCAGAGGAAGACCTCGTCGACATGTCGTGTATCCCTTCACCGAAAACATTCGGGAAGGCGAAGCTTCCACCGTTCTTTGTCGCTCCAGCAATAGAGAAGTACGACGGAACTGGAGATCCCGCCATATCAAGAAGTTCATCTTTGCGATGAACACTCAGGGGATCAGTTCCAGGCACTCTGCAATCTGTTTCCCGGAACACTTACCAAAAGAGCTCTAATGGATCTCTTCTCGGAAACCTCAATCCATCTCAAGTTTCAAACAACTTACAGAGGAATTCCAACTTTACTTCGCAGCAAGTAAAAAGATCCAGAGGATACGATTGAGTTGATGGATGTTAGGCAAAGAAGGGGAGAGACGGTGAAGGAATACAGCGAACGCTTCCATAAACAGGTGGCTGAAATAGACGATGTGGATGAGAAGATACTGGTGAAAGCTTTCGGAAATGGATTGGCGAATCCAAGGCTGGCAGGGAAAATTGCTACCAAAGCACCGCAAACTCACGGAGAGTTAGCGGAAATGCTGCACGATTTCTTGAAATCGGAGATTGCGGAGAATAAGGCGAAAGAACTGGCTAATAGCTTCAGGCCGCCTAATGAGAAGAGACAGGGAGGAGCGTCGTCTGTCGGCGCGAATTATGGGGAGACATCCGCTCCGAAACCTTGGGGAGCTAGGTACAAGCCCTATGGGAAGGATCTGGTCGCACCTACCCATTCTGGGGGTAGGACGACGTACGGAGCAAAGGTGATTACTATCGCTCCAGGAAGGTACGCAGCTGCGGTAAGGGAAGGCTATCTTCCGCCTCCGAAGAAGCCTACCTCAGGCGAGAGCACATTGGCGTTTTGTGAATTCCACGGGCACTACAGCCACAGAACGACCAATTGTGTAACATTATCAAGAGAACTGAACAAAATCGATGAGCAGAGAAAGAAACAAGAAAAGCAGAAACAGGAAGCTCCCAAACAGCAAAAGAATAACAGCGACTATCAAAACCGATCTCGTTACGGGCATAACGGGGGTGGCATGAGGAATGAAGATCACCCTGAGCTAGACCATAGCAAATCTTTCGATTTTGGGGTCATAACTGGTTTATTCTCAGAAAAGGGGCCGTTCACGGCAAAAGAAAAGAAAAGGCACGTACACGAAGTCCATGAGAAGCTACCAGAGAAGAAAGTTCAGAGAAGAGAGCCTTTACCACCTATCTACTTCACGGAAGAAGATGAAGAGGGAGTCTACTACCCCCACAATGACCCCCTCGTCATTCGAGCTCAAATCAATGATAGGATGGTGGGAAACATCCTTGTCGACAGCGGAGCGGGAGCAAACGTGATTTCCCTAGCGGCGTTCCGGAAGCTGGAAATCCCGGATGAAAAGGTCAAGCCGTTTACTGCTACTTTCGGAGGATTCATTGGGGGAATCACGGCTCAGGCCAGCGGCAGCGTCGATGTCACAATGACGTTAGGCCAAAAGGAAGATCGGAGAACAGAAAGGATAACCTTATATATCATGCGAGATCTGTCCGGATACAACGTCTATTTGGGGCGACCTGGGATCAATGCTTTCGGAGCTGTCTGTAGCACCTATTACCTCAAGCTCAAATACTTGACAAGGGGCGGAAAGCTGGTGTCCATTCCTGGAAGCCAGAAAACAGCAAGGGTGTGCGAAGTCCGGATTACTGAGGATTTTCCGGAGGAAGACGTAGTCAAAGAGGTCGGCTCCAGTCGAGAGTACGAAGAAGGAGAAGCCAGGACAAGGATGTCTGGAGAAACCTCCGAAAAGGTGGTGGTACCGGCGGAACGGCCAAGAGAGGTACCCCTGAACTCCGATCCTTCTAAATTTTTTAAAATTGGAAATGCTTTTCTCCACGATGAGCAGATTCGCTTAATGAGATTTTTGGAAAAAAGAGAAAAACATTCGCCTGGAGCCCAAAGGACATGCCCGGAGTGGACGCCAGCGTTATCCAGCATAACTTGAACGTCGATCCGAAGTTTCCCGCCATCCGGCAGAGGAAGAGGATTATAGGAAGGGAAAGGGACGAGGCTGCGCGGACGGAGGTCGAAAGGTTGCTGGAGGCCGGCTTTATTAGGAAAGTCTTTTATCCAAAATGGCTATCAAATGTAGTTTTGGTTAAAAAAGCAAACGGAAAATGGAGGATGTGCGTGGATTTCACGGATTTGAATAAAGCTTGTCCGAAAGATTTTTATCCTTTACCTTCCATAGATAAGCTTGTAGCGGCAACGGCGCAGAGTAGTGTGATGAGTTTTTTGGATGCGTTTTCTGGGTATAACCAAATAATGATGAACAAAAATGACCAAGAGAAAACATCTTTTGTCACCTCAACTGGTATTTTTTGTTACAAGGTTATGCCGTTTGGACTGAAAAATGCAGGAGCGACCTTCCAGCGAATGATTGACGAGGTATTTCGGGGGCAGTTGTCTCGAAATGTGGAGGCATATGTGGATGATATAGTAGTGAGAAGCGATTCTATAGCTCAGCACATGGAAGACCTTGAGGAAACCTTCAATACCCTGGATAAATACAAAATCAAGTTAAATCCTGAAAAATGTGTCTTCGGAGTCACCCGAGGGAAGTTTTTGGGGTTTATAGTCGGACAGAGAGGAATTGAAGTTGATCCGGAGAAAACCCAAGCAGTCCTCAACCTTCCTCAACCGAGAAACATTAAAGACGTACAAGCCTTGAATGGGAGACTCACTGCCTTAAGCAGATTTTGCTCCAAACTCCAGGAAAAGTCTATTCCATTTTTTAATACCCTCCGCAAAAATAAAAAATTCCAGTGGGATACGGAGTGTATGGATGCCTTTGAGCAAATCAAGAAAATGCTTCAAGAACTTCCCAAACTCGGCGTTCCGACACCAGGCCAGGATCTATTCTTATACCTATCGGTCTCAGAGTGGGCAGTAGCGGCGGGGTATTAATCATGGAAGAGGAAAAGAAAGAAATCCCAGTCTATTTTACTGGAAAGATCTTAACTGCAGCGGAGACAAGATATTCCAATATTGAGAAGGTTTTGTTCGCCCTTGTGATTGCATCCAGGAAACTGAGACCGTATTTCCAGTCGCACCGAATCACCGTCCGAACAATTGGCCCTTAAAGCAAATCGCCAATAACCCAAACGCCTCCGGAAGAATGATTACTTGGACGGTGGAGCTGACTCAATTTGAAATTCATTATGTTCCCCGGACAGCAATAAGAGCCCAAGCCCTGGTTGATTTTATCACCGAGGCAAGTTTTTTCCGTCAAGAAGAGCGAGAAGTCCCGTATAAGATGTGGGTGGATGGAGCTAGGTGTAAAACTGGTGCGGGGGTTGGAATCGTGATCCAGACTCCTGATGGAAGGAAAATGAATCATTCAATAAGGTTGGAATTCGAAATAACGAACAATGAAGCGGAATATGAGGCATTAGTGCACGGGCTGGAAATAGCCTGTGCCCTGGGGGTGACGGAGCTGGAAGTGCAATCTGATTCCTTGCTTGTAGCAAGGCAAAGTGAGAATATCTTTGAAACAAAGGAGGAAAAACTAAAACTTTACTTGATAAAGGTACAGGATCTAAGGGCAAGATTTACGAAGTGCAATCTCCGACACGTATCCAGAGACCAAAACTCAGAGGCCGATGTACTGGCTAAATTGGCAAGTATAGCGGAGGGAATACCGGAAGAAGTTCAGCTACAACTAAGGAAGCTCCCAAGTATAGAAGAAACGGAGACAATGGTAGTTGAGATGACTAATTTGGGCGAATCATGGATGACTCCCATTGTCCGGTATATCCAAGAGGGGACACTACCAGAGGACGAAAAAGAGGCCAAAACGATAAAAAGAAGGGCAGCGTCGTTCTTTTTCGAAAACGGCCAACTCTATAAGCGATCTTTCGGTAGACCATCATTGAAGTGTTTGACGGAAAGTCAAGGGCTAGAGCTTGTCACCGAAGTCCATAATGGGGTATGCGGCAACCACCAAGGAGGAAGGGCTAGTAATGCATAAAATACTAAGGATGGGCTACTTCTGGCCGGCGATCCAGAAGATGTGCGGAGACTATGTCAAAAAATGCATGCAATGCCAGTTACATGGTCCAAGGGTTGGAAACCCACCTGCGGAAATGAAATCTATTACCTCTCCGATCCCCTTTGCGAAGTGGGGATTAGATATTGTCGGACCATTTCCAGAGGCTTCCCCCGGAAGGTATAAGTACTTGTATGTGGCGGTAGATTACTTCACCAAGTGGGTAGAAGCTCTTCCGGTGGTAAACATAACTGCACGAAAAACAGAGGAGTTTGTTTGGAAGAACGTCGTATGTCGGTTTGGTATACCGAGGGTAATCATAACGGACAACGGTGCGCAGTTCAATTGCAAGAGCTTTAGAGATTTCTGCGAAGAGTGGAAGATTGGCCTGAGATTTGCCTCTGTAGCTCATCCACAAGCAAATGGCCAGGTAGAAAATACGAATGGGCAAATCGTGAAAGCTCTAAGAAGAAAGTTGGAAGGAAAAAGAGGAAGGTGGGCGGAGGTTCTACCACAGGTTCTATGGTCTAATAGGACGACTGTCAAGGGACCAACCGGAGAAACCCCTTACAGATTGACATATGGTCTGGAAGCGGTAGTACCTGCGGAAATCATGATACCATCAAAAAGAGTTGAGGGGTACAAGGAAGAAGAAAACGATGAGGGCATCCGAGATGAGTTGGACGTCTTGGATGAAAGGCGGATGATCGCTGACTTAAGAAATCAAAGAGACAATTGAGAATCGAACGACATTTCAATAAAAAGGTAAGGGAACGGTCCTTCTCCGCAGGTGACTTGGTGCTCCGAGAAGTGAAACAACCGGCAAAGCTGCAACCGCAGTGGGAGGGCCCATATGTTGTTCAGGCTAAAACTGACCGAGCATCTTATAGGCTCCGAAATGTGGACGGAGACGATCTGCCACATTCCTGGCATGCGGAGTGTCTCAAGAAATTCTATGTTTAATATCTTCTTTCAACTGCAGGTTAAAGAGTCGCTTGGTAAAAAACGCGCAAAGAGTGGCAATAAAGCATTTTGCTTCATGATCTCAGTTATCTTGTTTTCAAAGCATGTTATCCGCCGATGATAATATATAAAGTTTCCAGACAAAACAAAAAGCATCGCAATTTCTCTCCGTCACAAAACAAGAAACAAAGGGTTTTTTCAAAAAAGAAAGACAAAGAATGTATCCGACGATCTCACCATTGGCCATGGTAGAGTGATTTGTATCCGACGATCTACCATCAACGATGGTAGTGTAATTCATTCGACGATCTCACTGTCAGCGTCCTGGCAGTAGTAGAGTGTTAATCCGACGATCTCACCGGCTCAAAGTCGGTAGAGTGTTAAATCGACGATCTCACCATGTGTACAGTGGTAGAGAGTGTGAAAGTAGAAAAGTGTAACTAAAAGGTTACTGAAACAAGAGACCCTCTACAAAAATGAAAGGCAACTTAAAAATTCTACATTAATGAAAGTCTCCAACTTTCGGGAGACCGGTCGCTCCGGTCATACCCGAAAGGTCTGGTTGGTATGATAAAAGGAAAAATATTAATTACAAATATAAGAATACTCCGCAGCAAATAGTTATAACAAAGCTTTAAAGCAAAAAGGAAAAAGTTTATGTTGCAGGCTCTGAAGGGTCTTCCGCAAGCTTTTCGGACTCATGTGTTCGCTTCTGGAGGGTCGAGGTGCTTCCTTCGGAGTCTTCCTTCTCGCCTACCGGAGAAAGGGCGGCGTCACTCCGAGCCCGCGCGGCAACCGATCCCATAAAGGATGGGGCAAAACATGTATTCCCCGCAGGGCGTGAAAACCTTGCTAATTCCACATGATATCCGGTAGCACGGGCAAGCGCTTCAAACTCCAGGCTTTCATAAAGAGCTTCATCAACAGATTGCTGTCTCTCAGAGAAGAACTCCGACACGATCCGTTGGCTCTCTCCAGCAAACTTGCGACATTGAGAAGAGAGCGCCTCTTTAAGGCCTGAAACAGAGCGGTCCTCCGCTTGAAGTTCCGATCGTGTCTCCTTGAGGGCCCCCTTCAGCTTTGCAACCTGGTTCTCGTAGGAATGAGTAAGGCTCCGGTATCGATCTCTCTCCGACTCCGAAGTAATTAGCGACGCTTTAAGTACAGACACCTTTTTAAGCCAAAAGTCGGAGCTTCGAGCAGCCTCCGACGAAGGACTTGGATTTTCTGCGAAAAAATACAACGGGTTAGCAAAAAAAAAAACAAAGAAAACAAGAGGCTTTCGAAGATATGAAAGTTACCGGAAGCCTTTTTCTTCTGAGCTTCCACCTCCGCCTCAAGCTCTTCAATCCGAAGAGCGGCTTCCGCAAGCTTCTGCCTCTCCGATTCAAGACTAGCTTGCGCCTCCGCCAGGTTCTTCCTCTCCGATTCAAGATCGGCTTGGAGACCATTTTGTTTGGCCTCAGCTGCTTCCAGAAGCTGGTTCTTTCTTTCCAGCTCAGATTCAAAAGAAGATCGAAGATCCTCGGTGGACTTCTGGATCTCTTCAGCGACCCTCCGAAGGTCTTCAGCTTCCTCTTCCAGCACTCGCTTCTGATCTTCAAAAGAAGCCTGCAGCTTATTAACAGTATCCTCCTGATCGACGGAGGCAAGTTCTTGAATCTCCTCCCGGAGAGCGGTCTTTTCGGCTTCAAATCGAGCCTCTGCTCGCGCCAAAGCCTCTTGAGTCTTAGCCTTCTCTTCATCCGCAACCTTCTTATATCTCTCCGCACGGGCCCCATGGTAACGGAGAGCTTCGGAGGAGTATTGAGACTGGGTCTCCACGCATTGGGCCATCGCCATGGCCTAAAAGACAAGAGTATCAGAATAAAGCTGAAGGTTTTACAAGGGATATGCAAAGGAAACAAACCTGAGTTAAAGCGCTCCAGAGGCGATCAAAAGCCACGTTCTCCGGAAGAGAATGGCGGACAATGGCGTCAGAACTACCCTCCCCAACCCGAAGTCTTTGCTTTAAGGGAGTCGGATGGGAGCCTGGGGCGAAAATGCCATTTTCATTGTTAGCTGCCTCCGCAGCAGTAGACCAAAAGGTCTTGTACCTCATTCCCCGGACGAAGGGAATGCGAGGAACCGGATTTCCTCGGTGATACCCCAGTCCAATTTCGGAGAAGGACCGTAGACCGACGGATCGGCCCGCGGTGGAGGAGAAGATCTGTCCTCCGCATGCTTGCTCCTGGCTCTGGACGGAGGAGCCCCCAGAGAAGGGCCGTCGGATGAATCCGAGGAAGACTTTTCCTCCGCACCAACCTCGGCAATACCCTTGCCTTTACCGGGCGGAGCTTCGCGAGTCTTTTTTGCCTTTGGGGCTCCACCTTCTCTTATTGTAACACCGCGCACGGGTCGGCGCTCCCTTTCGGGCTCAGGATCTGCGGAGGGCGGAGCAGGAGCTGCAAAAAACAAAGTCATAAGTAATCAAACGGAAAACAAGAAATAAGCGAAGGGAAGGACAAAAGAGGCTGTGGAAAGGTATACCGGTGGAAAAAATGGAATCGGTATTTTGAGTTAAAGCTTCGTCTACGCAAAAAAAGCCATGCAGGTCAGGAAAGAGGGACGATATGGGAGTTAAATCCACATCTTTCTTAACTCTGCCCGGACTACAGGAAGGAGTAGATACGGAAGTACCTGTTTCCGAAGGAACAGTAGCAGGGGGGTCGGTGGTTGAACCCGTTTCGGTAACATGCTTTTCCTTTCGTACTAATTTAATTTTACGCTGATCAACTTTTTTGGGCCCCTCGGGGGCTTTCCTCTTAGTGCCAGCAGTCTTGCTACCAGTGGGACTCCTACCAGAAGGAGCAGGGGGCTCCTTTTTTCTCTTCGGTAGCTCTATAATCAACAAGCTCCCAGTTGTAGCGGAGGGAAAATTTCCCCCCCATTTGAGCAAAAGTGTGGTAAAAAAGAAGTAAGAAAACTAGCCGGAAACTAGTAAAGGAAAGAGAAACACAAGGAGAATACGTACGATCGATCTTCGCCCGAGTTTTGTTCAATCTCTCTTCGGAGAGAAAAAGGTGATAGGGTGGGAGCCCGAAGAGCTCAACTTCTTGAGTATGTCTCCAACCGGGACGGGTTTGCGGAAGAAGGTAGCGGAGAAGCAAGCTGCCCCTTAGCTACGTCTCCGATGTGGGAGACTCCGATAAAAGTACCCCTCGGAGGGTAGAAAACAAACCAATTGGAGGACCAGCCACTCTCCGGGCTCACGCGTTTAAAAAAGGAGTACCCGGAAACAGCCAAGACAGAGATGTCCTCCTCCGTAGCAGTAGTGTTCACCCTGGTGGTGAAGAAGTTAACAAACTCCCGCGCATCAGGAGTAATATCGTTCTCTGCACAAACAGAGAGGAAGGCGTGCAAGCAACCCAGAGCATTAGGGTTCAGGTGGGCAAGAGTGCACTGCCGACGGGAGAGGAAACCCAGGACAAAGGGGTGCGGGGGAAAGCGCAGACCGCGGTGAAGGTGCTCCCGATACACCACGAAACCATCTCCAAAGTAGTTGAAAGGGTGCGCCGTCGGCTCCGGCACACGAATCTTCGACCCCAGTGGGACTTGTATGCCTTTCATGAGCTTCTTTAAGTCTGTCACGGTGAGGCTGGAGCCGGTTCCCTGGCGAGGGTAGTCCCCACAGATATCTTCAGAAGGAACGGCAGGATCTTCGACGACGCACTTTTCCCCGTCGGTGAAAAGTGTCGACCCCGCCGGTGCTGGGACAGAGGAGCTTGGGTTTGACAGAGCCATTACAAGCAAGAGAGGTTGACAGAATATGGACGATCGAGTAGAGGGGAAAAGTGCGAAGGGAAAAGGAGCGCAAAAACGAGATCGGGAAGTTAAAGGGCAGGGAAGACGAAGGAGGACGGTTGCTGTGTAGAGAAAACGCAAGAGGATAAAGACACGAAGGAACGAGACAGGGAAGTTCAAAAGTTTGAGAGGATCAAAGCAGAGAAGTTCGAAAGTTTGAAAGAATAAAAAAAAGGGAGAGGGAAGAGAATGAGTTTAAATACGGAAATTGGGCGCGCTCTACCCAAAGTAATCATGGCCTACTCCTGCAAATGTGTCAGGAAAATAGTTACAGAAGACGAGGAGGCGGCGGTTGCAGCGAGGCACGTTGCTAGGCCTCCGCAAAGTCTCAAACGGTAGGAAATCTACAAAAGCAAAAGCACAACTCCGAAGACCCCTTCCCTTTTTTCCGAAAAGAAAAGAGGTCTTGTGGGACTAGGGGGAACGGAGCGGAGCGGGCCACCAAAATTTAAAAACAAAGAAAGAGCAACAACGAAAAGATCTTTCCTTGCAGAACAAGAAAAGATCTTGTGGGACTGATGAAGTGGAGTTCCACCGCACGGAGTAATCAAATGGCTGAGCAAAGAGTATATGCTGCCTACGGAGACAACAGATGGATCTCTCTCCGACCAAACCCCCTTCCGACTCCAACGAACGGACTCTTACGACAAGGAAGCTATACCACAGACAGACTGCGGAGGAGTAGTCGCCTCCAACGCAAAGCAAAGATCCTCTCCGAAGAGCTAAAAGTCATTCGCCTCCGAAGCGAAGCAAAACCCCCTCCGAAGGGTTGGGAGTAATTATTCAAAAAGAAGGGTGAAGTTACACAAAAAGCCTTGTATAACTAAGAAATTCTAGAATAATGTAGGCCTACAGAAACGGTTATACACTGTAGAAGAGCCTATAAATAAGAACCATAAGTTATGTAATAAGGTACGCTTTCATCAATACAATACTTGGAGCTCTCTTTGCAATCTGAGTCTGAGTGCGAGTTCGATACGATCTCACTCAATACTTACTCATACGTACTCTATACTCAATACTCAGTACTTACTCATACATACTCAATACTCGGTACTCATTACATACTCGTACTTACGCAATACTCAATACTCATTACTTGGTCTCTGGGCGGGGTCATACACCAGACTCGCCACCGGACCTACAATCCGAAGGCTATACACTTAGCTCCCCAAATATACAATTGTCCATTTCTACCGGACTACTCAATTTCCCAACACTCCTCTCATGGAGTATCTTACAATCTCTTGGATTAGCCTAGAAGTATCTCTCTTGATAACCTCCATCAGCTTAGGGAATTACTACCGTCTAGTATTCTCAGGTTTAAGGGTTTCCCCAACATATCGAATACTCTCATGTTCGGGTCATTACTTACATCAGTCGGGTCCTCTCACAGTGGGTCGACTAATTACTAAGGGGTTTGGAGGTCCCACATCATTCTTTACTACTCTCATGGTTCATGTCTTGCACCAGGATTAATTCCTCTACTAGAGGTTACTTAAATACTTCCACTACTTATTATTTGTGGAACATTCATTTCGGTTCTCCTACCGTTATCGGGAGGTTATTACTCCCGTACACTCTCTCACATACTAGTGAGTTCATTGGGTTGTGTTATCGTTTGTTGATTCGATAGTTTAGTGCGTTGCTACGTTTTCATTAGTTCACAACATGACTCTTACTACGAGCCTCTACACAACAAGACTCATCTATGAGTCGTACTACGCACTAAAGGAAGCCACACAATCAATCAGGAAAGGTTAGCTCACACAACATACATCAAGACATATAATGAAGGCAATAAACCGTTTTCATGCTTTAGTCTTGATTAGCCGGCATACAGCATACAAATCAACGTAACTTGGTTAGCATACGGGGCATGAGAAAATCATACCTTTCACCGGAGTTAGCTTTACCATGTGTTCCCTCGTTCCTTGGTTCACACTTGTTCCACTGATAATGTTTCAAACATGTCATTAATACTATGTTCATACGGTACGTAAAGAATTACTACTCCCATACTTACCCCGTTATCTCATTGGTTCGGTTTATCTTAAGGTTTATAAACTTGAAATTTCCTTAATTACTCCTCATACCTGTTTATACCAAAAATGACCCTTAAACATCATTACTTAGGTACTAATTATCTTATACTAACATTACCGTTCACTTTACATACTTACTATTTCTTACTTATACAATTTCATTTTCATTATTTACTTACTTCACATTCTTATTCTAGTTTGTTTATACTCCTAATAACTCTTATTTATGATTACTTAAGTCTTAAGTAACTTATGTAACCATATCCAAACATTACCTTATCTTTCAGCCCTTTAAAATTTCTCTCGGGTGAATTATAGTATTGGTCCGGGACCTTGTCCAGCTCCTGAGTCCCGGACCATAAGTAGTTGTACACTCGTATTGATTTTGTCAAGTGGTCCGGGACCTTGTACCAGGGACAAGTCCCGGACCAGAAGTAAATTGGTAACTCACGGTTATTTTTGAATGGTTGGTCCGGGCCTTAATGTAAGACCTAGGTCCCGGACCAACAATGGTCTGTTACGACTAAAATATTTCCATGCTCTGTTTCATTGTCTTCTTCCTTTAATCACTTCCCTATGGTTTCTAATGTTAATATTATGTGTTTAACTACTTATCCAAGTATCTAACTCACCTAAATCCCTCACCAAAATCAATTCTCTCACCCTACTGCTATCTCACCATTTTCACTATTTCATTTCTTTCTTCCTGTTGCAGTTCTACGAGTTGCTGCTGCTGCTTCTGATTCATTCTCATTCTTCTTCTACAATTGCTACCAGCTTCTAAGTGACATAGTTTTCTCTCTAAATTTGACATGGTATCCCCTAAAAACTTAAGGTTTCACCACACTAGTTTGTTCACTCATCAAAGATCACCACCTGTTCAACTATACCTATATGCAGACGGTTTATATATGTATATGTGCATCAGTTCACATTTATACAGCAGCAGTTTACATATTTCGGTTTGACAGATTTCAACTTATCTATACAACTAATGTTCACTGAAATACCCCGTATTTAAAAATAGTGATTAATTAGGCTAATAAGTAATTTAGAAGCTTAATTAAGTATAAATAATTATTAGGGAACAAATCCCGAAGAAAACGGATCCTTAAAATGGATTAAAGCCACCAACGAACCTTAAAGCGCGTTTTTCGAGGTAACCGGGAAAACGTGTCTTTAAGCGGGTCAAATAGACTCGTAACAATTTTGGTCAACTAAATAATCATTAATAAATATTAATGAAGCTTTAGGACCAATAAAATCAATAAACGAGAGATTAGTAAAAACTGTCAAAAACGGGAAGTTGTGGGGTAGAAACATAAATAACCAAAGTATATGTGTCCACTTTGAAAATAAAAAGTAAAAGTGATTGTGTGTGTGTGCTGTGTCCGATTTGGACCCCCTCACACCCCTCTCTCACACACTCCTCTCTTATTAACTAAAAACAAAAATAATTAAGTAAACACTCACCTCACCTTTTACTCTCTCTCCTATCTCATTTCTCCCTCTCTCACGTGAAGCCCCTCCTTCTTCTTCTCTGATTTTCTTTCTTTCTTCCATTGCAACCGATGGCCATGGAGAAATAGAGAAACCCACACAAAGCACCACCTTCTCTCCTTTGTAACTCCCTCCACACTTCTCCAAAAATTATAAAAACACCACCATTGTGTTCCTCTCTCCAAGAGCTACACTTCCATCTTTCCAAAATCCAAAAAGGAGCAATTTCGATTTTGTGGGTATATCCCATTTGAAGCTTCAACACCACCATTAGAACCACCTTGGTCTCCTTGTTCTTCTAAGGTAAAAATCTCTTCAAAAGCTCCATCTTTTTCTAGCCTAAATGGCAAAACGAAATTCATAAGCTAAACCCTTGTTGTTCCTTGTTGCTCTAGCCGATTTTGGCACCTGGGTGGAGTTGTTATTTTGTTGTTGAGCCACTCCAAACAACACTTGAACCATTGGAAGGTAATAAATATTCTAAACCCTAGAATGTACATTAGAACTTGAGTAATGTTTGATTTTAGTGTAGTATTGAAAATGTGTATGTTGGTGGGCTGTAGCATTAGAAGTTGAATTGCTAAAACCGAGAGAGAGAAGGAAGGAGAAAGAAGAAGAAAGAAATCTAGAAGGGAAACAAGGTGAGAACTCTCATGGTGTAGTTTTGTGTATATATGTATGTAACAGATTTTTATAAGTTTGAATTAAGTAGTGAAAATGACAATGTGATAGTAGTGTAATGTGTATAGAGAAAACAGGGTTTAAACCTTAAGGAACATCTTAAAACTTGTAAAACAGATTGGGAAATGAGGAGTTGAGTGCAGGAAATTTTAGTAGTATTTTGGTATTAGTAATTGAGTATGGGAGTTTGTATAGTTTTGGTTATTGAAACAGGTGAGATAAGTATTGAAATGTGAGTAAAACCATGTGGTGAGTGTATAAAATTACAAGGGAGGTTATGGCAAAATTTGTCTAGAATTAGAACACTTAGAGAAGTAAACTAGATGACTCATGTGAGAGTGTAACAGATTTTGTTTGAGTTAGATTGGTGGGCAAGTCATGAGAGGTGTGTAATGCATTAGGAGTGTTAGAAATGACATTAGAAGAGGGAGCTATTGTTGGGAGAGAGTTAGATTGAAATCTGTAGCAAAGATGCATTAAGGGGGAAAACTAAGTGAGAGTTGAAGTGAAACTAGGAAAAATATGCATGTAAATTGGTATAGAGTTGTGTGATGAATTAGGAGATGAATTAGCATGAGTTAGAGTGTTTAAAATGGGTAAAAACATGTTAGGATGTATGTAGGAAGATTGGGGAAACAATGGGTGAAATTGGAATTGAAAAATAATGTCTGTAGCAAATTCTGCTACCGACCGACCCAGAGCCGGGTCGGACCGTGGGTCGGTCGGAGCTTAAGAAACGAGAATAAACCCTTCTGGAATGGACCGACCCAGGAGCCGTGAGTCGGTCGTGGGTCGGTCGGACCAAAAATTTCTGTTGTCGAAGTTTCTGACTTCGACCGACCCAGAGCTGGGTCGGTCGGTGGGTCGGTCGGAGCTTGGACAACAGATCCGAAACCTTCTGGAATGGACCGACCCAGAGGTGTATGGGTCGGTCGGAATAGTTCTGGGTCGGTCGGGAGAAATTTCAGAGAACGAAACTTACTGGAATGGACCGACCCAGGGCTTGGGTCGGTCGGGGTCGGTCGACCCATAACTTACAAAAAAAAAAAAAAAACTAAATGATTGTAACTAGTGTATATATATATATGTATATATGTATACCCACCTATACGTATATACATGTATATGTAAGTAAGTAAACCAATGTAAGTAATCAAAAGCAAGTAAATAAAATGTAAGTATAGGAAAGGCAAGGACTTAGTAAATGTAAGTTAGGAAACATAGTAAGGGGACAAGTAAAGTAATTGTAGAAAGTTAATCATTCATTTGTATGTATATCTTAGGACTTGAATTGTGACATCGAAGGACGTTTGGAATTACGGACAACGGTGAACGGTATGAATTCCTCATGCCCCGAATGCTATCATGGCTACTCTGATTTGTGTGTTGTGTGCTAATTGATCACCAATAAAGATAAATGCACGAATCGGAGTAAATATGCTTACTTGTGAATATGTAGTGTTGTATGATGTATATCTTCTTAAATCTTAGTTTGTATACTTCATGAAATGTATGGATGATATGAAGGTGTGCATGTATGTTGCATTGTACTGTGACCGAATATGTTTATGAATGGACTTCTAACTTATTCCTAACAAGCTAACTCCTAACCTAAAATGGTAATTAAATTGGAATGAGTAGAAGTCCGATATAGTTTCGGCCACGCGTGAGGATGCGGAGTCACGAGAGGTTGGCTCCAATTCCTGACTCTTAAACTGGTCCGCGGCCCAAATCCCTTAAGTGGGTAGCATCCCGGATTAGTGAGTCAAGTAAATCCCGGATGTGGGACGGAGGAGTAGTCCCCAAGGCCGGAGGTCCCGACGACTTGACTTGAGTATAAGTAAGTAGTAAGAATGAGTAAGTTAAAGTAAAAGGAAGTTAATTGTAAGTAAGAAGAAGTAAGTAATGAGTAAAAGAGTAATATGCATTCCGATTAACCCGGATGCACAATTTGGCTAACCTTGTGAAGGTAAGTATTGTGAACTCTATTGTATTGTTGCCTTGAAGTGAATGATGTATTGTAATGTATGTATGATGGTATGTGAAGCATGTATGTATGAGTAATGAACAAGCATGTTTAGCGGTCGCCAATTAGTCGGCGTACCCTTGCTAGCAATCGGTATATGCGGAGTTAGTTTATGCGCAGCAATTTGCTGAGCCCCTTGGGGCACCATTTTTAATATGAATGCAGGTGCTAGAGAGGGATGAAGCTGCTGAAGACTTAGTTTATTTTCTTTTATCTTCTTTTTGTATGTAAACAATGAATTTGAGATCGGTGTACTGAGTAGTACATGGCTTAGATTTTTGAATAGCCGGTGTACCATGGGGTACACCTTTTTGGGATATTGTAAAGGGATTGATGGGTATAGATGAGTAGTTGGTAGATACTCATTCTTTTGGTAAACTTGGGAGGTTGTAATGAATGCACTTCGAATACTCGGTAATCCTTTGGTAGCGAACGTATTTGTAATTGGTAAGTTTGTTTTAGTAGCTCGGTATCTATTGGCCATCAGACCGTCACTGGAAGTATTAGTAGCCTGCTAGCCGCTATGGGCGGTTAGCGGCATTGTTTCACCCGCCGAAGTAAGTAAGTAGCATTCTTCCGCTGCGAACTCATTGAATTAACAGGACGATTAGACGGTAAGCATAGGATTAACGGTTGGGGTGTTACAAAAAGTGGTATCAGAGCGTAGTTACGCTCTGATGTCCTAAAGTACCGAGCATAGGAGATTACCGAGTTAGGATTTCAACCGTCTTAAGACGGATACTTAGAAACCTAACTAGGAACTACCGTTGTTACAAACGGATACCCTTGACGTTCTTAAGAACGATACCATGTTTTAATTCCAAGACCTTTGAGTCATTCTTGCGGAGCCTAATGTAACTGTTAAACATTCAGATGTCAGGAAGAGGCCGAGGCCGAGCTAGAGGCGAAGCCTCCGATGGAACGGGCGCGCAAACGATAGCCGAAATCGTTGCCGCCACGGTAGCGCAGATGCTACCCCAAGTAATCCAAGCTGTACAACAAACACAGCAGAACCAAACTCAAGCGGGACCAACCCCTCCCCCTCCACCCAGAGAAGCTAACTGGGTCAAAGCTGTAGCGGAACTCCGCCCTCCTTGCTTTAGGGGCGAGAGTGATCCGGCTAAGCTAGAAGCGTACATCTCCGAAATGGAGACCGCTTTTGAGACACTCGAAGCTCCTGCTGGAGTTCGAGTCAGGGTAGCCGCCTACTACTTGAAGGATGCGGCCATGGATTGGTGGAAGCTGGTCAAGCAAGAGCATGTCAGCGACCCCACATTCGATTGGGATTCCTTCGCCTCACTTCTTCGATCTAAGTACTATCCGGAACATGTCAAGACCAAGAAGAGGCTTGAACTTGACGCCTTAAAGATGACAGACAAGATGTCTGTGGATGAGTACTACCGCACCTTCACCTCCATTCTTCGTCTCCTCCCCGATCTTGGATACACCGGCCAGGTGTTGGTCGATCGCTTCTATGGCGGTCTGAGCCATCGCCTTCGGTACGGTATGGGCTATACCTGATTTACCTCCCTTCAGGTAAATATCGGTTGACCCTTAGTATCAATTCAATTCATTTCAATTCCTTGAATTCCTTGAATCTTTTCCTTATTCTTTTTTTTAACATCATCCCGGCTAATACCTGAAACTTCAGGAGTGTTATCACGCGGCCTCCCGCGTTGAGATCACTTGCCAGTTAAGGGATGAGGAAACCGCGCTGAAGCGCAAGGCTAACAACAAAAAAACACCAGCACCGAGGAGCAGAACCAGGGTAAAAGCTGGAAGAAGAAGAAAGGGAACTTCTTTCTCAGAAGAAGTCCCCAAGTGAGAGCAGTGCCCATGCTGAGCAGGGCAAACCAGCTGAGATCCTTCAGCTTGGTTATTCTGCACCGGTGGCAGCTAAGCCACTGAGATCACACCCTCCTAAGGGTAAATTCTACTTCCAATTCGTATTCATATAAACATCATTTCTAGTATACCCACGCACACATGTGCTAACCCTCTAACCTCAGGTTCTAGCTCCGGAGCCGCCAAAACCTTCTCCGACGGCCGCACCTATGTGTGCAGGAAGGAAGTGCAACCAGGACCATCCTGGTAAGGATTGCTACGGGAGGGAGATCAAGTGTTACAACTGTCAGAAGTTGGGGCACACTGCTAATCGATGCCCGGAGAATGGGAAGCCCAAAGGAAATTTCCAGAACTACAAGCAGAGAGAGGGCAAGGAGGTGGCATCTGGCGATTGCACCGGCCCAGCAGGCACTAGGGACAGGGATCCGGGGCCCTCAGAGGGGAGCACCTCAGAGGCAGCCTGTTCTGCATGATTGATTGACCGCGATGGGCCCGGTTCGAAATCCGGCCAAGGTAATTACCTAAACCTTTAGTCCTTGAAATAGCATGCCTAGTAGCAGAGCAATGTATGAGTGAATGCATGAGTAAATCAATGAAGTGTATATGAGAATGAAATGAAGTAGTTGAAACTAGTACTCACCGTAGATGAAATTTGTAACCATAGGAAACTTTAGTATCTGTTACCCGATACCGGTAACTGAATCAAGAAGAGATCGACATCGCCAACAAACGACTACCAACAAACAGTGTCAGGTCATCCGCCCAGGTATGA
Organism: Limonium bicolor; assembly: GCA_023374045.1. Lineage (NCBI taxonomy): Eukaryota > Viridiplantae > Streptophyta > Magnoliopsida > Caryophyllales > Plumbaginaceae > Limonium > Limonium bicolor. Next base: position 479,826,276 of record CM041777.1, on the reverse strand, counting down.
TCTATTAAGGGGGTACCTGACACCCGAAGCGCAAATCTCAATTATCGACGATGCAACGAGCTAGGAACGGGTCAAGGTGGATTTTACCACCCGATTCCCCGGTGGAGCGAAGATGAAGCTGAAATGATGTGCTTGGAAAGGACTGGATCCTTATACCAAGACATACCAGGAGACGCGAACACACGATGGAGCGACGCCACCGACAATACCTCCAGAGTTTCAGACCTCATCACGCAAGCAGTAGAACTTGCACAACAATGTGAACTGAACCAATCCCCGCACTTGAAGCGGACCTTGTATCGTCAACTTCTATGAAAAAGAAGGACGACTTGGGTTACACCAAGACAAGGACGAGACAGCGGAATCTCTTGAACAAGGAGTGCCCGTAGTGTCTTGGTCCATTGGTGATGACGCCATATTCCTGTATAGCGAGCAGAAGCGTGTGGACCTCGCACAGAAATTGGTATTGAGATCAGGAGATGTCCTAATCATGGGTGGAAACTCTAGGATGCTGTATCACGGGATCAACAAGATCAAGTTGAATACGGCACCGCCGGCAATAATCAATGCCACACACATGAAACCAGGACGCCTGAACCTTACCTTTAGGAAGTATTAAATTCATAGTATCATGTAATCTATTAGTAACGTGTATTAGAGACACGACATGTATGATGGTTGGTTTATCAATAAAGAGCAGTGTTGATTTAATTCCACTTGTGTCCACCATCAATACTTATCCAATTGTGAATCCAATAGGTTGTGGACTCGGTACCGAAGGTAACCTGAGCATCCTCACCGAAGCACAAGCCGGCAGAAGCGGCACCATTCTAACGGGAACCTTCCCAGTAAATGGCATTGATGCCAATGTATTATTCGACTCCGGCGCCTCTCACACCTTCGTATCACCATCTTTCGTGAAGAGGTTGAAGCTAGATGCGGATGAGATACCGAATTTCATGGTTACTCTCCCATCGAAGGAGCGAGTAAAGTGTACCAAATACTACCAATCAGCCACCATCGAAATTAAAAAGGAGGCGTTTCCCATTTCCTTCATCGAATTCAATGGATTGGGATTCGACCTTATCATTGGAATGAATTGGTTGGAGCGGCACAAGGGTAGAATCCTCTGCGCCGAGCATCGACTGCTGCTCAAGAGTCCTTCTGGGGTTACCGTATCTTACCGCCAGAGACCGAGAGAGCCTTCGACCACCCTTATATCTGCTATGGCTATGTACCGGGAGCTCAGAAAGGGCCAGAAGTGTATCTTGTGTTATACAAGACCTGGAGAGATCCAGAGTTCAGTGATGATGTACCGATTGTATCTGAGTATCCCGATGTATTCCCTAAGGAGCTACCCGGCATGCCACCACCGAGAGCAGTTGAATTTGAAATTGACCTTTGCCAGGTACCGGTCCCATTGCTAGGGCACCGTACCGCATGGCACCTGCTGAAATGACGGAACTAAAAGAACAGTTACGAGACCTTCTCGACAAAGGGTTTATACAAACGTAAAAAAAGGGGTAGTAGCACTCCCCCCGGCGTATCACCCTGGGGAGCACCGGTCCTCTTCGTGAAGAAGAAGGACGGTAGCCTCCGACTTTGCATTGACTACCGCGAGCTGAATGCGGTCACAGTCAAAAACAAATACCCATTGCCACGCATCGACGACCTATTTGACCAGTTGAAAGGAGCATCGGTCTTTTCCAAGATTGACCTCCGTTCTGGGTATCATCAGATTGCAATCAAGGAGCAAGACATCGAGAAAACGGCATTCCGTACCAGATATGGCCACTACGAATTCACAGTGATGCCATTCGGTTTGTCAAACGCACCGGCAAAATTCATGGACCTCATGAATCGTTTATTCAGTGAGCAGTTGGACACTTCGTTGTGGTCTTCATCGACGACATCCTTGTATATTCTAAGTCACCGAGGAACATGAAATTCACTTGAGGAAAGTGCTTGAGACACTGCGCGAGAACCAGCTGTATGCGAAGTTCTCCAAATGCGAGTTCTGGCTTGATCAGGTATCATTCCTTGGACATGTCATCTCGAGCGCAGGTATCTCAGTTGACCCTTCTAAAATAGAAGCTGTACGATCATGGCCTAGACCTAAGACTGTTACCGACATTCGGAGCTTTCTTGGTCTAGCCGGTTACTACCGGAGATTCGTAAAGGACTTCTCAAAAGTCGCTAAGCCCATGACTACATTGATGAAAAAGGATGCACCGTTTGTATGGACGGACGAGTGCGAAGTATCATTTCAGAGCCTTAAGGACTCATTGACCTCAGCGCCCATCCTTACTCTTCCAGAGGGCACAGAGGGATTTGAGGTATACTGTGATGCATCAGGCAAAGGAATGGGATGCGTACTCATGCAGCATGGCAAGGTTGTTGCTTATGCCTCCCGCCAGCTGAAGAAACATGAGGAGAATTACCCGACTCACGACTTAGAGTTAGGAGCCATTGTCTTCGCCTTGAAGATATGGCGACACTATCTCTATGGGGTAAGCATCACCATCTACTCCGATCATAAGAGCTTACAGTATGTATTCACTCAGAAAGAACTCAACTTGAGACAGAGAAGATGGATGGAGTTTCTCTCAGACTACGACATCAATCCTGCAGTATAAGGAAGGGAAGGCTAATGTGGTAGCCGACGCCCTGAGCCGTCGAGCACACTCGCTCCATTCGCTACTCGCTTCTTCTAGCTTGGTTGACGAGGTGCGAGATGCTCAGTTGAGCGACCCTTACCTAACCGAAATCAGACAAAAGATCGAAAATGGTACATTTGAAAAGAAAAAGTATGACTTCAAACTACACGAAGATGGTTTGATTCGGTTGAATGGCAGGCTATGCGTCCCCCGAAGCAATGCAGAGCTAAGGGATCGCATCCTGCGAGAGTCACATAGTTCTACATTGTCAGTCCATCCGGGAGCCTCCAAGATGTACAAAGACATGAAGAGGTACTTCTGGTGGTCTGGAATGAAGTCAGATGTGACAGAATTTGTGCTAAGATGCTTAACATGTCAGAAGGTGAAATTTGAACATCGCAGACCGGGCGGAATGGTACAATCGATGCCAATTCCGGAGTGGAAATTTCATGATATCTCCATGGATTTTGTTGTAGGACTCCCACCTGCTAGGGGAGGACTCAACATGATCTGGGTCGTAGTAGATCGCCTTACCAAGGTCGCCCGATTCATACCGATGAAGGACACCTGGAAGGTAGTAAAGCTAGCTGAGCTTTTTGATAAGGAGATTATCAGACACCACGGAGTCCCTAAGACCATAGTATCTGACCGCGACACCAGATTTCTTTCGAGATACTGGAGAGCTACAAGGGAAGCATTGGGTACAGAATTGAAGTTGAGTACCGCCTTCCATCCTCAGACCGACGGTCAGACAGAAAGGACCATCCAGACACTGGAGGACATGCTTCGGGCATGTGCCTTGGACTTTCAGGGGAGTTGGTTAGATAAGCTTCATCTTATCGAGTTCTCGTATAATAATAGTTATCACGCCTCGATTAAGATGTCGCCTTTCCAAGCTCTATACGGTAGACCTTGCCGTACACCCTTGTGTTGGGATGAGTCAAGCGAAGCGGTCATCATAGGACCGGAGTATCTTGAACAAGTGCAAGCGGAAGTACAACAGATTAGCCAATATGAAGGCAGCCCAAGATAGACAGAAATCCTATGCGGATGTGAGACGACGCGACCTTGAGTTCGCCGTGGGCGACCAAGTGTTCTTGCGCATTTCACCTATGAAGGGTGTCTTCCGTTTTGGTCAGAAGGGCAAGCTAAGCCCAAAGTTTGTAGGGCCGTACACTATCACCGAAAGAGTCGGTTCAGTAGCCTACAGGTTAGCATTACCTGAGGACTTGGGGCGTGTCCATGATGTATTTCATGTGTCACAACTCAAGAAGTATATGGCTGATCCTTCTCATGTCTTAGAGCCAGAGAGATTATCTATTGAGCCAAACATGAGATATGTGGAAACCCCAGTGAGAATCTTGGATAGGAAGACCAGAGACACTCGCCATAAGTCTATTCGAATGGTGAAGGTCCTATGGTCTAACCATGATGTCGAAGAAGCGACATGGGAGTTGGAAGATGCCATGAAGGCTAAGTACCCACAGTTGTTCATAGACTAGTTAGTCTAGCATGTAATATACGGGTACGGGTCGTACCCCTTTTAAGGGGGGTAGAACCCTTTGCTTTAGCATTGCTTCGGGGTAAGCATTGCATTTTGTATGGCACATGTAGTGCAAGTGAACTTGGTACGTATGTGTAATGTGTAGTGAATGATGTATATGTGCAATGTGTGTGTAATGTGTATCGTGGATTGTAATGTATGCGATGGTAATGGTGTATTGTGTATTGTGGTATGGTATGAATGGAAATGATGCATTGTGTATGCGAATTGTGAATTGTGCATTGTACGTGAATTGTGTATGCTTGTAATGTGAATGAAATAAACACCTCATAGGTAGTAAGACCATTAGGACAATTGGTTTGCCTAATGAGTAGAATACTTAAACTATTAACCTTGAGCAACTTTGAGGGCAAAGTTTCTTAAGGGGGGTAGATTGAAATACCCCGTATTTAAAAATAGTGATTAATTAGGCTAATAAGTAATTTAGAAGCTTAATTAAGTATAAATAATTATTAGGGAACAAATCCCGAAGAAAACGGATCCTTAAAATGGATTAAAGCCACCAACGAACCTTAAAGCGCGTTTTTCGAGGTAACCGGGAAAACGTGTCTTTAAGCGGGTCAAATAGACTCGTAACAATTTTGGTCAACTAAATATCATTAATAAATATTAATGAAGCTTTAGGACCAATAAAATCAATAAAACGAGAGATTAGTAAAAACTGTCAAAAACGGGAAGTTGTGGGGTAGAAACATAAATAACCAAGTATATGTGTCCACTTTGAAAATAAAAAGTAAAAGTGATGTGTGTGTGCTGTGTCCGATTGGACCCCCTCACACCCTCTCTCACACACTCCTCTCTATTAACTAAAAACAAAAATAGTAAAACACTCACCTCACCTTTTCTCTCTCCTATCTCATTTCTCCCTCTCTCACGTGAAGCCCCTCCTTCTTCTCTCTGATTTTCTTTCTTTCTTCCATTGCAACGATGGCCATGGAGAAATAGAAACCCACACAAAGCACCACCTTCTCTCCTTTGTAACTCCCTCCACACTTCTCCAAAAATTATAAAAACACCACCATTGTGTTCCTCTCTCCAAGAGCTACACTTCCATCTTTCCAAAATCCAAAAAGGAGCAATTTCGATTTTGGGTATATCCCATTTGAAGCTTCAACACCACCATTAGAACCACCTTGGTCTCCTTGTTCTTCTAAGGTAAAAATCTCTTCAAAACTCCATCTTTTTCTAGCCTAAATGGCAAAACGAAATTCATAAGCTAAACCCTTGTTGTTCCTTGTTGCTCTAGCCGATTTTGGCACCTGGGTGGAGTTGTTATTTGTTGTTGAGCCACTCCAAACAACACTTGAACCATTGGAAGGTAATAAATTTCTAAACCCTAGAATGTACATTAGAACTTGAGTAATGTTTGATTTTGTAGTATTGAAAATGTGTATGTTGGTGGGCTGTAGCATTAGAAGTTGAATTGCTAAAACCGAGAGAGAGAAGGAAGGAGAAAGAAGAGAAAGAAATCTAGAAGGGAAACAAGGTGAGAACTCTCATGGTGTAGTTTTGTGTATATATGTATGTAACAGATTTTTATAAGTTTGAATTAAGTAGTGAAAATGACAATGTGATAGTAGTGTAATGTGTATAGAGAAAACAGGGTTTAAACCTTAAGGAACATCTTAAAACTTGTAAAACAGATTGGGAAATGAGGAGTTGAGTGCAGGAAATTTTAGTAGTATTTTGGTATTAGTAATTGAGTATGGGAGTTTGTATAGTTTTTATTGAACAGGTGAGATAAGTATTGAAATGTGAGTAAAACCATGTGGTGAGTGTATAAAATTACAAGGGAGGTTATGGCAAAATTTGTCTAGAATTAGAACACTTAGAGAAGTAAACTAGATGACTCATGTGAGAGTGTAACAGATTTTGTTTGAGTTAGATTGGTGGGCAAGTCATGAGAGGTGTGTAATGCATTAGGAGTGTTAGAAATGACATTAGAAGAGGGCTATTGTTGGGAGAGAGTTAGATTGAAATCTGTAGCAAAGATGCATTAAGGGGAAAACTAAGTGAGAGTTGAAGTGAAACTAGGAAAAATATGCATGTAAATTGGTATAGAGTTGTGTGATGAATTAGGAGATGAATTAGCATGAGTTAGAGTGTTTAAAATGGGTAAAAACATGTTAGGATGTATGTAGGAAGATTGGGGAAACAATGGGTGAAATTGGAATTGAAAAATAATGTCTGTAGCAAATTCTGCTACCGACCGACCCAGAGCCGGGTCGGACCGTGGGTCGGTCGGAGCTTAAGAAACGAGAATAAACCCTTCTGGAATGGACCGACCCAGGAGCCGTGAGTCGGTCGTGGGTCGGTCGGACCAAAAATTTCTGTTGTCGAAGTTTCTGACTTCGACCGACCCAGAGCTGGGTCGGTCGGTGGGTCGGTCGGAGCTTGGACAACAGATCTGAAACCTTCTGGAATGGACTGACCCAGAGGTGTATGGGTCGGTCGGAATAGTTCTGGGTCGGTCGGGAGAAATTCAGAGAACGAAACTTACTGGAATGGACCGACCCAGGGCTTGGGTCGGTCGGTGGGTCGGTCGACCCATAACTTACAAAAAAAAAAAAAAACTAAATGATTGTAACTAGTGTATATATATATATGTATATATGTATACCCACCTATACGTATATACATGTATATGTAAGTAAGTAACCAATGTAAGTAATCAAAAGCAAGTAAATAAAATGTAAGTATAGGAAAGGCAAGGACTTAGTAAATGTAAGTTAGGAAACATAGTAAGGGGACAAGTAAAGTAATTGTAGAAAGTTAATCATTCATTTGTATGTATATCTTAGGACTTGAATTGTGACATCGAAGGACGTTTGGAATTACGGACAACGGTGAACGGTATGAATTCCTCATGCCCGAATGCTATCATGGCTACTCTGATTTGTGTGTTGTGTGCTAATTGATCACCAATAAAGATAAATGCACGAATCGGAGTAAATATGCTTACTTGTGAATATGTAGTGTTGTATGATGTATATCTTTAAATCTTAGTTTGTATACTTCATGAAATGTATGGATGATATGAAGGTGTGCATGTATGTTGCATTGTACTGTGACCGAATATGTTTATGAATGGACTTCTAACTTATTCCTAACAAGCTAACTCCTAACCTAAAATGGTAATTAAATTGGAATGAGTAGAAGTCCGATATAGTTTCGGCCACGCGTGAGGATGCGGAGTCACGAGAGGTTGGCTCCAATTCCTGACTCTTAAACTGGTCCGCGGCCCAAATCCCTTAAGTGGGTAGCATCCCGGATTAGTGAGTCAAGTAAATCCCGGATGTGGGACGGAGTAGTCCCCAAGGCCGGAGGTCCCGACGACTTGACTTGAGTATAAGTAAGTAAGTAAGAATGAGTAAGTAAAGTAAAAAGGAAGTAAGTAATTGTAAGTAAGAAGAAGTAAGTAATGAGTAAAAGAGTAATATGCATTCCGATTAACCCGGATGCACAATTTGGCTAACCTTGTGAAGGTAAGTATTGTGAACTCTATTGTATTGTTGCCTTGAAGTGAATGATGTATTGTAATGTATGTATGATGGTATGTGAAGCATGTATGTATGAGTAATGAACAAGCATGTTTAGCGGTCGCCAATTAGTCGGCGTACCCTTGCTAGCAATCGGTATATGCGGAGTTTATGCGCAGCAATTTGCTGAGCCCCTTGGGGCACCATTTTTAATATGAATGCAGGTGCTAGAGAGGGATGAAGCTGCTGAAGACTTAGTTTATTTTCTTTTATCTTCTTTTTGTATGTAAACAATGAATTTGAGATCGGTGTACTGAGTAGTACATGGCTTAGATTTTTGAATAGCCGGTGTACCATGGGGTACACCTTTTTGGGATATTGTAAAGGGATTGATGGGTATAGATGAGTAGTTGGTAGATACTCATTCTTTTGGTAAACTTGGGAGGTTGTAATGAATGCACTTCGAATACTCGGTAATCCTTTGGTAGCGAACGTATTTGTAATTGGTAAGTTTGTTTTAGTAGCTCGGTATCTATTGGCCATCAGACCGTCACTAGAAGTATTAGTAGCCTTGCTAGCCGTATGGGCGGTTAGCGGCATTGTTTCACCCGCCGAAGTAAGTAAGTAGCATTCTTCCGCTGCGAACTCATTGAATTAACAGGACGATTAGACGGTAAGCATAGGATTAACGGTTGGGGTGTTACATTCACACTACCATTTTGCTCATCTGTTTATACGGTTACAGTGGTTTTCTTCATTTGTTAAACAATATACATATACATACACACTTGCTCACGGCTGAACAGAGGTAGTTTTTACCTTGTTTTGCTTCTGTTTTGTTTTCTTTCCTTTCCTTCTTTCTTTTGTCTTCCTTTCTTTCTCCACCGGTTACTCCACAAGTCTAATATCATCCCACAATTTCAATACCAAAACTAACTTAACATTATTCACGGTTGAATATAAGGTTTTTAGGTCTAGAATTTCCTTTACCTCTCAAGAGTGCAAACAAAGCTTGGAGTGGTTCACGTACAAAATTCCAACTCCACCAATGAGCCCAAAATCGGCTGGAACACAAGGAGTAAATAAAAGTTTTTCTCAGATTTCGTTTTGCCTTTAAGGCTAGAAAAAGATGGCGTTTTCGGAATGTTTTTACCTTACAAGAACAAGGAGAAGGAGGCCCTTCTAATGGTAGTCTCGAAGCTCCAAATGGGGTATACCCATGAAATCGAAAGTGCTCTTTTGGATTTTGAAAAGAGGAAAATATTGCTCTTGAGGAGAGGAAGACAACGGTATCATTTTTATAATTTTCGGAGCAAGTTTAATGGGTTAACACAAGGAGAGAAGGTGGTATTTGTGTTGGTTTCTCAAGCTTCCATGGCTGTCGCAGGAAGGAGGGAAAATTCAGAGAGGGAGAGGCTGCTACGTGAGAAGAGGAAATGAGAGATAGGAGAGAGAGAATAAAGGTGAGTGTTTACTTTATGTATTGTTATTGTATTTGTTTTGTGAGTAAAAAGGAAGTAATGAGAGAGTGTGAGGGGATGTGAAATCGGACACACCAGCCCCCATGTGGGTTTTGAATTTCTTTTTACATTATTGGACACATAAGTTTGTGCTTATTACAGTTTACACCCCACTGTTACCCGTTTTTGCATTATTCACTCACCGGTACCCGTTTTCCGGAATTTTCTCGTTTAATTAATTTTATTGGTTCTAGACCTTCATTTATATTTATTAATGACTATTTAATTACTTATAATTATTACGGGTCTATTTAACCCGTTTGGAAATCGCGTTTTCTCGGTTTCCTCGAAAAGCGCGTTTTAGGATTCGTTTGTGTTTTTAATCCGTTTCTAGGATTCGTTTTCTTCGGGAATCATTCCCATATACTAATTAGGCATTAATAAGCCTTAGGAATCCTTATAATACTCTAACCGAGGTCTCGTACCTCCTATGGTTATATAACGCTTATTGTAACGTTTTTCGTTTTTAAAGCGTTTACTCATTTCTTTTGGATTTATTTTTCTTACCAAAATTACTTAGGCGCTATTAGGCCCATAAATACCATATTAGAATAATTTAATCACCATATTTAAGTTCAGGGTATTTCAGATGCTGTAAACTCTTGTGATCAGAGTAGATAGTGACTGTCACACCATACAAATAATGTCGCCAGATCTTCAAAGCGAAGACTACTGCGCCTAACTCAAGGTCATGTGTGGGGTAATTCACCTCATGCTTCTTCAGCTGTCGGGATGCGTAAGCAACTACCTTCCCGTGCTGCATAAGCACACAGCCTAGACCGGTTCCAGAGGCATCACAATATACCTCGAACCCATCAGTGCCCTCAGGGATAGTAAGAACGGGCGCTGATGTCAGGAGATCCTTCAGCGTCTGAAAGGACTGCTCACACTCTGCAGACCATAAGAACTGGGATTCCTTCTTCATTAGATTAGTCATTGGTTTGGCTTCCTTGGAGAAGTCCTTCACAAATCTTCGATAATACCCTGCCAAACCCAGAAAGCTACGGACGTCTGTGACTGTCTTCGGCCTTGGCCAACTCTTCACTGCCTCAATCTTAGCAGGATCTACAGATATGCCGCTAGCTGATATAATGTGTCCTAGAAATGACACGCTGTCCAACCAAAACTCACATTTAGAGAGTTTGGCATACAGCTGATTCACTCTCATAATATTCAACACCTGTCGCAAATGGAACTCATGATCTTCCTTGGTTTTTGAATAGATCAGAATATCGTCGATGAAGACCACAACTGAACTATCAAGATGCTCTCTAAAAAGTCGGTTCATCAAGTCCATGAATATGGCTGGCGCATTCGTCAGTCCGAATGGCATAACGGTGAACTCGTAGTGTCCATACCGTGTCCTGAAAGCTGTCTTCTCAATGTCACCCTCTGCAATCCTAATCTGATGGTAGCCAGATCTGAGGTCTATCTTCGAGAACACACTGGCTCCTCTCAGCTGATCAAACAAATCATCTATCCGTGGTAATGGGTACCTGTTCTTGACTGTAACCGCATTAAGCTCGCGGTAGTCGATGTAGAGTCGCATACTGCCGTCCTTTTTCTTGACGAACAGCACTGGAGCACCCCAAGGAGAAACACTAGGTCGAATGAATCCCTTGTCGAGGAGGTCCTCCAGCTGTAGCTTCAGCTCCCTCATCTCAGTCGGTGCCATACGGTAGGGTGCCTTAGCAATGGGGACCCGTGCCTGGCAACAAGTCGACGGCGAACTCAACCTCGCGCACAGGCGGCATGCCTGGCAGCTCATCAGGAAATAAGTCAGGAAAATCTACCACGACTGGAATGTCTACGTCCGTCACGTCGCTCTGTCTCGTGTCCTGTACATAACAGAGGAAGGCTTGTCGGCCCTTCCTAACATCCTTCATCAGGGATAGTGCTGACACGATCTTGACAGTCGGCTCTCTCCTCACACTGCGGTATGACACTGTCTTGCCGCTCGGCCCCTTCAGTAGTAGTCGATGCTCTGCACAATGAAGGCGGCCCCTATGCTTCTGTAGCCAATCCATGCCTACTATGATGTCAAAACCCAAGTTCTTGAACTCAATCAGATCAATGGGGAAGGTCTCCGTCACAATGCTGATCTCTAACCCAGTATACTGTCTGGTGCAACCTACTTTCTCCTTCGAAGGAAGGGTGACTGAAAAGTCTGAAAGCTGTTCGGGAGTGGCCCCCAGCTTCTTAGCAAATGCCGAGGAAATAAAAGAATGCGAAGCCCCTGAGTCGAACAATACGGAAGCACTAATACCATCAATAGGAAAGGTACCTGAGATTATCTCTCGTATTAGCATCGAGTCCCAATAAATCACTAATTTACTGTTGTTTGTAATTGTCATACTTGTGATGACATTACCAGACTCCTTGGCTTGCGCCATGTCTAAGATGCAGATGGTACCCTCCTTTCCATTTCTATAGCCTGAAGTTATGAATTATCGGTATCAACAAAACTGAACACAAACACTTGAAAGTAGGAAACTCTTATTTCATTCATCCAACTGTATTTTACAAGGTTACACACATAGCTACTGCTATTACATCAATACTGTCTAAAAGTCAAATTTAAACGGCCAGGTCGGATGTGGGTATCATTCACTAGAGCTGGTGGTGCGGTATTGAGCTTAATGCTCTTAATACCATGATATACAAGCCTCGACTCTCCACCAAATACCAACACATCCCCAGACTTGAGGATGATTGCTTGCTAGATCCATCCTCTTCTGGTCTCCATAAATAAACTCAGCATCATCGCCGATGGAAAAAGATACAACTGGTACTCCTCTGGTGATGGACTCGGTCGTCTCATCACGGTCCTGGTGCATCCCAAGCTTTCCTCCCTGTTCATAGTAGTTGATGATGCAAACGTCAGGTGTCATGTCGGGTAATGGATAAGTCTCACAGTCTTGAGCAATATCCATTGCGTTTCTCACCGAGGTAAGGAAACTCTCAGGTATCCTAGGTATAGATATGTCATCTACCATCCTCACCTCTCGATAAACCCTAGCTTGTGGATCCCAATCTTTTCCTAAGCACATCATGTGCAGTTTCATTCTAGAACCACTAGTAAATACAGGGGTATAAAAACCTCCTATGCCCTTACCCAAAGCTCTACACTCATTCACTATGGTGATTTGCTCATCTAGGGTTAGGAACTCTCTGAGAAGTATCATGCCCGGTCTGACCACATGACACAACTCACTAGGGTACTCTTGTCTTTCTTCCATGGGTCTAGGTGATCTCTGTCTTGTAAGTGTGGGATAGCAGATATCGAAGTCTCCTAAGAGGTCAAAGGTTTCCTAGGTAAGTTGTCCATCTAAAGCGGTAACTTAAACACACATTCATGCTAAGGTAAAGCGTGTAACAAGTAGTCATGCTTTCATACAATGGTTAAGGTTTCAAATGCTAACCTTCACCGCGCTGGGTGCTAGTGCCAGCGCCTGAAGCTCCCGCTGCATTCAGCATACGGTTGCCCGGCGGGTTCCTCTGGCCCTGGTTCTGCTGCTGCGGCTGCTGCTGCTGCTGCCCTCTCTGGGCCTGGGGCGCCGGCCCCCTCTGGCCACCTCGAGCTCCACCTCCTCCAGTAGGTGCGCTCTGAGTCCCCTTCTGCGGGCGGTACGCTCGGCTATCAGGATTAGCAAAGCACTCGAACGACCTGTGGCCCTTCTTTCCACAATGGTGGCAGTCCACCGCTTGCCCGGTGCAGTCGACACCCGGGTGGTCTTTACCACAGCGCTTGCAGTGAAAGTGGCGCTGGGGTGCAGAACCTATTATCGTATCACACTCAGATTAATACAAGGATGGTAATGGGTAGTGTAGTACACAATTTATTCACAAGGTTAGATCGCTTACCCTTAAGGGGTACAGATCTAAGAGGCTGCACATCGTAGGTAGGCCCGGTCAGCAATGGGACCTTGTCTTTACCCTTTTGGCTGGCCTGCTCCTTCTTCTTCTCCCTCCAGGAGAACTTCTTCTTCCTGTGATCGTCAAAGTGTCAGGATTAGCAGGTATAAAAGCAGGCAGTAAGTAAGTAATTTAAATGGATTAAATAACTCAAGGTGGTTCTTACTTCCAACCCTTACTGCCTCCGCCTCCAGCCTCAGTCTCTGCCTCTTTCTCTGGGGCCTTACGCTTATGCCCCTGGCCGTCCTCCCGGCTGTTCACCATCATCTCAGTCCGAGAAGCGGCATCGTAACACTCCTGTAATACATCAATAAGTTCCCCGAACTTGTAACAAATCAAACTGAGTTATAAGGTACAAACTGTCAATTAGTTTTACCTGAACCGTAGGGTACAAGGTAGCACCCATGGCGGCCTTAATAGCATATCTCAACCCGCCTCTAAACTTCTCTACTTTCACCGCATCAGAATAAACAACTCCTGGGACGAAGTCCAAGAGCCCAATAAACAAGGAGTAGTACTGATCTACTGTCATACTACCCTGTCTCAAGGACTCAAACTCCTCCCTATTCCTCTGCTTCAGATGAGCAGGATAGTACTTCTCTCTCAACAACTCCACAAATTCAGTCCACCCAAAACCCTCTACAGCAAGATAATGTGCCTTCACGGACCTCCACCACGTGCTGGCAGCGTCCTTCAGGTGAAAGGCTGCTATATCAACTCGGTGCCCAGCAGGCACATGAATGGCATCGAAGGCCTTCTCGTACTTGACGATGTATCTCTCCAGAACAGTGGGATCAGCAACTCCATCGTAGGTAGGTACTCGCGTGTCAGCTACGCTCTTCAGCCAATTGGGCTCTCTAGGTGCGGGTACGGGTGGGACTACCGGTGGTGCAGGTGGTGCTCCTATATGGATACCTCCCAACTGGGCCAGCTGAGCGAAAACGGCAGCTACCGTCTCAGCCACGCCCACGGGTGGGGCCTCCGGAGGTCCTCCTCCAGGCCCGCCGCCTCTTCCACCACCTCCTCTGCCTCTACCAGCTGATCGTCTTCCGGAAGACATCTGAAGAATTCAGAACCAAAGTCAGCTCTTGGTATAAATACTGTACTTTCTCTACCATAACTTAACTCAAATCATTCACAACTATCTCTTGGTACTGGTGTGTAAATAACCTAGGCTCACGGTACTTAAACTACTATCTCTTGTAATCAGAGCGGTACTCCGCTCTGATACCACTTTTGTAACACCCCTACTAATTCGGCTCTTAATAATTCTATAGCTGTCGTGCATAATAATATCTCGCAGCGGTAAATAATAAACTATCACCCTAATGGTGTCACTGTTATCACGCGCCCATACGGGTGATAACGATTTACCTGATAATCAACTTGCGAAACGTATTCCCGCAGTGACCACAAGAGATAGATAGTAGAACTTAAACAACTTAAACAAAACTAACATCAACAATTATTACAGACCGTGAGCATCTAAACCAAATACACCTCGGTTACACAACCCGAGTCCAAAATAACCTGAGTATCACACCGTACCAAGTCTAAATCAACCGTATTATCACAATGGTCACCTCGCTGCGACCCACCAGCTAATCACCTGAAATAAAGATGGTTTGTGGTATGGAATCAGCCCCTGCTGAGTATGTCATCACATGCCCCGTCATGCCCCCAAAGACCCCTCAATTACTTGGTCGAGAGCATGAGGTTCATTACATGCAATACCGTTTTAATATTTAAAACTGTAAAAACAATTAACAGTAACATCCATACAATAAACACAACCATCATCACGCATAATATAACCACAAGTATAACCAATGAACAACCAAGCGAAACAACGAGAGTGATAAACAAGTATTAATTCTCGTCCATGGTATAGAAACCAATATCTTTCGCCATTGTATAATTCTCAACTGTATTATTTGTTCAGTTATACCTAGTGACGATGTCTCATTAGAACGACATGTCTCTAGTACCCATATATTATGGCGGGTCACCCACGGCAGTAGCCACTCCAACGGTAGAGTCTCCGACCAACGAGCCATTCTAGCTCACGGGAAATTTTCTTGATACTTGCGGACCCGTACGCGGACATCCTGGTATCGTTTTTGTGATCACAGCGCGCACCAAGAGCCACATCCCCTTGGCTTTACTTTCCATCCTTAATTAATTATTTATTCCATCGCATCGCATTACCAAATTTTACTAACACAGCAGACCAAGGTCATTAGTCCAATCCGGAGTCTGTAAACTCGGGATCCAGTGTTAGATACGAGAGCGGCGTATAGAAAGGCCAATGCTCCGTATAAAAGTCTCGGATAATATGTATATCTTATTATCCTAGTGCTACAACGTTTTCTGACGATCCTTATATTTCATATAAGATAGCACCATAGCCGCTAGTTCGTTTTATATATATTGGTTCATATATACGAACCGGTACTGTTAACTCAACAATAGTAATAATGAGCAGCTATAAATATACAGTTCATGCATATTTAATTAAACATTCAGACAAACAATCTTATCACAGATCACACAGAAGTCTGGACTGAGGAAGCCCTCAGAGACAATCAGAGACACATAACAACATACCGTTCACCCCGATGTATTACGGTGGAGTATGAATAAGCAAGATCTTATGCTCCTTGTGTAGTCTCTAACAATCTAAACAATACATATTGTTACTGATTAGCATACCGTATAACAACACAATTCTACGGTACCCCGTACCGTCACTAACACCTCCCGGTTAACCCCCCATTATTAACTATCAATGTTGTCGGGTTTTAGGTTTAACTCGAGATTGGGAAAAGGTGTTATATTACATGCGTAGTCTTGTTTGTATATTAGTATAGTTGTTGTTAAACTTGTTATCGCATGTAACTTAATGTTTGTTTGTACATCATACAGTTTGTTTCATTATTGTATGTGTAATCCTTTGTCATGCATTATGCATCTTACCTTAGTATTTATTTTTCTAAGGTTTGTCTCTTTTTTTTAAAAAAAAAACCAATGTGGTATAATTCGTTTGTAAACTATACTTTAATTACATGAATTCTTATATCACATGTACACTCTCTTTTGAATTTCCATATCTAATGTTTATAATTCTTTTCTCCTTATCTATTATCATTTTAATTATGATAATTTATAATTATTGAACCATCACATTTTCTACACCATTACATATATTTATTTATATGTGTGTATTATGGAACTATTTATTATGGTAAGTCTTATAATCTATATTCATTCTTTTTAATGAATATCTCTTATATTATAACTGTTATAACTCTTATAACATTAAAAACCATATTATAAATTCCATTTAAAAATGTTAATATTTCGAACAGCACCTATGCTCTTAAATATTTACAAAATCCACCACTTAATTAATATAATGTCATCTTATAGTTATATAACATATCTTATGACATTTAAATCATTAAAACAATTATAACCTATAGTTATATTTTGTTTTAAAATACCAAACAGCCCTTAGTATTTTCGGCTTTCACTTATAACCACTAAACTTCTATAAACTCACAATTCAATTCCAATTTATAATACATAGTTTTCTAATCCCATTAAAACTATATATTATACATATATCTTTATAAAACCTTATATACCATTCCAAAAATTACCAAACTATACCAAAAGGTTATAAATTATTCCTAACCTTATACTTCTTTTAATTCTCGGTTTTATACATTTGTTACCTATTTGTAACAATGTCATAAAATACCATATATTATACTTATATAATTCATATGAACTCCAAATTTCTAACCAAGGACTTTACTAAACTCCATTTAGCACCCTTAATTTCGGTAATTACATTACCACCCCAAACTTATAAATCTTTTACAATTTAATAAGTATCTTATTATAAGGTAGTATTTTAATTTCTTAAATTTTCTAAACTTGGTCAAAGTCTCCTATATAGTCAACTTTGACTCCTAATACCAAATGGGAACCAATTTTTCGGTAATTTCCAATAATAACCTATACTTTTCTATTTTTACAATTTTGACCCAAAACTTTATAAAATGTTATAATTTTTATTAAATTCATTTAAAAACCCTAAATTGCTCTAAATTACCCACGGCTTCCTAATTCCTTAATAATTACGAATTGGCCCCAACTTTAATTATAAGCATAAATAAAACTAAATAAGCTTATAAACTTAAATTAAAATGGCCTAATGACATGGCCTTATTACAACCTTGAATTTGCAAAATAAATTACACAATAAATGTCTCAAAATATAGCATATATATTCGGCCTCATGGTTTAATTATTTTTCCACATAATGTCATAATTTGACCATTATGTTAATTAAATCTCTTAAATGACTAGCTTAATTTATCTTAGCCATTTTTTTTCCATTTTTAGGTCAATATGACCTATATATATTCACTCTCGGCCATATATATATATATATGCTTAAAATTACAAAAATCATAAGTTTAAGGTGTTTATACCTTGATTATCCTTGTATCTCGGCCACTTGTAGGAAAATCACCACTTGATTTAGACATGTTTAATACACAAAAACAAGATATGGTTACACTCCAAGCTTGAGCTTAACCATAAGGAATAATTAATGTAAGATTTAAGGCAAAAATCACCTTAAAAATGCAAGGGAAGTTCTAGGTATTTTCGACCTGAACCAAACACACCACAAGGTGTTAGATCCACCATATTAACATAGGAAATAGTTAGATCTCGAAATCTACCTTGTTATTAGGTTTTACCTTGGAAAAATGCCTTAAAAGAGAGTATTTCTCTTGGATCTTGGTCACCCTTGCTCCAAATGGCTAACCAACTGAATGATATGTAAATATGAAGATTATGAGTGTATAAACTCATAAAAAACAGAAGAAAAAACCGCATGGAGAGTGAGCTTAAGCATTTTTACCTTAAAATGTAGATTTGAACAACCTTGGTCCCTCTACTGGTCTCAACCGAGTTTAGCTCTTGTTCTAACCTTAGAACACTGAGAATAAGCCATAGGAATTGATGAGCCACGAAATTAGGTGTTGGTAGTGAAGAGATGAAGAAAAAGGCTAAAAATGACATTAAAACACTTACATTAGGAGCTTAGGAGCTAGGTTTGCCTTCCATGCTCAAGAACAAGCTTGAGAGCTTGAAGGAAGGAGACTCGGCTGGGCAGGGGAATCGGACAAGGAAGGAGGAAGATGGAAAGTGATAATTTGAAAAAAGTAAGTTACTATTTTGCAAAAGTCATTATTAGGTACATTATTGTCAATCAAGACTTATGCTGCCTCCTCTCTTATTGCAGCCGGCCTCCATGGTCCAAATGGGTCAATTAATTGACCATTGACCATACTTGGTCAATTTGACTCATGCGGGCCCCACTTTAGGGTTTTATTAATATTTTAATATTAAATTTGTAAAAATTCGTAAATTTCTGGAATTAAATTCCTAATATGATATAATATGATTATATATCATATTTAAGGATAATATTTTTTAAGCCCATTAAAAATCAATTTAAAAGGCAATCTCACAAAAACGTGCTTTAAGGAGTTTTAGCGCACATTTTTGTGTCACAGGGTGTTCCTGAGCTTAGTTCTCCTTGAGAACGGTTTTTTTGTGTTCCTTAATTCATTATAATACTTAGGAATCCACTTTGGATCCTATTTGAGGTCATACAATCTTATGGTGTCTTAAAGCACATTTTTGGCTTTACCGATCTTAAGGCGTGTTTTGCCTTGTTGAGATCTTTTAGATTGTTCCCCAATAATATTTAGATGTTTAATAATCATCTTAGATCATTATTATATTTTAAATATTAGGGGTATTTCAATTAGAACCCATTAAAACACATTCTCTTCATTTTTTATAGTGGTCCGGGTTTGTGTCCGGGTCTACAAACCCGGACCAATCTCTGAAATATGTTTCTGCCTATTTTTCTATGTGGTCCGGGTTTGTGTCCGGGTTTACAAACCCGGACCACCCCCTAGGATGGTCTTCTGCCATGTTTTTGCTATGGTCCGGGTTTGTGTACTGATTTTCAAACCCGGACCACCCCTGAAACTGTCAAAATTTACAGTTTTCCACCAGTTTTAACCCCTAATTCACCCCTAATCATTTCCTAATCTTTCCACACATTTCCTACATGTTTAAACACCTCAAAACATGCACTAAACCACTTCAAATCTTTAGTAAAATCCCTACTCAAATCCTTGCTCAAATTCACAAATTTTTCCATTCCCACTGTTACATTTTGCACACCAGTGCTATAGATTTTACCTCTTGGCACTTGCATTATTGTTCCCACTCTATTTGACCATTCCATATCATTCCTAGACAAAGGCATCTCTAAAACCCAAGTTCATCCTCCATTTCCAAGTTTTTGCACACTAACTCTTTCCTAGTATTTCTAAGATCCTCATATGCATATTGCTACAGATTTTTATCCTTTTCTAATCCAATCTCCATCTACCATTCCAAGGCTACTAACCCACTCAACTATACCCAAATGAACACTTAATTTTTCCCCACTTACCAAGCCACCTGAAACACTCTTTTCCTACTAAAATTTTGCCATAACCTCCCCATAAATCTTCCATATCCACATTCATCATTTCTCATTCTTTTTCAATCCTAAACTAGGCACACCCATTCAAGGGTCCTACCAGAGCATAATATATCCTCAAAACTTCATTAAAACAAAATATAGCTCCAAAATCTCAATGAACCACAATGGCTTAAAAGCTTGGCACTTAAGCCCTTAATTCAAACAACAATCCACAAATTCCCGCAACTTCAACCAACTACTTTATTTCACATAATTTGGGTTCATTATTTAATTTAACCCATCCCAAATTCCAAAGCAATCAAAACCAAGTTTAAGGTGGATTTCTTACCTTGAATATTCAAATCCCCTTTTAATTTCTCCTCTTCTCTTCTCCCATCCATTTTTGGTCACGTGGGCAATGTATTTGCCCATGCTCCAGCCCATCATTCAAGTAAAGGAAATGAGTTTAAGTAGAAACACTAAACTCATCAATTAAAATGCTTAAAACACTTAAATTGGCATTACCTTGGAAACCCTAGAAATAGGTTCTTGCCATGAATCAAAGGATGGGCTCTAATACACCATTGGTGGTTTGGAGAATAGCTCAAATGAAGAAAGAACAAGGCATTACAAGGGGTAAAAATTCGGTCAACCCAAGAAGATGGAGAAAAGTGAGATTTTTGGTGAATCTTTTTACCTTAGAAGAATGGTGAGACTCCAAGCTTCAAGAAAATGTGTTTTCCTCTTCAAATGGCTAAAACCCATGGAGGTCAACTTCCTCCATTCGAAATTTTGAAAAAAGGGAATGAAAGAGCTTGGTGAGGGGAGTTCAAATATGTAATTATTTTTGTGTTTGGAGCTTTATCCAAGCAAAAGAAGGAGGAGGAAGCCATGAATGCTCCTTCATTTTTCGTAACAGAGAAGAGGAGGAAGGAGGAGGCTGGCTTGGAGGGGAGGATACGGCAGAGAGAGGGATGGCTCAGCTGGGAAAGAAAGAAAATGAAGAGAGAGAGAAAGGTAAGGTGTTTTATGCACTTTTTACTTTTTACTTTATTTGTTTTTGCTTTTTGACTTATTTAATAAGCTAGCTAGTCAAGAGTGTGAGGGCTGATTTAATTAAGAAAACCGGCCCCACTATATGCCCTTGCTGGAGCGTTTTTCGTCTTTTACAGAAAACGCTTGTTTATTTACCCGGTTTTAGCACTATTCACTAACCGGACCCGTTTTCCGGAATTTTCTCGTTTCTTTAATTTAATGGCTCTTAAGCTTTCATTAATGTTTATTTATAGTTATTTGATGAACTATAATTTTTTACGGGTTCGTTTGACCACTTAAAGCCACGTTTTTCGGGTTTTCTCGAAAAACGTGCACTAAAGCTTTATTAGCATTTTAGTACATTATTTGGATCCGTTTTCTTCAGAAATTGTTTCCGTATACTATTTAGGCATTATTAAGCCTTTTAAATTCATCTCAGACCCTTGTCGAGGTCGTATTCCTCCTACGGTCACATAACGCTCAATTTAGAGTTTTTTGCTTTTTAAGCGTTTTTCTTGTTTCTTTTGGATTTATTCTCTTTACCAAAATTCATTAGGCACTAATAGACCCTCAATGTCATATTAGAGTAATTTAATCACCCTAATTAAGTTCGGGGTATTTCATATGTAATATATATATATTATAATTACAAAATAATTAATAAAGTTTACTTTTCATAATAATAAGAACCCACAAAATAAGTCAATAATTTTTTTAATTTACTATTTAAATTTTCTAGATAATATTAGATTAATACTAATGTCTTTAGCAAAAGGTAAATTTGATGCCTTTAGAAACCTGCGTATCCCCGACCCTCCATCCACGATTCCACTCGACCTGACCTCCTGACCTCCATCCACGATTCCAGCCTTGTTCCTCCACTCCTCTTCGCCGCGTTCCTGTCCCCGGTAACAGTCCATCTCCCCGCATTCCTCCCCCAGTCCATCCCGAGCTCGATCGACTCATCTACTCCTCCACTCCCCCTCGCATTTCGAACACCGGACAGAGACAAAGAGCCGACCAGAGGCAGAGACAGAGAGCGCCACCGACATTACTCATCCTCGGTGAGTTTTCTTTTCTTCTTCTTCTTGGTTGCTTCTTTTGGACTGAAGGATGTTGAATCAGAATTCAGAATTCAGAAGTATTATTCTTGGTGTTTATTTAGCTGTTGGTGGTTTGAACTTCTGAATTTAATCTATTGCTTTGCTTTCCCCTTTAATTACCTTCTGCTATTCAGAATTTTGAAGTGTTATTTTTAGGCCTAGAATGATATTGTTTTGTTTTCAGTTTTTTTTCTATCCTGCGGTTGCCTTTATACCAATTTCTTCCTTCTGTTTCACTTCTTCCTTATGTTTCTGTGTATCTATGTCGTTTTCCATGGAAGAGGATGAGATAACAATGTAATAGGTGCGGTCTGTTTTGGTCTGTTTTCCACTTCTTCCCCTCTTCGGCTGCTCTGGTACGTGGTAGTTAACTGGAATTTCTAGGGTTTTGGGATTAGAGTGTAATGGCGGCTGACTGATTAAGGAAGTGTAAATATGAAACCATACATTGACTGGTTAAGATTTATAGGGGTTTTAGTGTAGAAGTACGTGATTAGTGGACTCTATTATTATTCTCTCCGATTGGTCTCAAGTATAAAAGGATCAAGTAAAAGATTTTCTGGTCATTGGGATTGTTATATATAGTTGGTGCTAGTTATGTATGATTTGTCGCTATGTTTGTTGATGAAGCAAATTTCTCTTAATGTAAAAAGTAGATTCACGTAACATGGCTCTAATCTAGCGTCTACCTAAGCTTTGCTCATATGTCTCATATGGCTGGTTTAGTTTCGAGATGGGTGTACACGTATTGATAAGATGTCTACATTAGTGAAATATCCCAAACCTTAATTATTCTAATTAATCATGAATTAATTAAGTAAGGGTAATTAATGAGAGATTAAGGAATACCCCAAATAAGTAAAAGGGAATAGTACAATATTTAATTATACCCTATGAAGTCGTTAGGAAACATTAACGAAACCTGAAACGACATTATGGAGGTTTTAGAAAAGGAATATAAACGAGAATAAAATTAATCGTTTTTACATCAAAAAAAAATTTATGTCACAAACATTTTAGAAGTGAACACAAGGTCTTAAAAACCTTATAAAGTTATTTGGGTAATTTTTGAGGCAATCAAAAATTGGCTAAGCAGTCGGAATAAAAGACGAGGCGTTCTCGTCTAAAATGACGAAACGTAAACCAATTCGGAAATATATACCAATTAATAGAATTTATAAACAACAATAATAATTATTGTTTGAAAGTATAAATTAGAAGACATAAAATGGTCCGTCTCGTTAAACAGGGTAACGTATCACAAATGACACGAAAAACGGGTATAAAACGAGCCAAAAAAAACGACATTAACAATAAAAAAAAATTGGGCCGACCAGCCAAATGAGTGGACCGGCCCAGTCTCCCTTCCATCTCGGTAATATGTCTACTGACCCAAACAAAAAAAAATGTAATCAACAACCCAGTCTTCATGCCCTCACGGTAATCACCAGCCCATTCCCAATCTGGAGCCAACCC
Source organism: Limonium bicolor (assembly GCA_023374045.1). Taxonomy (NCBI): domain Eukaryota; kingdom Viridiplantae; phylum Streptophyta; class Magnoliopsida; order Caryophyllales; family Plumbaginaceae; genus Limonium; species Limonium bicolor. Next base: position 479,802,962 of record CM041777.1, on the reverse strand, counting down.
ACCCCTTTTAATTAACCCAACAACAAACAAAAAAAAATGGCCAACCCTCATTCTCTGCAATTACGGTAATTGCACCCCAATCGAACAAGGAACATACTGGCTGCGTTCTCTTGTCGCCGCCCTCCTTCCTTTCTCTGCATTCAATCCCTGAACTGGTAAACATCTCCTTCTCCTCTAAGAAAATCGACACCTCCACAGAACAAGAACACACATGCTATGCCTCTCTTCTCTCCTGTTCTTCTGATTTCTTTGGCAACCGACTGAGCAAGGAACATCTGTGCCAGCCTTCATTCTCTCCTAGGGTATGCGTTTCTAAAATTGTCAATCACTGGCCAGTTTCTGTGCAAACCGAGACCCTGTGGTAAGGATAAATCGCCTCTGTGATTCCACTTCTGGTTTATTACAAATTCAATTCTAAGTCTTTCCTATACCTCATTCTCTTCTATAGTTTCTAAACCTAGCCGACAAACAAGGAGCATATGAATCTGCGCCATCTCCATTTTTCCAGCATTCAGGCTTTGTTGTGCTCGTTCATCAGAATGGGTTTAAGCAAGGTGAAATCTTGTTTCTCTTTTGCGATTTTGTTGTTAAACCTGCGCCGATTCCAAACCTAACTTCCCCATGGTCTTCTCTGTTCGTGTATGTTGAAGAACATTAGAAGCTGGGGAATCTGGCCACGGCAAAACTGAAACAACTCCAAAAACAAAACCAATTCAAGGGCTTATTGAGTGGTGAGCAAATCTGTATTTCGGTTTCAATACGAAGGCAAATCCTTGTAGAATCTCTGACCATAGTTCAGACCATGTTATCTTATTGAGTTTCATTATGAATGTTAATCCAGAAAAAAAAAATTTAATTAATTAGTTGGGTTGAACAAACCCTAACTGAGTTGCGGTTGGGATAATGGTTGTGTGTGATATTGGAAACATTATTGAGTTACGGTTTGGGAAAGGATGCGTGGGTTTGATTCTGGGAATTTTCTTGATAGTGTTGGTACTGAACATTGGAAAGTAACTAAGTGGCTGAGTGGTTATTAGGTGTACGTGTGTGGTTCCTAACACTGCCTACTACTTTCCTTATTGTTATAAGTTGTTGTATTGTTGTGAATCTGAGAAGGAAAATTGAAAACCTAGATTTATTTAGAAGCTGAATACAAATAAAAATAGGATTATTACACCTTTCATACTTCTGTTTCTGTAACAACGAGGACTGGGTGGGAAAAAAAAAATTAATGTGTGAATACAGAAAGACACTAGTAGAAGCAACTGGAACCGTGAATCTGGTGATTTTCATTTTGTGTGTTGTTTTGATTTCAAGTCGGGATATATGTGGGCATTTTTGGAGTGTTGGTCGATTGGAAATTGGGGTAATGATGATTAACGGTGATAGCGACTGGTTTTTACTTTGGAGTTGCAATTATGAAACCATTCACAAGCTAGTCACGATTCATGTTCTTCTATTTATTTATTACTATTGCTCTTAGTGTGCGGTTAGTGGAGATTTTGGAATTATTGTGTTAGTGAAGGAAGTTAGTGTTAAGGAAGAATTTGACTAAGTCAAATTTAGCGTTCTGGTGACTAGATGCTTAAGTGATAATATGATGACAATTGTTCTGAAGGTTAAATTAGTTAGTGGCTGTTGCGGGATTAATGGAATTGGAAGATAGTGAATTGTAGGTGAATTACAAGTTTTAGGATTTTCGTTAAATATGCTAGTGTTGACTATGCCAATTAAATAGTGGTCGGTTAAAGAATATTGGATTATTAATATGCTTGTGGCTATTACCGGTTAATGGGTTAGTCGTTGAGAGATTTGGGTTACCGATATATGAATGGGTAATTAGTGACCTCAATGGTATTCTGATTTGTTTTAGGTGAATAGACATAGGTGCTAATATATACGAATTGGATTATGTCTAGGGAGATAATTGTAAAGCTTCAGTTCAACGGTATATTTGGGAAATAGAAATTAATATGAGGAATGAAATAATATTAGCATCTTGGTCAAATTAACGAGAAATACTGGTTATATACACGTCAATATTGTCAAGGTTGTAAAAAAAATTGTTGTAAATGTGGGTTAATTAAACAGATTTTCAGTGGGTCGTTAAACAAGAAAAACAACACAAGAATTCTGATATTTCTATACTATAACAGCACATACTAAATTATGGACTGGCATTAGAAATTACGGAGCATACATATACATATGTGTATACAAATATATGTGGTTAGAGGGTTAGAACTCCATACTAAATGAGGGAGGAATTAACTTATAAGATATAGTATAATTGTATTTGAATTATAAGGTTGAGAATTACTAATGTTTCTTATGTATTATATGTACATATGATGAAGGAGGGAGAGTTATAATCTTGACAAGCATTTGAATTAAGGAGATATATATATATATATATATATATATATATATATATATAATATATATATATATATATACATATATATGTGTATATACAAGTATATACACAGTTGGTAATTGAATTGGGTAGAGCATGTATATATATATATATATATATAAAAGCTTGATATATGTATATATGACGGGTGAACGTCAGAGGATGAGACTATATATATAGGTGAATGAATACACATATGTACATAGAGTTAAACGATTAAGACAAAAGGAACTTTATTAATTATACGGGACTTAGAAAACTATGAGGATTGGAATGTATATATTAGTGTGACGTTAAATTGGTGGGGACATACTTACATTAAGTATATTAATTAATGGGGTTAAAGTTTAAGTTACGAAATATTTGAGGAACGATATAACGTTAAATACAATTTGAGGAGGGAATTATCAGTGAAAAATCATAAATATTAAGGGTGAAGGTTGTGTATGTTGGGTAGATACTAAGAGGTTTAATGTAATATTGGTACTACATTGGAATTGTTAAGAACATACATGTATACATATATATACAAGTATACAAGGTTAATACGTTAAACTAGAAGAATTATACAAAGAGAAATATGTTACATACAGTAAAGAGATAACTCACGAGGATTAACATGGGAGTCGTTAAGTATGAGGTTACATAGTATAACACTAAGAGAGACAACTTTATTACCACATTAAATATTAAGAACCTTAAGGCGTCAGAAGTTGAATTGTGAAACTATATAATGTAGTTGGTAAATTAAGTTAAGAGAATTAACTTGATTAACTCCGTATGGAGTGCCGCATGGATAACCCCATTAATGATTTGTGATTAATTAATGGGGTTAACTACGAAGGTTGGTAGATATACGGGAAATAGAATAGTGCATGAAATTATAAGGAATTAATGCGTAGTGTATTATATTCCAGACTTGGGGATTTAGAGAACGGACGTGGGACTTCACGTTAGCGTTTCTCCGGTGTACGGTATGGTTTCTTGCAGCCTTCTTGCTACCGAGTTATACTCAGCTTGTGTGCTAGCTGCTTGTGTGAAAAATGACCCCCAAGATTAAAACATGTAAACTGGACTATTATTGTTGCTTGTATTTGTGTGGTGAATAATCCGTCTTGATATTTGTCGTGCTGCTAACTACACGGTAGAGTAGCCTGAGATACGAGGAAACGAATTAGATCATAAATGGAGAGTTCAATGAGATTAAGCGGAGGGATTATATGAGTGTAATATCGAATTACATCTTCCGTATTAATTGTTAACGACATCAAAGTGATGTCCCAAAGTAACAAAGGGAGAGATTATGAGAATTGACTAACGCTAATTGTTGGGGGGACGAGAGGATCCGGGTAGACCGGGCACGCGTGTTTATTGGATTGAGAGGGTGGTATCTATAATAGGACCAACCTCGTTGGAGTGCGTCTACGGACTGCGCTGCCCCGGGGCCAAGCGATTGGCTCCCCGTCTTTGGCATATGATCATTGACAGGGGTGAGTTATATGTATATATATTTTATGTATATGTGCCACTATCGGCACAGACTGTTGGTTTGTGAATGCGTAGTATTCGCTTGGTACGGGCCACCTGCCCTAAGTTAAAACTGTAAGCAGTCTCAAAAATTCAGACTGTCCTGAGAACTCTAAATGTATATGCACAATTCCGTTGTGTAGATTGTAAGGAAAATATTGGAATATAAACAACACCAATGAGAGCATTGCACTAATTGAGCAGAAGAAGGCTAACCCTGTTGTGACGATTTGATCCCGTTGAGTAGGATCACTTGTTGATTGTTTGTTGACTATGTGATCGGCATGCTGAGTGTTTACAGTGTTTTATTATATATGCATGTCTGTTAATAAATTAACTACATGTTCATCCGACCAATTAGTTGAGTGTAGCCCGGTCGCACGTGGGCTACACGATTCCATACCAGCAATTCGTTTTGCTGAGCCATTTCATGGCCAACCATTCACAGGTACGCAAAGGAGATTAGACCCGACCGAGAGTAGGCGGGGTACACTTAGGACTTGGGATTCGTATTGATTTCATTATAAGTTGTATTTAGAAGGGTGTTGTATTAATTAAGACTTAGCGACTCGGTATGTAATTTAAGGAGATTGTAATGTATTTCCAGTCATTCAGACCGTAACATGTTGGGAGGAAAGGTCTTGTCAGTCACGTAGGTGGCTGGCGGCGGTAACACCGAATCTGTTTAAATTATTTCCGCTGTGGTTTGTTGATTATGTTGGAGGTTATTAGACGTTAATTACGGGATTTAGAGTTGGGGTGTTACAATTAGTGATGTTGCTATTTTTTTCTTAACAATGAGGTGTTCTTTCTAAAGTTATAGTGTGGTAGATTGGTGAGCTTCGTATGGTTGTTCTGTTACTTCATTTAGTTCAAATTGAAGAATGTCATATTTCCTTACTTCACTACTTCTATCGGTTGATGTTGAATCTAATGTGGTGTTTAGGGGCTGACCTTTTAATGTGTGATTATTGTTTGTCTTGAATACAAAATATTACGCTCTGTTTGTCATTTCATTTACATGTTGCGTATAATTGGCAGGGAAATATCTATTGATCCACCACTTAAAGAATGAAGTTTTTCCCCTTGTTCTTGCGACCATTCTCGTCGTATAGTGTCTTCAGGTCGTATTGCTCCAATTTAGTACCCACTCTCTCGACTGTCAAGAGAGATCCAACTTCGGAGTTTGATGCTAGGTTGGTTGGAAAGATCATTCATATTCTCAAAGAAGTGAACCCCATTGAACCTCATCTTGAATTACTTGCTCACAAGCTATCTACTAGGATTGTCTCTTCGGTAATTCAAAACCCACCTAATTTGCAATCGAGTTTCCGTTTTTTCATCTGGGCGACAAGGAGGAGATGGCTGAAGACATGGCAGCTCCACCAGCTGATTATAGACATGCTTCTTGGTGAAGGAGAGGAGGGTGGGTTCAATTTGTATTGGAAATCACTCGAGGAACTCAAAGACAGTGAGGTGCCAATCTCATCTGATGCCTTTCTTGTGTTGTTTTTGGGTTATTGGGAGGCACAGTTGGCAGAGAAGGTAGTGGAGGCTTTTGGTAGGATGAGGCATTTTGGTAGCCAGCCTAATGTGTATGCATACAATTGTGTGTTATATCTTATGGTGCAGAAAGATGTGATTGTATTAGCATTGGCCGTTTACAATCAGATGGTGAAGTCCAATTGTAGTCCAAATCTGGCTACTTATAGCATTTTGATTGACGGTTTATGTAAGATTGGGAAGACCCAGGATGCCCTCAAATTGTTTGATGAGATGGCTCAGAGGAGCATATCCCTGAACAACGTCACTTATACCATTGTCTTGTCTGGCCTTTGTAAGGCTAAGAGAGTGGATGATGCGGAATTGTTATTTAACAAGATGGCAAGTAGTGGTGGCTGTTCTCCCGACAAAATCACCTGCAATGCACTGCTTAACGGCTTCTGTAAGCTAGGTAGGATGGATGAGGCATTCACGCTGTTGAAATTGTTTCAGCCATATGCATATACTCTTGGTATAGAGGCATATAGCTGTATCATTGATGGTTTATTCAGAGTTGGAAGGTTTGAGGAAGCCAATGGGTGGTTTAAGAAATTCTGCCGGGAAAACATAAAGCCTGATGTTGAATTGTACACTGTAATGATTCGGGGTTATTCCGAGGCCGGTAGAGTTGAAGACGCTTTGCAATTTCTTAAAGAGATGAGAAAGAGAGGTCTTGTCCCTGATATGCAGTGTTATAATGCTCTAATTGAGGGTTATTGCAAACTTGGTTTTGTTGATGATGCAATGTCCCTGATGGATGTGATTCCGGAGAAGGGTTGCTTCCCTGATGCATACACCTACACAATCCTTATCCGTGCTATGTGCGAAAAGGGGCTAATTGAGGATGCGAAGCATATTTTTGAGGAGATGGAGAAGCGTGGATGTTTTCCTTCAGTCGTCACATTTAATGCCTTCATTGATGCACTAGGTAAAGCTGGTGATCTGGATGCAGCTCGCCTTCTCTTCTGCAAGATGGAGATCGGAAGGAATCCTCCACTATGTCTTCTCTTATCTCAGGGTGCAAATCGTGTTGTTGATAGTTCAAGCCTACAACAACTAGTTCAACGGTTGTGTGATTCAGGGTTGTATCTCAAGGCCTATAAGATTCTCAGTAAACTGATTGGTAATGGAGTTGTGCCTAACATATTCACCTACAACATCCTCATCAATCACATGTGCAAGGCTGGTCATACTAATGGAGCTCTTAAACTGTTCAAAGAGTTGCAAGTCAAGGGACTTTCTCCCGATTCTGTCACTTTTGGAACTCTAATTGATGGCCTCTACAGGGTAGGTAGGGAAGAGGATGCCCTAAAGATGTTTGATCAGTTCATGAAAAATGAAACTTCACCCAGCTCATCTTTGTATAAATCACTTATGACTTGGTTATCACGTAGAGGTAAAGTATTGATGACTTTTACTCTTTGGCTGACATACTTAAGGAGCCTTCAGGGCCAGGAAGATGAAGCACTAAAACTTATCTCGGGGCATCTTGAGAGGGGTGAGGTGGTGAAGGCTGTTGAAGGATTGATTGAACTAGACTTTCGGTTGAAACAGATTGATTTAGGACCCTATACAATATGGATTATTGGGCTTTGTGAAATAAAAAGAATAGACGATGCACTAGATATATTCCATCTTCTTGTAGGCCGCCGAGTTAATGTCACAGCTCCGAGCTGTGTAATGTTGATAAGATGTCTATGCCAAGAAGGAAAACTAGCTCAGGCAGTGGATGTTTTTCTATATACCTTACAAAAAGGACTGAAGTTAAAGCCGCGAATTTGTGATTATCTGCTCAATTCTGCTTTGCGGTATGGCAGTGACAGGAGTTATGTAATGGATCTTATTAGAAGAATGGAATTGAGGGATATGACATGGATAGCTGTATTTATCCCACTACGAAATCACTATTAGAAGAATACTTATACTCTGTAGAGTATACCGACTTGGCAGGATAATTGCACCCTTCATCTCCAGTAAGTAACTCGCTGCCACCTCTATTTCAATTGCGAAGTACATCTTTGGTTTTCATGTGAGTTTATTTGATGGATTTGTTTCATAGAGATGGAGTTGCTGATGTACGTGGGTGGCCCCAGTGTACAGCTATGAGGGACATTCTTTGGATGAATTTTAAAATGTCTCTTGCAGATCAAGATATCACTGTGAATGGTACAGCGAGAACAGCCATCATTGAGTCACTGCCTGTGCAAGAGAGACCCATTTTGATGTTAGTTTTTGTTTTGTTTCACCTAGGCCATATTGGGAGAGATGGTACTGCAGAGAACTTTTCAGTGGCATATGGCAACTCAATCCATTTGATGTTATTCCCCCAAACTGCCAGATACTGCACTATGAGCAAGATATTGTGGGGATGGCACAACTATCCTACTGTGCGTGCTAAATTTTTACATCGAAAGGACTTGAGTTCTTTAAGAGGAAGTCCATCTGCTTGCACTGTAGGTTTATTGCATGCTTTTCATTTATAATTCTTAATCTGCTGCGATTTAAATTATGTAAGGTTCTAGCTTCCATTTTTCAGAGGCTTTCTTTTTCTATCATCAGAAAATAGGTAGGCTCCTGGCCTCTTATTAACGTCTAGATGTTGAAGATGATGATGAAAATGACATAGGTGATCTAAGTGGGGAACCTGAGAAGGATTCATTAGCTCTCAAATATACGAAAAAGTTGGGCACACTGATGCATATGTAGCTTATGCATCCATTCGTGCAGTTAGTTAGGACTGGTAACTTGCTTTTTTTTCCATCATGTGTACTTTTACGAGTACACTGCTCCAAAAAATGATGACCTTTTTATCCTTGAAGCTTATACATGCACACGTATATGTTGGAATGTATTCCATATTGTTATTATCATATCAATTTTTAAACACAGCATTAATGACTTTTATAGGGTCTGAGCGAGCTTATGCAACAAAAATCTTTCACTGTGGAAGATGGATGCGTCAGCATGTTGCTGCTGCTATCGAGAATGTGGTATCTTATCGCTTCTTTTTATCTCAAGTTTGGTTTCCTTGTCCTCTGATTTAATAGATCCATTCAAATCTAAAAGCTGTATCTGCTGGAATCCTCCAAGTACCTCTGTTCAGATGGATCAACCATTTTTTCAAGCTGTTTTCACATGGAAGTGAGTTCTTGAACATGTACGGTAACACTACGGGACTCCGAAGCATCTTGTTTGGTATTTCTTTTTGACGTAATTGACAGGGAATCCAAAACCTTGAATTTCGTCTTGTGATGTTGCAGTATCGTTCACATCACATAAAAGTGAACGGTATACTGAGGTGGTTCATGATGTTCTTGAGGAGACGTTAGAGGAACAGATGAAAATTCACTCTAAATTGAAGGTAAGCAGCGGACAAGCGGTAAAGATGGATGCAACAGTCGTGCGGTTTGGCAGTCAAGCAGCGGTTCTGCAGAATAAAAAAATAAAAATAAAGTTACATTCATGATATGCGCATGCTATGATTCCACTAAGAAAAGATATGTTGATGGGTGATAGCGTTGGGCATGTGATGTGAATTGCCTATGAAAAGTAGGTGCCAGTCTTGAGAAGGTGAAGTGTGGAAATGAAACCGTACTTGATTTTTTTTAATAGAAGACCTTGACGCATGTGAGCAAGTATTATTTTCTTCCTTGTCAATACTGTCGTCTCACATGGGTCTATGTTGATATGTTGTGCTTTGGCCTCAGCGATGTAGCTCTAGACTGACGGTGAATGTCTTGGGTCGTCTGTGTGAAGACTGAAGAGCCACATGCATATATGATTTATATGATGGCCTTGATTTATATATGCACAGTATTGGTTTGTATGGGCTCCGAACTGATTTGTATAGGCAGTGGATGTTTACTATATATGTACTGAAGTCAAGGCTGGGAATTTCTAATTATCTCCTCAACTCGGCTTTGCATCGTAAGTGCTAGGGCTTTGCATCGTGAGTGCTAGGTAGGACATGTAGTGTTATTATTTAGCAATCACACTACTGGAAGAATACTCGAGTTTATTGGCTTGGTTGGAAGGATGATTTGATTATGCCCTTTCATCTACATAGTTTGTTGGCTTGGAGTGGCTGATGTACATGCCAAACTGTCTTATGGAGGTGTCCCAGAGGCCCAACTGTGAGGGAGATTCGTTAGCCCCCACCCATAACGGTATCGAGAAGGGGCCTTAGTGCCCTTAATGTAGAAATGTATACATTAATGGATTTGATTATAAATGTTTGCTTAGACAGGACCAAGATTTGGGTAAAAAAAAAAAATGACGCAGAGACTTTATCATAAAGGTTGTATATGTTGTGTTTAGAAAATAAGCTCAACTTTATTTATTTATGTCCGTGGACATATTACAAGGTTATCCTCCCTTTATTTGTTTCCGTACGTCTCAGAGGATTAAAAAAGTAAGGACATTCGTGTCTTATCTTAGGGAGCGTTCGGTAAAACGCTGTCATTGCTGCGTTTGTGAAGTAGCTGGCTGTGGTTAACTAAAGTTACTTTAGTTAACAAATAAAGAGTGGACATGTGTTTTTGGATGGGACTTTATTATAAGATTGGACAAATAAAGAATGGACAAATAAAGAATGGACATGTGTACAAGCTTTATTATTAAAGCTAGATGAATCTCTTCTAGCTTCATATCGAACGGCACCTTAATGTTCTCACCGAACAGATTTTAGGAATTGTGTAATTTCACCATAAAGCTCATCATGTGTTGTGTCAAAAGATTAAGGTCGTTGTCGAACAGGGCCAAAAATATAAAGGAAGCAATTTCCTCACCTACTGTGCTGGTCGCAGCTGGGAGGATCCATTTGCATTCCCCATGTCGTATTCAACTGCTACCAAGACCTTTGCGGTCAGTTCCTTGACCTTAAGTGCCCATAATCCAACTTCAAACTTTAGGTGTTCGATCACATTTAACAAGCTTTTCTACCTCTCAATCCAAATGGACACGTACATTCAACCGACCTTGGGAAGTATGGTATTATTTATTCCACTGGACATAATTTAATAGGCTGGAGTATTTTTCTCTCAATAGCCTCTGGTATAATGTTGTCATGAGAGTCTTCTAATAAAGCCACCAATTCAGCACATATCTGAGAGGACAAGTTTGGCTACTCTTCTCACCTCATTATTAACCATCACCTTGGGACGATCTTTATCTTCACCCAACATTACAGTTCTTGCCAAGATGGGAGGTGGACATGATGCAATAGCGGCTCAGCTATGGGATGATCTTTATCTTCGCCCAAGTTGAAAACTTCTATTGTGGTTTTTTGGAACCACGCCATTATGGCATGGCCACAGCCGGGCCCAACACGGGGATGGTTCTCTAGATTTCATCTTTTTATCTCCCAAGATGAGGCTTTTAGGTATTAGATATTACAGGGTTATCTCTTCACATTGAAGAAATATTCAGACATGTAGTGGCCTGATTTTACAGACCTCCATGATCACAGAACCGAGGTAACAGGTAGATAACCCATTTTCTTTGGAAATTAAAGGGTGATGTACACGGAACAAAGGAGCATATCCTTGAACTACATCACTTATAGCATCATCTGGTCTGGCCTTTGTAAGGCTTAGAGAGTGGATGGTGCAGAATTGTTATTTAACAATATGGCAAGTAGTGGTGTCCGCTCTCCCGACAAAATCACATGCAATGCACTGCTTAACGACTTCTGTAAGCTAGGTAGGATGGATGAGGCATTTACGTTGTTGAAATTGTTTCAGCCGTATGCATATACTCTTGGTACAAAGGCATATAGCTGTACCATTGTTGGTTTATTTATAGTTGGAAGGTTTGAGGAAACCAATGGGTGGTTTGACAAAAGCTGCCTGGAAAACATAAAGTCTGATGTGAATTGTACACTATAATGATTTGGGGTTATTCTGAGGCTGGAAGAGTCAAAGACGCTTTGCAATTTCTAAAAGAGATGAGAAAGAGAGGTCTTGTCCCTGCTATGCAGTGTTATAATGCTCTAATTGAGGGTTATTGCAAACTTGGTTTTGTTGATGTGCAATGTCTCTGATGGATGAGATTCCGGAGAAGGGTTGCTTCCCTGATACATACACCTACACAATCCTTATCTGTGCTATGCGTGATAAGGGGCTAATTGAGGATGCAAAGTATATTTTTTAGGAGACGGAGAAGCATGGATGGTTTCCTTCACTTGTCACATTTAATGCCTTCATTGATGCACTAGGTAAAGCTGGTGTTCTTGATGCACTTAGCCTTCTCTTCTGCAATAATATAGAGAAAATACACTATATACCCATGATTTGATAAAATTGTCATAGTATCAAGAGTTTATAAAAATACAAAAGGGAAAATTACATCCCCCACCCATGACGTTTTGCGAAATTACACACCCCACCCACGAGGTTTTGAAAATTACTTTGCCCACCCATGTGGTTTCCGCTATTTTACATCCAACAACTTTTCTAATATTTGATCAACTTAAAAGATGGTTAAATGTCATCCAAAATTGATGAAACTTTACATGGACGATGCTAAGGTGTTATATTTTGGTCTAGCGTGAAATCCAAAGTTTTTTAAGCTCATATGTGATCTGTGGGACCCAATGAAACATGTGACATGTGAACGTGTATTCATTGGGTCCCACAGGTCATATACGACCTTAAAAAACTTTGGATTTGGCATTGGATAAAAATATAACACCTTACCATCATCAATGTAAAATTTTATCAATTTTGAACAACATTTAAGCCTCGTTTAAGTTGATCAAGTATTAAAAAAGTTGGCAGATGTAAAATAGAGGAAACCACATGGGTGGGCAAAGTAATTTTTGAAACCTCGTGGGCGGGGTGTGTAATTTTGCCAAACGTCATGTATGATAATTTTTTAAATAATTTAAAAATTTTTGTACTTTTGTTGAACATAACAGTATATTTTATGATATTTCCATAAATTTAAGGGCATACAATGCAAATTTTGTATTCTTTTTTTTAAGATAAAGGTTAAATTAAATTACATTAGAAAACCAACAAAACTACAATTTAAGAGATTATTCTACCTGAAAATTTAAGTGCATAAAGTGTATATTTTGTTTTGATAGCAACTCTATGTAAATATATCCTTTTCCATAATTAAGCTGACTTCTTACCATGTCTATCAATTCAACTAGGATGTGTTCACCTTGAGCCGAGGAAACCGAATGAAATCAGAAAAGAGAATGGAGAGGAAATGAAATAGATTTCCCTGAATCAAGAAGTCTGTTTGATAGCACAGAAACGGAATGAAACGAATGAGGCCTTTGGGGCGGGGGCCAAACAAAGAAGGGGAAGACGAGTGGACAGGAGAAAGAAGAGAGAGAGAGAGGAAGAGGGAGCGAAGGGGAGGGAACAGAGACGAAGAGGAGAGAAAGGAGAGAGCAGAGACAAAGAGGGAGAAAGGAGAAAGGAGAGAGAGGAAGACGGAGAGAGAGAGGAGAGAGACAAGAGGAGGAAGAGGAGAGAGGAGAGAGAACAGGGGGAAAAAGGGAGCAGACAAGAGAGAGATATTTATAAATTATATATAAATATTTACTTTTTAATTTTGTAGTATTTAAGTTATAAATAATATTTATAACATAGATATATTATATAATAATTTTTATTAATATATATATTATATATAATTTTTATTAATATATATATTATATAATAATTTTTATTAATATATAGAGAATTACATGCCTCACCCATGACGTTTGGTGAAATTACACACTCCACCCACGAAGTTTCAAAAAATTACTTTCCGCACCCATGTGGTTTCCCCTGTTTTACATCCAACAACTTTTTTCCAAATTTTTGTTCAGTTTAAAAGATGCTTAAACGTTGTCCGAAATTGATGAAATTTTGCATAGAATATGCTAATGTGTTATTTTAATCTTATGTCAAATACGAAGTTTTTTAAGCTCACATGTGACCCGTGGGACCCAATAAAGCATGTGACATGTGAGCACATTTTCATTGGATCCAACAGGTCACATTTGAGCTTAGAAAACATTAGATTTGTCACTGAACTAAAATATAACACTTTAGTATCATCAATGTAAAATTTCATCCATTTCGGACAACGTTTAAGCATCTTTTAAATTGAACAAAAATTAGAAAAGTTGCTGGATGTAAAACGAGGGAAACCACAAGTGTCGGAAAAATAATTTTTGAAACCTCGTGGGTGGAGTGTGTAATTTCGCCAAACGTCATGGGTGAGGCATGTAATTTTCCCTATTATATATTATATAATAATATTTATTTAAGATGTACATAATTTAAATAAATTTTAATATAAATAATATATAAGTATAACTATATATTAATATTTTTAAATTTTATAGTTTTTAAATTTTAAATAACATTATTAATATAGATTAAAATATTTAATTAAATTGCAAATAAAATATATATAAACATATTATATATTATATATACATAGATATTTAATTAACTTTATAAACAATATATATACTTTTTTATTTTTACAGTTTTTAAAGTATAATTAATATTTATTAAAATTAATATATACTCTCCCCTGTTCTAAATATTTGATTTTCTAGCTGTGGGCATAAGAATTAAGGAGAAAAAAATAGATCATTTTCCCTTACTTTTTGTATTGGGAATTGAAGTAATTTGAAAAGTATAGATGTGAGATAAAAGTTGAGGAGTAGAATTAGAAAGTAGATGACCAAAAAAGCTAGAACATCTTATATTTTGAAAAGAGTGGGACAAAAAAAAAATCATATTGAGAACATGAGTGAGTATAATATATAATATTTGTTCATATTTATTTAAATTATAACTAATATGTATAAATGATTATATATATTAATATTTATTTGAATTTTTTAATAACATATATTGTTATTTCAGAATTTTATAGTAGTGTTATTATAAATAATATTTATATACAATATTTGTTCATTTTTCAAATATAAATATTATATATTAATATTTTTTAAAGTTATATATTAATAGTTATTTTAAAATTATAAATGATATATATTAAACATTTAATATATATATATATATTATCTTCATATCCATATTTATATAAAAATTATAAACAATATATATATTAATATTTCTATTACATATAAATATTTTATATTAATATTATATAAATTATGTATCAAATATTAATATTCATATAAATTAAATAACATATATATTAATATTTGTTTATGTTAAAGATGATGATAGGGGTAAGATGGAGGAAAGGGAATACCATTCCCTAGGATTGTGGGGGAATCACTAAAGAGGGATATGGAGATTTTTGAAGCTTGAAGTTGGGGAAACGGAATCACTTAAAATACAAACCACAAAGGGAATGAATCCGTTCCCTTTGTTGATTACCCCAAAGTGAACACACCTTTAATGTTTTCAAGAAAAAGTAAATAACAATGTGTGTATTTAGTATGCGCAGTCTGGCACTTTTAAGACCCTAATACTCTAATCCCAGCCTGATATGTGGTGAAATAATACTATTTTAAGGTCTTTATTCACCTTCATTTTACTTGGTGCATAACCTATTTCACCACTTAATAGAGTGTTTTTGTGATTAATAATGAACTTATAGAGTTTGATTTCTTGATAGATAAAAGCTCATTTTGAGCATAATTTTGGGTTCTTTTGGAGCTAGTGGAATGCATCAACAAATTCTCCATCTCTCAAGCTTTCCAACGCCGCAAACGAGGAGTAATTCCGAGCTATAACGAAGATTCTAGGCCCCACGCAAGTTAGAGCAAATCACTGGAGCCGGCCGACTCTGCTGACCGGCCCAGGGTGGGTCGGTCCAACTCATCTGAGAGCTACTGGAATTGATCGACCCACTGGACCTAGGGGTGGCAATTCGGGTTAATGGGTCGGGTTGAAGCTCACCCATACCCGACCCGATTAAAATTGTATTGACCCATACCCGACCCTATAATATTCAGGTTACAAATTATCAACCCATACCCAACCCATATAAAATGATTAAACCCATACCCGACCCGTTTAACCCAACATAATTAGGCTATGCAAAATTTAAAAGACCTAGAATTAAATTTTTTATATGATTGCTCAAATGGAGTTACAAATGAATGAAATCATACATTCAATATGGTAAATATTCCAGAGTTTTCATTATCCTCCGTCTTTTTTCTATTTCCACATACATGTCGTGCTCAGTGGCACTTAACAGAAGAAGGTGATGTGTACGCGTCTGGGCCAAATATAACTGTATTTTCTTCTTCAGAATATAGAATCAAAACATAGACAAAAATCTTCAGAGTACAGAAGAGATAGGACCACAGTGGGAGCTGTGGAGGAGAGAGCAGCACACTGTCTTTTGACAATCCACATAACGAATACTCTTGTTTTTGCTTTATAAAGAAATACAACAAAGTAGTATTATCAAATAAACAACCTCTCATCAAAAAGATACTACATAATCTGTATTATACTAATAGTAGGTTAGCACTTACTTAGTAATATATTTATATTTTTATCTAATTATTTATTTATTATTATTTTTAATAAAATAAAATAAACGGGTCGGGTTGACTACGGGTTAGGACTTTAAACCCATACCCAACCCACAAATTTAATAGGTAACCCATACCCGACCCAATAATTAAATGGGTTAATAATCGTGACCCAAACCCGCTATTTTCGGGTTGGGTATGGGTCGGGTTATCGGGTTGGGTAAAAATTGCCACCCCTAACTGGACCGATCCAGAGTGGGTCGGTCGGAACTTAAAAAAGGCACGTGCCTTCGTCTCCAGAGGGCCGACCGACCCACGGGACCGACCCAGGGTGGGTCGGTCGGACCTAAAAACCTGCTGTTAAATTGCTCAGAAGAAGAAGAAGTGAAGAGCAAGCTCACCTTCCCCAAGCTCCTCCACCACCTACAATGGCTTCTTCTATCTCTCTCTTCATTTTATTTCTCACCATGTTTGAGTAGTCTTATTTTGCACTTTGGGATGGGGATTTGACCCTAAATCCCCCAACTAGCTTGTGAAACCTACACTTCATTTATGAAATTTGTTTTCTCTCTCTTATTATTTAATGTTATAACTTGATCATTTATGGCATTTATGGAGATTTCCAATAACACATGAGTTTGAGTTGGAGATTGTGACCAAAGAGAAAGAGAGAAACCCTAGATTGGTCTATCTTGATTAGTTAGTGAAATTTGGGGCTTTTGTTGTGGACTTGCAATTAATGCTACTTAGTGATTTAAACTCTACTTGATTAGGGAGTTTGAAGTAGTTAAGTAAGATTTGACTCTTCCATGATTTGGAAAGTCATTACATTAGTCCTATTAGACAAATTGAGTGAAGTGGGTTTGAAAGTGAAGTTGGGATGAAATTAGGTGACAATATTCATCCTAGGTGTGGAGGGTGATTTTTCGGTATAAGGGGGGGGGGGGGGTCTATCTAAATGGTCTAACTAAAAAGCATAGATCCTAGAAATTGTCGTTCTGTGGATGGTGAAAACCCTTTAATCTGGCATCCCTCAAATACCTACTAAATCGTCCGTCTTTCCCAGAAAGCATAAGGGAGAGTGCAAGTGAACACTACACCCGCTCTCAATGGGCCCCACGCGGACTGATGCCTCTATAAGGCGGAATTGACTAGAGTCGCCACCTAGTTTGACCTAAGATACTAGGAAGGAATGGAAGGAGGGTTCTAAGAACCGTTGGTTGACTCTGAGATTGTTGCCTACGGATAGGATTTATCTGGTCATTTGTAGAGATTCTATTGTGGGTTCGCACTGGGTTACACCCCTTAGAAGTGGCAACGGCCACGACTTCGGATTAGTGCCCGAGGAAACCTCGGTCTTCAATTGTCGGGATTGCCTTCTTTCAAAACCTTTTTAGAGAGATTCGTTTCAAAGTGCCACAAGGATAGGATAGAAAGGGAGTATAGTGTGGAGAGTTGATGAAGCGAGCTTTTCCGCCAAGCTAGCGTCAAGAAGAGGAATAGATGAATTCGGATGAGTATATAATGGAAGATTTGGGAAAATTCTAAGCTCGAGTGAATAGACAAGACTTGGAGTCTGATGGTTTGAAGTTCGTGGGAGCCGAAGAGAGTTTGAGCATTTTGAGAGATACGAGAGCCACCTTAGAGGGGAAAAAGGGTTTTTTGTTTGGAATGGGGTCGCACCCTAGATGGGCTGCCTACGTACTCAACTCCATGTCAAGATCAGACCTTACGTAGTTCACGGTTTTTGGGTTTTGGAGTTTTGAAGGGTTTTGATGGGTTTGAGATTTAGAGAAGTTTGGAATTTTGAGAAGTCTTAGGTTTGAGATGCTAGTCTGTGAGACGCTCGGGTTTATGAGACGTTTGAAACCTTGAGATGTCGAAGTCTGTGAAACGCTCGGGTCTGTGAGACTCTCGGGTCTACGAGACGCTCAAGTCTGTGAGACATTCGAATCATTGGAATGACAAAGTCTATGAGACGCTCAGGTCTGTGAGACATTTAGAGTGTAGGGGAAATTGGAATGAAATTTGAGATTGAACTGAAATTGAAGTTGAATTGGAGTTAAATGAATATTGATTTGAATTGGAATTGAATTGAAAGTGGAATTGAATTGATTTTGAATTGGATTGATTTTGATTTGGAATTGAAGTTGAATTGGAGTTGAATGGATTTTGATTTGAATTGGAATTGAAGGAATTTTTTAATTGAATTTGGAATTAGAATGAAATCTGAATGAATTTTGAATTGAATTACCTTTGGATTGAAATTTGATTGGAATTGAATATTTATTGAATTAGATTGAAATTGAATTTGAATTGGATTTGGAATTGAAATCAAAATTGAATTGGAATAGAATTTTTGAGTTTGGAATTGAATTGAATTTTTGAATGAATTGGGAATGAAAAGAATTTTGAATGAATTGAAATTGAATGAAGTTTTGAATCGAATTTGAATTTACTAGTCGGGTTGAATTGGGGTTTAATTGAATTCATTTGGGCTGAATTGAATTGATATAGGCTGAATTGAATTGATATAGGCCAAATTGAGTTGATTTGGGCCAAATTAAGTTGATTTGGGCCGGATCGAGTTTTGGGCCGAAATGGGTATGGGCCTTGACTGAAGGTTTGGGCCAGAATGGATGTGTTGTTTGATCAGTTTGGAATAGGTTTGATTAAAATTATGGGCTTTGATTTTGGGTTTCAATTTTATTCTGATTTGGGCCTCAGTTTTGGGCTGATGTGGGCCTTGATTTTGGGCCTTGGAATTTGAGTTGAAATAGGCCTTGGAAGTGTGGGCCAAAATGGGCTCTAGATTTTGGGATTGAATTTGACTGATTTTGAAGTAAAATTTGACTTAGGATGGTTTGGAAAATTTTAAGGAGAACAGGTATTCCTCACATGGGCCGTGTCTAGGATTTTGAATTGGATTTTTGTTGGTTGTGAATTTTACTCCCTAACCTGAAGCTTTTCTAAAATGGGGTGACCTATGGGCTAATTAGGGCTTCCTATGTCTTGGGCCTCTACATTGGGCTGGGCCCAACAATTACCAAGCTAGTCTATATCAAGTAGCATGTGATGGAGGCAAATAATATTCAATAAGACTGAAGATAGACAACAAAACAATCAAAGCTGAATGTTTTCAAGTTGAATCCGGTTTACATGTAGTTCCCAAACTGTGGGCTACTAATCGATTCATTATTTGCTCTCTTCATTTTCATCTCTTTTATTCTTATACGCGAGCATAGAAAATGAGACCTAAACATCTATAGCACTTGATTAAAAACGAAACTCCTTGCTAGATTACACCATCTAGGTTCCAACAGATATGCCAGCAATATTATTCACGCAAGATGTGCAGCTCCAAAATCAGGAAATTGAAAAGGTGTCTAATAGCAGTACTATACAAGCCAATCAACACCACGAAGCTTAAAACTACAGAAAGGTAACATTCACGCATGACATGCTTGCTCCCTAATAAGGAAACTAAGAGCATACTCAATTGATAGCGTCATACAAACTAAACAACATCACCAATTTACTGAAACACATCTAAGGGCCCGTTCGTTGAGAACGATTCATGGGCTGCACAAGATTAATCTACTTTTTACTGAAAGTATAACATAGGTGTCACTTATTAATTGGACAAAATCTGTACCATTGTCCACTTGTCAAGTCTCAATACACTAACCACAGTGAGATTAAAGTGAACGCAGCAAATGCTGCGTTTCACTGCAACTATCGAACGCCCTCTAAAGCTTATTCAGTTGAGGATTTTGATACCTAGATGGGGGAAGCATTTTCTCCAACAAATAACTTCGAAGAAAAAGGAAAGACAAGACACGAAAAAGAATGATTAGATATAGGTTAGCCCATGAATGTAACAGACATAAAACAAGAAGAATGAATTTATGCAAAAAAAAAAAGTTAATCTGCTTCTGCACTTGAGTCAATCTTCTGCTTGTTGTTCTGAGAGTACCACCGACCGTGTAGTGTTTTAATCCATGCACATCTGGGACTCGTAACCACAATCGTTTAAGTCATAATTAAAGCACCTGATGTTCTACAAAATAGCATTGACCCAAGCTAGGGTTGGCCGGTAACACGATGAGAGTCATTTCCTGCACAGAGAATGAAGGACGATAACCAGAAGGAAAAAGAGACAGATTAGTTTCAGACATAATCGAATTGACAGAAGAGTATGTAGAGGAAGAGACAACCATCGTAGGAGTGTTTACTCCGATTGAGACCAATTTCCAAGTTTTGAAACAGATACAATCATTCTAACTAATGTAGAGTTCAGGCGAGACAACAGAGAGCTAAACCGTCACAAAGAACACAAATATTACCAGAAGGAGTAGCACGCTTGAGCTCTGGCTTTAAGTGAATACATACCACGTATAGGGTATAGATAACTCGAGTCAAATCGTTGCACAACGTATAAAATAAACAGAGTATATACAATCCCCAAATCGAATCTGTTCACGAGGGTGCCTGAGATTGGGCTTTGAATTTTACAAACCTGAAAGAGACTAGCAATACAAAAGAAGTTCATTGACCCGAATGACAAATACCGAAATATGGATGTTCAAAGTGAACACAAACGGAACGACTGATTCATGAACTTTCCCAGCAGAGGCATAAGGAATCCAGTGAGCGAAGGTGCATAGGAGGAATCAGAACAACTACAAATGAAATTTGGGACTAAGGTTTATATTTCGGTACCATGTACATCTTTGAGCCCGTGAACCCGTGATGGGTTTGGTACTCATCGGCGTAACTTTACATGGATTTTAAGGTGAAATACAGAGTAAACAAAGAAACCGAGAGGGGGAAGGATGCATACTCATGAATCGAAGGTAAACCCAGTAGGCCACCTTCTACCCCCCGGAACTGAAATTCTCAATGATCAGAAAATTGTGCTTTATGAGCCTTCTACGAACCCATAAACCATATTGGCCTTGGTATTCACTCAAGTAAGGCACACATATGAAAATAATTCAATGACTGAAAAAAAAACTAAGAGCAAAAAGAACAAAGAGGAGTCCACTCATATTTCGGACCGTGAATGAATATATTTCTAGCAAGGATCGGCACCGGAGATTAAAAGTGATCGAACCACCAAATCCAAGCAACAATGAGAATGAGTGGACCTTAATATACAGTGAAGGTTTCGAAATCATGATGAGCAACAATCGATCTTCTTCTTTTTTTAACGTTCTCGACAGAAATGAAACCAAAGCATAATAAAGAAGAATGAAACTAAAAGACACAAAATGAGAGGGCTGACATTATCATCGGGAACGAATCCCCGGTACAATCACACCTCTCTCGTTCTTCATTTTAGCCATTACCGATTCAATTCATCTGGCAAATTCGACAGACGGAATAAGATAAAAAGGAAAACCAAGACAAGAATATTTATAGAGTCGGTTGGAGGACAAAACAAACAAGAAGGTAAGAATATCTGCAATTCGAATTAAGAGTTAAATGATAATAGAAACGAGGTCAACGAAGAATAAAGATCGGATGATACTTCAGATGAAATACCGCGGTTGTATCCAGGTAGAAGGGGATGGATTTCGTGGTGGTTCAATGAATAGATGGGGACATGTTCCTCCTCTCCGTTTTTATTTTTTGAAAAGCTAGACGTTGAGGTTTCTCTTGAAGAGGACGGTTGGAATGTTACAGGAATGTCGAATAAAACGTGGGTGTCGGCTAGATCTTTTTTTTTTTTAAATCCTCATAGTGGGTTTCTGAATGTCCCTTTATAATAGGAACTAGGGTTTTTGTAAGAAGAGTCAATTGACTTTTTTTAATGGGCTAGTTAACAAACATGGGCTTTATTTGGAGTATTTGGATGAAAAAAAATCGGACCCAACATGGAAGGGTGGGCCGGGCTTGGTGCAGGCGTAATCAAGGCCACGTTTGGCGCCCCATCCAAAAATAAAACCAAGTTTTACTTCTCCTACGGTTCAAACCAAGGACCTCCAGACTCTCCCCTTTGTATACTCTGACTGATTGAGCTGTAACAGAATTCAGTATATGACCGCAAGAAATACAACTAGAGCTCTATTACGAGTTGGACTGAAAAAAATAAAATGTCACAGTAACCTCTCCAAGTTTCAAACCCGTGATTAGTTAATTCTCAAACAAATATACTAACCAGCTATGCTAAGTCAAAACTTGATATACAATTGAGAGAATAATGCTAAAGCTCTACTTCAAATTTAATGAATTCTTTAAAAACACTACCGTTTAAAGGAGAAATATACAGTAGTGAAAGAGTTTAATCTAACAAAATGAATCATTTTTTTCCTACGAGTCATGAAATTATGGAATGTAAATAATAAAACACAAAACATGATAAAATAGATGAAACAAGTACATGAAATAATGAAATAGTATAGTACTAGTATGATGGGAAGAGAAATACAATTGAATGCCTTAAAAAGGAAAATTGAATTATATATGTACGAGTAGCAGTAAATAAGATGGAAAAAATAAGTAACAAAATAAAATGAGATGAAAGGGAGTTTAATCGAACTAGCGACAAAACGAAATATGCTAGTATGGAATATAATAGTGAAAATGTACATAAAATGATGAAAATAACTTTTTAAAAATAATAATGATAAAGACAAAATAAAAACAAGTACTAATAAATAAAATACAAGTAAAATTACCAATGAAATGAAGTGAGATAAAATAAACAAGTAGCAAAATAGCATGAACCAAAATAAAATGAATATGCAAATAAATAAGTGAATACAACAAAATTGACTAACATGAAATAAATCGAAAACAAAAAGGTAAAATAAGTAAATAACGAAAAGGGACAGATTCGATATTTTGAAAATTGATTAAGAAAATTTGTCATAAAATGACAGTTTCGTTTTGGTATGTACATGAATAAGTTTCTAATAGAAAGGCGACGACCCTCTTATTTTATGCATTTTCTTGAATTTTGCTTTATGGGGTGAGAATTTTTGGTGTCTACACTAGGGTGCATTCCATCCCAATCCATTAAAAAAGATTTTATTTTCCTTGTTTACTTTGCAATTTATCTTGATCGAATCACTAAGCTTGCCACTGGCTAAATCCCCTTTAATTATTGCTCTTTACCGAAAATACCGAAGCTAGGGAGATATATATTCAATTTCCTAGTGGAACGACACTCTTATTACTACTCCGACTGGGTACACTTGCCCATAGTTAACACATTGCAACGCTTCAATACATTTTTCTCATAACATGTTTTTGGCGCCGCCGCCGGGTAAATCAATAGTCTCTATCATTTTCCCCAATTTTGGTATATTTGGTTTTGATTATTTTAGTTTTATTTAGTTCTTGTTTGTTTTTCTTACTCCTAATCGTTAGCACTGTTTGTTGGTGAATTTATTCAGGTACCCTCTGCTCTTCTCGTGCATGCCAAGCACCCGAACTAGCGACTCTCCTCTTGTTAGCCCGAGGTCCGAGCTTGAACGATCTCTAAGAAGAGTCAGAAGGAATTGAAAACTCATACCATGACAAACACTCACATTGACCCAGATGTCGAGAACAATGGTCACGAGGAACATGGGCAACCACAAGGCCAACACCGACCCCTTCAAGACTATCACCGACCAAACACCGAAGGGAGAGCCTCAGCGATAGTACTTCCAATCTTGACACCGGCTGAAGCGGCTCAATGGGCTTTCAAAACCCACTTCATCACCGCAATTCGAGATCAAGGAAAATTCAGTGGGGCGAATCCAGATGATGCTCCAAATCACTTGAGCCTTTTCATGGATTTTTACAATTCCTTCGGTAAAACGGGCAATCTAAATAAGAGGATCCGGCTACAGCTCTTCCCTTACTCATTGTCCGACGCAGCTCTAAGGTGGTACCGAAGCCTCCCATCAAGGTCCATCCACACATGGGAGCAAATGGCTAGTAAATTTCTTGCTAAGTACTACCCCACAAGTAGGACAAGGCAATTAATTGGAGAGATAAACACATTCTACCAAGAACCGGGGGAAACTCTATATGATGCTTGGGACCGGTTCAAGGAAATGCTTATGAATTGCTCTCATCATGGTTTAGATGACCAATCATTGTGCTTATCATTCTTCAACGGGCTGGACGACTCCAACCGACTTCTTGTGAACTCCTTCGCGGAAGGAAGCTTTATGACCAAGTCTCCTGAAGAAGGAATAGAACTTCTTGATACAATGACTAACGACACAAAACAATGGTCCAGAGTAAAAGGCAGAGCACCTAGAGAAGCTGGCCTCCTTCACGTGTAGCCCACCGATCATCTTTTGGCTCAAATTTCATCTCTCACGAAGATGGTAGAGAAGCTAGCGATTGCTCAAACAGAAATTGTAAAAACCATAGCTTTTTCATCTTCCGGTCCATCCACTGAGGGATGTGCTATTTGTGCGGGCTCTCATAACACTCAATGTTGTGAAAAAGAGATAAACATGAACCAACAAGAGGATGTGAACTTCATAGGCAATCGATCCTACAACTACAACAATGTGCCATGGAGAACCATCTGAACTTTTCATGGAGGAATGACCAAAACCAAGGAGGACCAAACAAAATTTTCAGCACCTCTTAAAGGATATAGACCTCAAGCCCAAATTCAACCATCAAACTTTCAATCCGGTTATAGACCACAAGGGACTCCTCCTGAAAGGGAAAGTTGAGGATTTAGTAGTGACTGTAGGGACTTTTGTCTTTACGTCTGATTTCATTGTGATAGACATGGAGGAGGATTCCAGAGTTCCATTGATATTAGGTCACCCCTTCTTGAGAACTGCTAGGACCTTAATAGATATGGAAAATGGAAAAATTATCTTGAGATTTCATGATGAAAAGCTTGAGTTTGACATGTCTAAGGTAGTGAAGCAACCCGCACATGCGGAAGCTGTAACACCATAACTAATAACACCACACTTAACCATTAATCGCAACGGAACTTGATAAGTGTCTAAATGAGCATGTTTTATGGGTGTATTTCATATATTATATCAGCACTTTTCTGCTCATTTCTCACTTATCGTATGTTTTTCCTCTAGTTTATGTTTTATTGATTATCTCACAAATTTATTGGTTTAAACATGAGGAAAAACCAAGATATGAGCAAAGTACACGAAGAGACGAACGCATAGGCGCAGACGGCTCGAAAAACGGAGTCCAAACGAAGAATCTAGAGCCGGTCAAAGTTTGTGTCCGCATGGTGTCCGCATGAGCGTCCGCCCAAAACAGCGAGGACACAAGCGAGGACACACAGGCGGACAGGAAAGACTAGTGTTGTCCGCGTAGAATTAGGCGGACAGAAGCGAGGACATAAGCGAGGACAAGACACGTCCGCGTGATATTAGGCGGACTCAAGCGAGGACATGGGTTTGTCCGCATAAAACAAGGCGGACACACAGGCGGACATGGTGTAACAGGCGGACATCTACGAGGACGCGTGTAAATGTCCAGATAATTAACGCGACAACTGTTTATCTTCTTCGCGGCGCCTGCAACTTATCCGTCTACTTCTTCAGCAATATCAGGCGCCTGCCGACAGTTACTGACGCGTTCTGCCGCCCCCAATCCATTACTCAATTTGCTCACGCGATGTTCCCTCTGTCTTCTTCCCCTTCCTTTCTTCTATAAAACCCATGCTGCTCTGCTCAAATAAATCATCCCTTCCTCATAATCCAAAGCTCTCCATCAGACTACGATCCATTCCATCCTCTTATCTCCCACTTCTCCATTTTATTTTTATTCTTCATTCCACCACACAGCAAAAGCACGATAAGAAGAAGAGAAGAAAAGGGAGCTGGAGCAGAAGCGAATCGCAGTCCAGTCTCCGCCGGCTGTCTCCAAATTAATGGCTATCTCTGCTTTCTTTTTATTACTGTTAATGTCTGAGTGATTTTACTCGTATCCTAGGATGGGGTTTGACCCCAAATAATTCAGACTTATTATTAATACCAAGTTTGCTTATAAATATTTGTTTTGTCTCTCTAAATTATTAAATGCTTAACAACTGATCATTTTTATGCATTTACGGTTTCTCTTATTTCAATGATTTTGTAAATCTGAGAATAGACCACAAAGAAAGACAAACGTTAGATATTATCTCCTTAATTAACAGATAAAATCAATCGCTGTTATTAAAAGAATTCTTGCTTAAAGCTAATTAATGATTTTAGACTTTTTCTGATTGTAAAAAGTCTATTGAATTAATTAAGAGTTGTCCTTATCTATGATTTAGGAAGGCCACAAGATAAATTCTTAACAGACAAATAAGAGCAAATTAGGATTATATTTATTGTCTGTACTTAAATAAATATTTATCACCTGTTTCACTTATTAAACTTGTTTTAATTCCTTTCAGCAAATATTGTTAAATGCTTAGCGTGACAAACTACTGCATTTATTTGGTAACTATCAACATATGATTTTGAGATAGTCTAAGTACCACAAAGGAATTAACCTTGGTATTTACACTCCGGATTGAGTAGGAAAATACCGAGGCTATAACTAAGAGTTCGTAACTGACAATTATTAACTCTAATAGACAATAAATAATTGAGACATGGTTATAAATCTGTTTAAGTAATTTAGGAAATTCCCCCGCTATCCTAGGATACCTTTTTTCCATCCATTTACTTTATTTTACTGTATTTATTATTTCTGTACTAATCCTAAAAATCAAGCTTGCCTCCGGCTAAACCCCCAATTTACATTTTATGCACTTTTATTTATCTTTTTGTACATTTACTAAACTGGATAATTAATTAAATAGTTGCGAAGTCTCTGTGGATACGACCTTGTTGTACTACAAAGATTGGGTTCACTGCCCATAGTTAGCAAGATAGTTTAACTACTATTTTGCCCAACAAGTTTTTGGCGCCGTTGCCGGGGACTTCGGTCCAACTATCTGGTTTATTATCTGTTTAGTTTTTCTTTTATTTCTGTTATTTGCCTTTTTTGTATAAATTTTTATTTCTTTTTTTTAAGGTACTTAATTCTGATGGATGGTCACTACTATCAAGCAGGAGATTGGTATGGTTACCCCTATGGCGCAGAGGACTACAATCAATGGAGTGTCTGCCAAGAGTGTGGAGGAGACCATGAAAGTTCCCATTGTCCTATGGTTGCAATAGAGAGAGACAACGCCATTTTAAGGGAAATGATGGCAAATTTTACCTCAACCTCTGAAATGATCCGGCAAAGAACGCTAGATCAGGTCGAACGCATGGAACAACCGGTTCAACAACTGAATGCAGTGGTTCACGAGGAAGAACAACCTGCTGAGGACTTAAGCTACTCTCCACCTCCTCCCCTATTCGAATTAGAGAATCCATCACCAAACAACCATCCGCTTGATTGTGAAGACAACTCCTCAGAAGAAAGTTTCACCTTGGACTTCATGGAGTCCCCTCCCTCTGAAGTCAACTACTTTTTCCCCTCCTTCACCGTGCTCTACCAGAAGATGAGGGTGGATACATCCTCAACCTTGAGAAGGAGGAGATATCGCCTCCCTCCGAGCCATCAAAAGAGAGTGCTATAATCAATTTCAAGGAGCCACTTCCCTCTGACGTTGATTACCATAAGCCTCAACAACAAGAGGAGGATTTTTACATCTTCCAATTTGAGGAAGCAAAGCCAATCACACCTGGTCTCCTGTTAGAACTACGCTACCGGCAGTACCTCCTCGAACACCAGGTTTTGTGGAGTATTCATTTTCCTATTATATTTGCCGAAGTAACATTTTGTTTTGATCCAGGTGGTTTGCTTTTAATTACTGCCAACTTCGTTTTCCTGGCAGAGCTGTTGTCTACTTATATTTTTGATCCAGGATAACGAAGCGGGCGTCTAGCCAAAGACGTTAAAGAAGGGCAGCTTTCCGGGAGGCAACCCGGACGAACTTATCTTTTATATGCTTTTATGCTCTTTTAATTTTCAGGTTCCCTTTAAATTTTGTTTTTGCTAACTCTTAACCCCGTTTGTAGTATGGTTGCTTCTAGTGTCTTATGCAGGTGCAACTTCATGACTACACCGCAACCAAGCTACGCTACTTGAGGCTGAAGCTCAAGTGTGGGGGAACTCCTTTAAACGCAAGCAAAAATAATCTCAGGGGAGTACCAGTTTCTTTAATTATGCTTTTATTTAAATAAAATATGCAGAGGAGAGTTTATGTGCTTAAATGATTATTCGTGAGCTTTGTGTTCTCTCTATTTTATCTATTTACCGAAAAGGTCTTCTGAAACCTTCCCTTGTTTTTTCTGGTGAACAATGAGGACATTGTTCAATTTAAGTGTGGGGAGTGTGCCCTTTTCGGTGACATTTTATGCTAAAATGCTTAATCTCTCTGCTAATCTTGCGTTTGTCCAAATTCAACTTCGTGGACCCTTTATATGTGGGTTGTTCTCTTTAAGAATAAATACTGTTATGAATTGTGGGATAAATGGTACAAATTCAAAAAAAAAAATTTTAAAATTTTGATTACTTTTGAGGAGCATTTTTATGCGGTGTGACCAAATGATCTGCAATGGTTGGATTTTTATTGCTCAGGGGTTCTTTCTGTCTTCTTTCTTAGGGATTGCTAAGGGGTGCTTCTCTGTAAAAAAAAAATACATATATATACAAAAAATAAATAAGGGACTTGCGAGACACCATTGGTAACCAACAAGAGAGTTGAGTGTTCTTAAATACAAAGGCTTGAT
Organism: Limonium bicolor; assembly: GCA_023374045.1. Classification (NCBI taxonomy): domain Eukaryota; kingdom Viridiplantae; phylum Streptophyta; class Magnoliopsida; order Caryophyllales; family Plumbaginaceae; genus Limonium; species Limonium bicolor. The sequence goes on along the minus strand of CM041777.1, from coordinate 479,774,287 downwards.
GCCTACATATTATCTTCTCATCTCTTATGCAAAAGTGAAACAAATGCATAATTCTATTTTTCCTTTTGTTTTCTCCTCAATGCCCATTCTTGAGAGAAGTTGGCCATGGTAAAAGTTCTCAAAGTCACCTTAACTAAGAAGCATTGAAGTACTCCGGATCATACCCCGAAACTCTATATTTTATTTTTACCCAGAGTACACCTATGCCACCAGTAGGTGATGGATCACACTCCTCTAAAAAGTTTAAGATCATGTACTATTGACTTCTTTATCCTACCCTTCATAATAGTATTTGTTAATATTGAGCATTCCCTACTTGCTTGGGTACATGGTTTTGCTTGAGGACAAGCAAAAGGTAAGTGGGGGGTGTGATAACTGTCTAAATGAGCATGTTTTATGGGTGTATTTCATATATTATATCAGCACTTTTCTGCTCATTTCACACTTATCGTATGTTTTTCCTCTAGTTTATGTTTTATTGATTATCTCACAAATTTATTGGTTTAAACATGAGGAAAAACCAAGCTAGGAGCAAAGTACACGAAGAGACGAACGCATAGGCGCATACGGCTCGAAAAATGGAGTCCAAACGAAGAATCTAGAGCCGGTCAAAGTTTGTGTCCGCATGGTGTCCGCATGAGCGTCCGCCCAAAACAGCGAGGACACAAGCGAGGACACACAGGCGGACAGGAATGTATCCGCGTAAGACTAGTGTTGTCCGCGTAGAATTAGGCGGACAGAAGCGAGGACACAAGCGAGGACAAGACACGTCCGCGTGATATTAGGCGGACACAAGCGAGGACACAAGCGAGGACATGGGTTTGTCCGCATAAAACAAGGCGGACACACAGGCGGACATGGTGACGTCCGCATAATAACAGGCGGACATCTACGAGGACGCGTGTAAATGTCCAGATAATTAACGCCACAACTGTTTATCTTCTTCGCGGCGCCTGCAACTTATCCGTCTACTTCTTCAGCAATATCAGGCGCCTGCCGACAGTTACTCACGCGTTCTGCCGCCCCCAATCCATTACTCAATTTGCTCACGCGGTGTTCCCTCTGTCTTCTTCCCCTTCCTTTCTTCTATAAAACCCACGCTGCTCTGCTCAAATAAATCATCCCTTCCTCATAATCCAAAGCTCTCCATCAGACTACGATCCATTCCATCCTCTTATCTCCCACTTCTCCATTTTATTTTTATTCTTCATTCCACCACACAGCAGAAGCACGATAAGAAGAAGAGAAGAATAGGGAGCTGGAGCAGAAGCAAATCGCAGTCCAGTCTCCGCCGGCAGTCTCCAAATTAATGGCTATCTCTGCTTTCTTTTTATTACTGTTAATGTCTGAGTGATTTTACTCGTATCCTAGGATGGGGTTTGACCCCAAATAATTCAGACTTATTATTAATACCAAGTTTTCTTATAAATATTTGTTTTGTCTCTCTAAATTATTAAATGCTTAACAACTGATCATTTTTATGCATTTACGGTTTCTCTTATTTCAATGATTTTGTAAATCTGAGAATAGACCACAAAGAAAGACAAACGTTAGATATTATCTCCTTAATTAACAGATAAAATCCATCGCTGTTATTAAAAGAATTCTTGCTTAAAGCTAATTAATGATTTTAGACTTTTTCTGATTGTAAAAAGTCTATTGAATTAATTAAGAGTTGTCCTTATCTATGATTTAGGAAGGCCACAAGATAAATTCTTAAACAGACAAATAAGAGCAAATTAGGATTATAATTATTGTCTGTACTTAAATAAATATTTATCACCTGTTTCACTTATTAAACTTGTTTTAATTCCTTTCAGCAAATATTGTTAAATGCTTAGCGTGACAAACTACTACATTTATTTGGTAACTATCAACATATGATTTTGAGATAGTCTAAGTACCACAAAGGAATTAACCTTGGTATTTACACTCCGGATTGAGCAGGAAAATACCGAGGCTATAACTAAGAGTTCGTAACTGACAATTATTAACTCTAATAGACAATAAATAATTGAGACATGGTTATAAATCTGTTTAAGTAATTTAGGAAATTCCCCCGCTATCCTAGGATACCTTTTTTCCATCCATTTACTTTATTTTACTGTATTTATTATTTCTGTACTAATCCTAAAAATCAAGCTTGCCTCCGGCTAAACCCCCAATTTACATTTTATGCACTTTTATTTATCTTTTTGTACATTTACTAAACTGGATAATTAATTAAATAGTTGCGAAGTCTCTGTGGATACGACCTTGTTGTACTACAAAGATTGGGTTCACTGCCCATAGTTAGCAAGATAGTTTAACTACTATTTTGCCCAACAGAACTTACATCATAAACACTGACTAAATCAATGGGTGTTACACGCCGTTAGCCACCCACGTGGCTAACAAGGCTACTACATACACAACGTACCGGTCTGATGGACAAGATTACCGAGCACTACACTTTACATTTACAAATCCATTATAATCTAAATACAAATACATCTACAATCCAAACTGTACCGAGTCTAATACATTCCATTATCAATATCGCGCTAAACTAAATAGCCACCCGTACATAAACAGTTACCCCGTCCTACTCTCGAACGGCTACCAGCTTCATTGTACCTGAAAAGTAATGGGGGCCCCCAAAGGGGGTCAGCACCTTTGCTGGTATGGTAATCCTGCAGCCCGCATGCTACCGGGCCACACACAACTATTTGTCATCTGAGCATGCGGTTAATTATATTTAAAACATGCATAAAACTATACACACAAGTCATGCTTATAATTCACACATCCAATGTACAGGATACAAACATAAGATTAGCACATCACATCGGTTAGATCACATTATTGTGTTATTGACCCTTGAGGGTTCTACCCTAATGGAGCTATTCCTTGTTAGACGACACACACCCATTTAATCGGGTTATACTTAATTTCCCCTTATATTTGTACGGGGTTGATTTCGGAGATCAACATACACAACATAACAACATACTTCACATAACAACATGTATACAACTTAACACCGTTCTTCTTAGAGAACGTACACCTTACTTAGGATGTGCCGGAGAAAATATAAGTCCGAACACACCGTACACATTTACTTCACTTAGATGTGTAGGCCGTAATATAGGCCCGATCACACCATACACAATTTCCCATAGCTCCAATAATGATGAGATAGGTAAGCCTTGGTTAAGCTTGCGGGTGGTTGTAATCTAAGGAAGGAAAACAACCTTAACATAACAATATTCCCCCTAGCCCCGAATAATAATCAAGGTATGTAAGCTTTGGTTAAGCTCGTGGGTGATTGTAATCCAAGGAGGAAAAACAACCATAACATAACAGAGTGGGAGTTAATTTAAATATGGAGATCAACTCCCAAACAACGCGCGCGACCGGAACGACCGGATTCCTCACCCCCCATAATATATACATATTAGTTAGAAGTTCCTTTATGGAACTTATCACATCATGACACCGTATGGTGTTATAAACTTGGTTAATCACACACAAGGGAGGCAATATCCCATTCGACAAACATGCACAACAACATTCCTTAAATAACAATATACTAAACAAAACCACACACATCACACACACAACCACAATATACACTAACACACGGATAGCCGTAGTTAGAACGTTCCCGTAGGTTGGGACGTTTAATCCGAATACCGATCTCTTATGTGATCCTAGAGTCGGTTAGCTACGGTTTAACACATAATTAAGGTTAAACGATATCGGAATTATTTACGCCACATTAATGAATTACTATAAACTCATTTCATGATTTATCTTGCAAGGTGGCAAACACACAGAAAAACAAGTTGGCATACAAGCCGGTGTAACCCGGTAGGACACAGGTTGCAAGAAAACCTTACCTTACACCATGGGTTATCTACCGTGTTCCCGAGGATTTACTCCAACGCATCACCTCACGCTCCCCGGTTAGTTTCCGAACAACTGGTATTATTATTAAAATGTTTCATTAACAACAAACTCTTACGGTGTGTAAACTTCTATTACTCCCGTACTTACCCCGTTATCCCGTTATTTCAGTTTAACTTTGTGTACTTAAACTCACAATTTTCTCAATCACTTCCAACACTTGTTTATACTTCTTAGGACCTTTAAAAGTCACCAAACAAGGCCTTAACAATATTCAAAACCGTTACCCATCAATCCCCCACCTTTAGAACACTTTAAAACACATTTTAAGCCATTTTTGTTCTGGTCCAGGACTTGGTCCGGACCCAAGGTCCCGGACCACCCCTGTAATGCACTTTCGGCTCATTTTTGACATTGGTCCTAGACTTGGTCCTGGACATAAGTCCCGAACCAATTCCTGCATTCACTCACGGCATGTTTTTTGATGCGGTCCGGGACTTGGTACATATCCTAGGTCCCGGACCCTGCTAAAAACTGTTACTAAGGTCATTTTTCAACCCCAAATCAACCCTTAATCCACTTCTAATCATTCCATAAACTTTCCACAAGTTTCCTACATAAATAAACACCTCAAAACATGCTCTAAACCACTCCCAATCCTTGGTTTAATCCACCACCCAATTCTTGTTCAAATTCAACAAATTCAATTTTCACATTTTGCACTTTGCACACTAATGCACTTCTAACTCCCTCTTGATGGTCTCAACTCTCCTACCACCTCACCAAATCATTTTTGATCATAACCAATTCATTCCTAGACAATTGCATTATCCAAAACCCACATTCACTCCTTGTTTCACAAGTTACAAACACCAACTCTTTTTCTTGAAATTCCAAGTCACCAAGCATCATTATGCTACAGATTTTGCACTCTCTTATCTCAATTCTCCATCTACCATTATAAGGCCATTAATCCACTCTACCCAACACTATGAACACCAAGGTTCTCCCATTCACCAAGCCATCATCGAAACACTCATTTTCTACTAAAATTTCGCCAAAACTTCCCCATAAACCTTACACATCCATTTTCACCAATTCTCACCCTTTTCATTCCTAATCTAGCCACACCTTTTCAAGGGACCTACCAGCACATAATAAATCCTCAAAGTACATCAACAACAACATAATCCCCAAAATCTGAATAAACCACAATATAAACACAAACCCAACTCATTTGGCTCCAAGGCCCTCAATTCAAACCATTAATTCACAAACCTCTCTAAAATCAACCAAACACATTTCCAACATAGATTTAAATCCATAATTTGGGTTCATTAATTTGTTTACCCATCCCAAACTCTAAAACAATTAAAAACAAGGTTTAAGGTAGGTTTCTTACCTTAATTCACAAGTCTCTCCTTAATTCCCCTCTTGCTCCTCATCTTCTCAAAATCGGTCAAGAGGGAATGGAGTTTCCAAACTCCACCCCAACATTCAAGAAACACCAAAAACATACTCAATTAATTATCTAAACCCTTAGGAAATCTCAATTCAATCAAAGGGCTTAGAACACAAAGTTAGGGTTTACCTTTTTGGGCCTTTTAAGATAGGTTCTCACCCTTGAATCAAGAAGGGGATTACTCCACCATTGGAGGGTTGAAATGAATCTCAAAATCAAGAAGAAAACAAGGTAAGAGAGAGAGGCAAAATCGGCCATACTTAAGAGATAGGGAAAGTGAGGTCTTTCATGGAGATCTTTACCTTGTTTGAAAGAGGAGACTCCAAGCTTCATAATGGTGTGCTTTGCTCTTCAAATGGGGAAAACCCATGGAGGTCAACTTCATCCTTTTGGAATTTTAAAAAGAGGGAATGATAGAGGGGGATGAGAGGAAGAAGAATATGTGTTTATTTTTGTGATTCGAGCTTTAATGGAGCTTGTACAAGGGAGAGAAGATGAAGAACCATGGATGGTTGGTGGAGAAGTTGCAAAGAGACAGCAACAGAGGGAGGAGGAGAAAAATCGCTGGAGGAAGAAGGAAGAGGAAAGAGAGGGGAAAAAGAAATGAGAGGAGAGAGAGTGTGGGTGGGGGTATAAGTTACTTTTTGTTTTAATGCTTTTTGACTTATTTAACTAGCTAACTAGTCAAGAGTGTGAGAGAGCTAATTAACATATTAAAACCGGCCCCCTTACAGTAACACATGCTAGAGCGTTTTTTGTTTTTTTTTTACAGAAAACGCTCGTTTATTTACCCGGTTTTAGCACTATTCACTAACCGGGCCCGTTTTCCAGAATTTTCTCGTTTATTTAATTTTAATGGTTATTATACTCTCATTAATGTTTATTTATAGTTATATGATCAACTATAATTTTGACGGGGTCATTTGACTGTTTAAAGTCACGTTTTCGGGTTTTCTCGAAAAACGCGCTTTAGACTCCGTTAGCGTTTTAACGCATTATTTGGATCCGTTTTCTTCCGGAATTTTTCCCACATGACCTTAGTGTGTAATTAGGGTATAAAAATATATTTATAACCCTAGTCAAGGTTATATACCTCCTACAATAATTAAATACGCGTTTTCACGTTTTGTGACTTTCACGCATTTTCTTTTTCTTTTTGGTTTTTATTTCTTCACCAATGATCTTAAGGACTTAATTAGCCTTAGAAAATTATAATTACATAATTAATTAACATATTAAGGTTTGGGGTATTTCAATCTACCCCCCTTAAAAGAACTTCGTCCTCGAAGTTCACACTTCCCAAGCATCATTTGAATTAGAACACGGGGATTACTTGTAAAATAAAACTTCCATAACCCAACATACTTTACATCACAACTTCGGACTTAACGGTCCGGGTAACATATCCACATCCACACATGACATACTTACATAACAACCTCGGACTCAACGGTCCGGGTAACATAACAACATTTGTACTTACATAACAACCCTCAGACTCTCAGATCTGTGTCATATAACAACATTCAGACTCATAGGTCGGGATAATATTTATTACACATATCACACAACATGTCTTAGCATGTATAACAAACAGAAATACCTTTTCCATCTCTCAATGGGCTCGAGTCCCATGTTGAGTACATATACACTGTGATCCCGCAGAACCCGGTCGCGATGGACACCTTCTGGTCCCCGTTCCTTTGGGAGATCAAAACAATCACATACATTTTTAAAATATACTTCTCATGTCACCGGTCCGAAGACAAAGACTCATACGTCCTCAGCTCGTGAGCAAGTAATACAAAGATATTCTTTATGGGGTTAAGTAGGACCAATCCTTTATTGGAAGGATACTAATTGAAAATCCTCAATAAGGTCAAGTAAAAGAAATCCTTCCTTTGAACATACCATTTAAGAATTTTTGGAAATATTTATTGAAGTCTTGAAAATACCAATTGAAGATTTGAAAACACCAATTTAAAATTCTTTTGAAAATGCAATACAACTCCAAGTTCAATTTGTGCTAACTGCATCTTGTTCTTAACGTGATTATTTGTGACCACTTATAGGGAGCTTCAAGAGTCATCCAACCCTGATGTGATCAGCATCAGTGTTGAACTATCCTTCCACCCCAATTTGTGTTCGGCTTCCCTTGATCTCATGATAATCAAGTTTCACCTCCCACTTCATTTTCAAACAACAACTAATTCACTCATTTCCAATTTTCTATCTTTTAATCCTTCTAGTCATAATCATTACATCTCCAAAGGTGGAACTCTGTCCATCGATCATCTTCCATATTCATCTTAAATCAAGTTACCTAGGGAATTTAATTCTCACCAGGTTCTATGTTGGTGTCATACCTCTTCATAAATCACAATACTGTATATATATATACTTTTATCAAAATACAATACACGGTTTTACATTTAGTATCATATGAACATACATAGTCGGGGTTTTAGTTCCCTGGGAGTTTCTTACTCCCTTACACTTGTACTCTCACACATAACAGTTAACAAGGTATATACATTTATCACAATGGTATTCGCATCTTCTGTGCGCAATTACCACAATTAAACCATGAATGAATGCGCATGTTCATATTACATATGCACCAATCATCAAAACAAATTATTTTGTGCTATGCACAACATAGTTCACGTACACTTGTACGTTAAAACACACTAAGCGGTTTTAGGCTCTACCCCCCTTAAAAGGGATTACGCCCACGTAATCAATCTCGGAACATTGGTTTAAAATGTTCTGCCCCGTGAAGTGTCTTAACTTCCACGCGGTCTGTTATACAATGCGTTATGGTTAGAGGATCTTAACCATATTGGCGGTTTAGTCCCTAAACCAAGAATTCTCGTTGGAGCTTATTTACCTCATAATCGGTTTCGATTCTGGCCTGTCACGCTTCTAGGCATTGATAATTAGCCATTTACTCATATTCACTATGCACATTCTGTAACACCCCTAATCCTAAACCTGTAACGACGTCGCAATTCGTAGCATAATAATAATAATTCACAGCGGAAAATAAAACTAATTCCTTGGTGTTACACGCCGTTACTCACCCTTGTGAGTAACAAGGCATCCATCCAACAACCTTAACTCCTCACGCTGTGATGAACAGATACTGAGCACTTCTAATTATTACAAACCAAAACCAACTAAATGAGCAACTAACTGAATACATCAACCTCCTTATTACAATACAAAATAAAACCAAAGGTGTTTGTTGAAAACACAACAGCTACCCCCGAGTCCCGCACTCCGGCTTGAGTCTTCTTCAATAACCTGGAATGTTTGGCCCATTGAAGGGCTCAGCAATCGAAATGCTGGTATGCTAAATGTAGTCTTAAATCATTTGGATTCCTTAAGTCGTTTTAGCCATCTTGATATTAGATTCATTACATAAAATACCGGTTTACAATGATAACAGTAATAACTGTAAACATTTAACAACCACATAACAACTCCCCTGTAAACAACAGTGTACGATAGCACACAACGCCAACAACCACATAACAATAACTCATAGAAATAACCAATAGTCACACATTAATAATCCATAACAATAATCAAATAATCACATATTAATAATCCATATTGATCACCAAACAAGACACGCGTAATAAACTATACTTGTTAGTTAGCCACCTGACCTTTATCCTTCAACCAAACGTTTAACCTTTTCCAATTAATTTCCACCTCAAGTGTCATGTTCAGTCAAACCTTAATAACTTATTAATGGACGAATGTCCCCTGTGTTCCATTGGAACTGTTTACCAGCTGACCCTATGGCCCTGGTTAATTGACCGATCCGGTCGAACCTGTGCACCAACGGCAGTGCCCTCCGCCATCCCCGAATGTGGCTGATGGATTTTGAGTGACTCTCCATTGAAGTCTCTCGTAGTGATCACAATGCGCAACCAGAAAGTCGAAACGATCTGGATTCCTCTCTTTATAAGTTAGCCCTTTTTGTCAGTGACATAATAACCAATTCCTTGAGTTAAGACTATAACAGCTGACCATCAGTTAGGTTCAATAATACCTTTAGGTCAGTTAGTCTTGTTCCACTTTAGATGTATAAACTTCCAGTCATAAGACGTTCGCGTATAGAATACAACGCAACAGTTTGAGCAATACAGTACACAAAATCTTATACATAAAATCACAGATATCGCTCTTAGACAATTAACACACAATGTCTGGACCTTAGGATAATCCTTAGGACATTCAGACCACACAATTAACATACCGTTCACCAAGTAACTGCTAGCTTGACAAACTCCTGTTTAGTAGTTCCTCCCCGTACGCTGTTATTTAAACATGCAATACCGGGTAATATTAATACAACTATTCATTAAATATTTTAGTACTGTCACTGTAATGTTTATACCCGTTGTATAATAACTTCGTATGTTCTTTTATTTCCCCTTGTTATTTTAACAGTGGTTCTAGATAACCTAACAGTTCATTATTTTATGTGGAGTTCACATGTGATAATGAATTTCCATTACACGGTATATCCTTATCTCATTATTTATATACTCATAATTATTTCCACTTATTCCTTATATTATGTCCCTTGGTCATTTTTATTATAACCACAATTATTTAATAAACTTTATTGCAGACGTTATATTGTGAGTGGTTAGAACAGGTGTAATTAACATAAAAGAAAGAAATTAAAACCCAAAAAATAACGTCGGGCTGCAAATAAATCCCGGTCGCAGTAGTATAGTGAAAATGTAAGCAACCGGATGTCGAACCGTGGGACTAATATATATATTATAGTACCTAAGCGTGTCACAAGAGGGGGGTGGATTAATTGACTTGTAAAATAAATAAAAAGAAAGAATAAAATAAACTAAGTTGACAGATAAATAAAATGGAACTCTGGGTCAGGTTAATATAATCTGCATAATTAAGCTATCTCTACTGGTTTAATAATTTGGCAAGGTTCCTGTAAATATCTTAAGGACTAAGTCATAGCCTCATAAGAACTCGTTCACCTGTAATGCAAGGTTCTAATCAAGGTTCAAGCAAAAGCCTGCGAACGGCAGAGGAGTATTTGAGGAATTACATTTGCAACTGAATACTAACTCATTAAATCATAATAAAGCTTCCTCCAGTTATACGCCTTAATTAACCTGTCTATTTATCACCGGTCTGATCAAAATAGACTTAGGAAAGCAATTTAATAAATTCGCGAGATCTATTAAAAAGGTGCATGATAACCTTTAAGCGTAACAAACTGTATATAAATAAACCAGTAGAAATATTGCATAATTAGTACAGATATATAATAACTATTCCCAGAGTAAACGTAAACTAGCCTAACATATTAAATAGAAAGATAGAGACGAGAGTAATAGAAATCATCCGTAATCACTCCGTCTCACTCTGCTATTTTGTGTACGTAGGGCTAGAGGTGAATTTGTGGAATGTAAAATAAATAAAATGGAGAAGGCGGAAGGAGAGAAATGAGATGGCGTGTGGTGAAGTTGGGCCGTGGATGAATTCGTGGGTGATGAAGCCAATTGAAAGGAGAAGGCTCGTGGGTTTTTATAGAGAAAGGAGAAGAAGAAGGAAGCAGATAAGGGACGCGTGAGGAGCTCGTTGATTGCCCACTGATTGAAGCATTGATTGCAGGGGACAGAGCGTGCAGAGTAGATGGATAAATTGAAGACAGTGGACGAGTCAGACGGCGCGAGGAAGAAGATAAGCTCGCGTCGATTTTCCTTCAGTCCGCCTCGGTACCGCCTCCTTAACCGCCAGTTAAGAGGCGGTTGCCTCTCCCTGTTCCGCCTCCAAGACCGCCTACAAAGAGGCGGTAGTCTCTTGTACAACCGCGAGGCGGTTGCGCCTGACTAGTCCGCCAGATACGAGGCGGTAGCCTCTCTTCATGTCCGCCTTGGAGACAGGCGGTTGCCTATCTCACGTCCGCCAAGTGACCAGGCGGTTGCGCCACCTCTCTTCCGCCCAATATCAGGCGGCCCTCACTTGTGTCGTCCGCTAGGCGGTTGCGCCTGTGTGTTCCGCCTCTTTGGGGGCGGTTGCACCAGTCCACCGCGTGCCTCTCGCGTGACTCTGTTTGACCGGCTCTACATTCTTCGTTATAAGTCCGTTTTCTGAGCCGTTTGCGTCTATGTGTTCGTCTCTTTATCTACTTTACTCCCAGCTTGGTTTTCCTCATGTTTGAACAATAAATTTGTGAGATAAACAATAAAACATAAACTAGAGGAGAATTAACCGAAGTGGAGAAATGAGCAAGAAAAGTGCTAATATTATATATAAAATACACCTATAAATCATGCTCATTTGGACACTTATCACACCCCCACACTTATCTTTTTGCTTGTCCTCAAGCAAAATCACGTACCCAAGTAGGGAATGCTCAATACTAACAAATATTATTATGAAGGGTAGGATAAACATGATCTTTTAACTTATTGAGGAGTGTGAAAAATTATCTGCTGGTGGCATAGGTGTGCTCAGGGTAAAAATAAAATATAGAGTTCCGGGGTATGATCCAAGGTACTTCAATGTTTCTTTTTAGGTGACTCTGAGAACTTTTACCATGGCCAACTTCTCTCAAGAACGGGCATTGAGGAGAAAACAAAAGGAAAAATAGATTCATGCATTTGTTTCACTTTTGCATAAGAGATGAGAAAATATAGGCATCACGCCTTTGTATTTAAGAACACTCAACTCTCTTTGTTGGTTACCTATGGTGTCTCGCAAGTCCTTTATTATTTTTTTCCTTTCTTGTTTTTTTTAACAGAGAAGTACCTCTTAGCAATCCCTAAGAAAGAAGACAGAAAGAAACCCTGAGCAATAAAATCCAACCATTTGCAGATTATTTGGTCACACCGCATATAAAATGCTCCTCAAAAGTAATCAAAATTTTAAAATTTGTACCATTTATCCTACAATTCATAATAGTATTTATTTTTAAAGAGAACAACCTACATATAAAGGGTCCATAATATTTGAATTGGACAAACGCATGATAAGGAGAGAGATTAAACATTTAAGCACAAAAATGTCACCGAAAAGGGCACACTCCCCCACACTTAAATTGAACAATGTCCTCATTGTTCACCAGAAAAACAAGGGAAGGTTTCAGAAGGCCTTTTCGGTAAGTAGATAAAATAGAGATAACACAAAGGTCACAAATATTCATCTAAGCACATAAACGCTCCGCTGCAATTTTTATTTAAATAAAAGCATAATTAAAGAAACTGGTACTCCCCTGATATTATTTTTGCTAGTTGTAAAAGGAGTTCCCCCACACTTGAGTTTCAGCCTCAAGTAGCGTAGCTTGGTTGCGGTATCCACATGGAGGTGCACCTGCATAAGACACTAGAATCAACCATACTACAAACGGGGTTAAAAGTTAGCAAAAATAAAATTTAAAGAGTCTTTGGCTAGACGCCTGCTTTGTTATCCTGGATCAAAACAAAACGTTACCTCGGCATATAAAATAATAAAATTAATACTCCTCAAAATCTGGTGTTTGAGGAGGTACTGCCGGGAACGTAGTTCTAACAGAAGACCCGGGGGACGATTTTTCTTCCTCAAATTGGAGGATGTAAACATCATCCTCTTGCAGGTGAGGCTCGTAGAAAGAACGCTGTTTAAAATCACCTTCAGAGAAAGTTAATTCTTTAAAAGTGATAGTGGCGTTTTGTTTGGATATATTGGCGGGAGGTGGTGGCAATTCCTTCTCTTCTTTTTCGAGGATAAAAATATCCTCATCATCTGGGTATATTATAGAGAAGGAGGGAAAATAGCGGTAATTGTTTTGACAGGGAGGGGTTTCTATAAGTGGCTCGTCTGTAGTGGGGTGTTCTACCTCTTGAACTGTTTCGCTCATTGATTGCTCTAGTAGTTGAGCGATTCTCTCCAGGTAGTCTGGTTGATCTTCTAACCAGAGTTGCTCTTGAAATATGAGACAATCCTCATAATCATGAGCTCCTCCACATACGGAGCAGTTTAAATCCTGCCAAAATTCAAACGCTTCTTCCATTTGCCGTGTACAGTTTTTTTTTTTTTGTGTTTTTGTATATAAAACAAAATTACTAAAACAGATTAGAAAATAAAAGGATTAGAAACAAACATAATAATAATATAAACAAAATATAAAAGATAATTAAACAAAAATAATATAGACAAAATATTAATATAAACAACAAACAAAAATAATATAAACAAAATATTCTAATATAACAAGTGAATAATCCGGGGCTTAGGGACTAGAATAAACTAGTCCCCGGCAACGGCGCCATTTTGCAGACGTTATATTGTGAGTGGTTAGAACAGGTGTAATTAACATAAAAGAAAGAAATTAAAACCCAAAAAATAACGTCGGGCTGCAAATAAATCCCGGTCGCAGTAGTATAGTGAAAATGTAAGCAACCGGATGTCGAACCGTGGGACTAATATATATATTATAGTACCTAAGCGTGTCACAAGAGGGGGTGGATTAATTGACTTGTAAAATAAATAAAAAGAAAGAATAAAATAAACTAAGTTGACAGATAAATAAAATGGAACTCTGGGTCAGGTTAATATAATCTGCATAATTAAGCTATCTCTACTGGTTTAATAATTTGGCAAGGTTCCTGTAAATATCTTAAGGACTAAGTCATAGCCTCATAAGAACTCGTTCACCTGTAATGCAAGGTTCTAATCAAGGTTCAAGCAAAAGCCTGCGAACGGCAGAGGAGTATTTGAGGAATTACATTTGCAACTGAATACTAACTCATTAAATCATAATAAAGCTTCCTCCAGTTATACGCCTTAATTAACCTGTCTATTTATCACCGGTCTGATCAAAATAGACTTAGGAAAGCAATTTAATAAATTCGCGAGATCTATTAAAAAGGTGCATGATAACCTTTAAGCGTAACAAACTGTATATAAATAAACCAGTAGAAATATTGCATAATTAGTACAGATATATAATAACTATTCCCAGAGTAAACGTAAACTAGCCTAACATATTAAATAGAAAGATAGAGACGAGAGTAATAGAAATCATCCGTAATCACTCCGTCTCACTCTGCTATTTTGTGTACGTAGGGCTAGAGGTGAATTTGTGGAATGTAAAATAAATAAAATGGAGAAGGCGGAAGGAGAGAAATGAGATGGCGTGTGGTGAAGTTGGGTCGTGGATGAATTCGTGGGTGATGAAGCCAATTGAAAGGAGAAGGCTCGTGGGTTTTTATAGAGAAAGGAGAAGAAGAAGGAAGCAGATAAGGGACGCGTGAGGAGCTCGTTGATTGCCCACTGATTGAAGCATTGATTGCAGGGGACAGAGCGTGCAGAGTAGATGGATAAATTGAAGACAGTGGACGAGTCAGACGGCGCGAGGAAGAAGATAAGCTCGCGTCGATTTTCCTTCAGTCCGCCTCGGTACCGCCTCCTTAACCGCCAGTTAAGAGGCGGTTGCCTCTCCCTGTTCCGCCTCCAAGACCGCCTACAAAGAGGCGGTAGTCTCTTGTACAACCGCGAGGCGGTTGCGCCTGACTAGTCCGCCAGATACGAGGCGGTAGCCTCTCTTCATGTCCGCCTTGGAGACAGGCGGTTGCCTATCTCACGTCCGCCAAGTGACCAGGCGGTTGCGTTGCGCCACCTCTCTTCCGCCCAATATCAGGCGGCCCTCACTTGTGTCGTCCGCTAGGCGGTTGCGCCTGTGTGTTCCGCCTCTTTGGGGGCGGTTGCACCAGTCCACCGCGTGCCTCTCGCGTGACTCTGTTTGACCGGCTCTACATTCTTCGTTATAAGTCCGTTTTCTGAGCCGTTTGCGTCTATGTGTTCGTCTCTTTATCTACTTTACTCCCAGCTTGGTTTTCCTCATGTTTGAACAATAAATTTGTGAGATAAACAATAAAACATAAACTAGAGGAGAATTAACCGAAGTGGAGAAATGAGCAAGAAAAGTGCTAATATTATATATAAAATACACCTATAAATCATGCTCATTTGGACACTTATCATTTATATTATACTCCATAATATACCATATCACATTACATTACCTACTTTAAATCCCTTTTATTAATAAATTACAAACCATCCTTATTAATTCGGTATTTATATTTTATACCCAACAACTTTATAAATTATTAAATAACCTCATATAGTTTTCGGTAATCATCATTTAAACCCGTTAACTTTTACAACTTACCAAATAACCACATACTTTTATACTTTACTAAATACCCTTACTAATTTTCGGAAATTGTAAAACAAATATATTAACTTTTATAAATTGCCAAATAACTTTATAACTTTTATAATTCACTAATTACCCACATTAACCTTTGTAATTATTAATTAACCATACTTCCTTTTTAATTTACTAATTAGCCACTTAATATTTCGGTAATTCCAAATGGGTATTCTAATTTTTATAAATTACCAAATGACCTCATTAATTTTCGGTCTTGCCATATACTTTCCTTATATTTACATTTTAATCCCAAAACTTTATATAAGTTACATATTAACTTATAAATTATAGTTTTAATATTTAATTCACTAGAATAACCAAAACAATCCACAACTTTCTTCAATTTCCATTTCTGCCCCATATTAAATTCTATTTTTCATATATACTTCCATAAATTACATATTCACCCCAAAACTTTTATAAACTTAATATTTTATGTCATAAATCATTTTAACCCAAAGTTTTTGGTCAACACTTTGACCAAGACTTAATTTCATAATTATTACTTTAATATACCCATAAATTCACTTGTAATTCGGCTATACTCCCAAACTTCCCAATAATTACAAAATAGTCCCAAAACTTTATAAATTGTTATTTCAACACTTAACCACTTATTTAAATTCACCAAAATTCATAATATTAATTCCTACCTTATATTATATCATAAATATACCAAATTAATCCTTAAGCTCTCGGTTTTTATATTTAGCACACCAATCTTTTCAAAATTTACATTTTGACCACATAACTTATTAAACTCGCCATTTAATTACTTGTAACTATTTTTAATAATCCCAAATTTTAGAATATAAGCTAATACACTTATATATATCTCAAAAATCATCAAGTAACACACCTTGCTCTCGGCTTTAATATATTTTTACCTTATAGTTTTAAAACTTGATTTAAACCTTATAATAAATACATATAATTGTATATAAGCCATATAACACTTCCAAAAATTATGCTAATGACTTAGAATGATTATAAACTCAAAATAGAACCTTTTATCCTTAGATATTTCGGTTTAATAATATGTGTATCCTAATTAATTTTTGTGACACATAATTATACCTTAAGGTAATAATCTTACCTTATATGTTATAAATTATTTTCTTGACATTATAACCTATAGTATTTTCGGCCTTAATTGTTTAGAGGTTATACAAAATTTTTATACCAAAGTTTGAAGCTTAATTCAAGCTTAAACTTAATAAACCTTAATTAAATAAACTTACTCCTTGAATCAAGACAATTCTTGTACTTGATTTTTCCTTGAATTCCAAGCTCTCCAAAAGCTATCTTGATGAAGAATTTTCGGCTCCTTAAATATATTTAGGAGATTCATTTGTTAGATTTCTAACAAAAATTATAAATGAGATTTGGAGAAATTTTACAAGAGTTTACCTTAGGAATTTAACAAGGTATTTCTGATACACCTTGAGATGATTGTAGATCCAAGTTTCCTTCATGAAATAATGAAGAGAACATAGGTTTAGAGGTTCTAAATTTTTGAAAATAGTTTAGGTAATTACTTAGGATTTTTCAACATGAAACTATACCTTAACTTGATCTTGTTGTTCCTTGAGTTGTTGTTGAATCTAGGAACCTCCTCGGAGCATATATGCTTGGTGATTTCTTGTAGGTTTGCTAGGATGATTTCTTGCTTCAAGACTTGGTAGCTTTAACTAGGAATTTACATAGAAATGGTGTTAGGATTTAATTCACCATTAATGGAGCTTAGAGCTCTAAGGAATTAGCTAACAATGGAAGAAGAAAAGAGAGAAGAAGAGAGAGCTTACCTTCGGTTGTGTGAGCAAGGGAGGAATGAAGTCTAAAGCTCACGTAGGAATAAGGTAAGGAAGAATGAAAGGAATCCACTTGGAAATTATTGTCATTATTCTTTGATTTGCTTTTAATTATTTGATTATTTGCTTTCATAATTTAGCTACTAAAGTCTCTCCATTCAGACTAGCATACGATTGATTGAAAGGAAATTAATGGAGCTTGATTGAAAATTGTAACTAGAAGACAAGGAGCAAGGTAGGTATATGTAACGCCCCTATTAACCATAAATACAGCGGAAATAAAACTCTAAGGCGATTACAGACCATCGGGTTCCAAACACCCGGCACCAAACCTCACCAATTTACAACTTACAATCCACAAAAGCTACGGTCTGAACTCGAGAAAAACTTAACACAACATAATAGAAATTAAACATATTCTCTCTCCACAAAACCTAGTCCCATCCCAAACGCTCATTCTCTTCGTGGCCACCTGTAAATCAATTCGTACCTGCAAGATGAAACCAAGCAGCCCACCCCAAAGGGGGCGGGTCAGTTCCCTGGAATGGAACTGGTACAATTCTCCAAAAACAAACTTATAAAACATAACTCTTCAAATAAATAGTAACATGAAAACAAACTCTGAAAAGTAAAACATAGATAAAGCACTTCAAAACAATCAAGTTTAAAGAGAAAGGAAAACAAGACAAAGATAAAGAACTTCCAAACCAAGTCATCCACTTAAGTAGTCACACCACATAGTTAGTAAGCATCCATTGTTGATGTTAGAACCAATTCCCGTTTGGAGTATAAAGACTCAGATAGTCACAAAGGACTAGGAATAATAAGATAGATCCAAGAACCAATAACTCAAGAGTGGAATAATTCAATTGGGAGAGATGGCCCCCACCGCCAGATATCAGTGTCCCTATGGACGAGGGATATACAGCCCCCTGCTGTCAGATTTAAATGTCCTAATGGACGAGGGATATACAGCCCCCTGCTGTTAAATATCAATGCCCCTATGGGCGAGGGATATACAGCCCCCTGCTGTTAAATTTAATAATGTCCTGATGGACGAGGGATATACAGCCCCTGCTGTTCAATATCAATGCCCCTATGGGCGAGGGATATACAGCCCCCTGCTGTTAAATTTAATAATGTCCTGATGGACGAGGGATATACAGCCCCCTGCTGTTCAATATCAATGCCCCTATGGGCGAGGGATATACAGCCCCCTACTGTTACCATTAAAGACGCGCGCACGTCGAAAGAAAGATTTCCAAGATTGACCTTTTCCAAAAATCCCGCTAGATCACCAACTACCCAGAGCAATACCAAAACACTCAGTCCTACAGAGTGCAGAAGCGTAAACCCTAAGCAGCCAATGTCTAACGGGCAACCAAGTAGAAGAAACCAATACCCAAGTGAGTTCCACATCCAAGGCTCAGTTAGTCACACAAGCTGAGTCAGTCACACAACCATTTCTTATTTTTAGAAGTTCCTCTTAAAGTCAGTTAGCGTTTCCAAAACATTCCACAAGTCAACCAGCAAAAATATCGTAGTACGAGAAATCGTACAAAACATTCCATAAAGTCCAAAACACGTCAAGCTGAGTACGAGAAATCGTACAAAACATTCCATAAAGTCCAAAACACAACAAGCTGAGTACGAGAAATCGTACCTGGATAACGCTGTAGCAGCTCTAGACAACTTGCGTAAACAATCAACAGTACTCTGAAGAATATTAAAGGTAATCTATCATCAATAACTCATACCCTAAGTCAAACTTAAATAGATTCCTCACTCGTATTCCTAAACCTCGATCATCTTGTAAACCCTTCGCTTAATTGTTAAGTATAGCCTTCGACTTGTTTTAGAATGTTGTATAGCCCAAGGTTGTAGGATCAAGGAATGTATTTTATTAACACCTGCTAATTGTCCACTCCTATCCACTTAATTCATATTTAACCACAATCCCCACATTCAAGACTTTTGAGACCTTTATAACATAAATGTTTTAGTATATAATTAAATCTAAGAATTTCAATAATAATCTTAAGCTCAATACCTTTATTCTTAATTTAGAATAAACAATGTGTTATGACCAATGATGGGTTTATCTTAGAATACTATACTATTATCTCAACATATAAATATTATATATTTAAACAATTTCTACTAGACAACCCATTAGGATTAAGTCTTTCCCTTAACTTAACTAAGACCTACATCTTGTATATTGAAATCGTAGTGTTGTAGACGCATTTTAGTATAACTTATTTGAGCTACTAAACTCAATTATCTTATCTTTAGTTCAGAATGGCCTTTAATTACAACCATCTATTAATCTTGTCATAAGTTGTTAAATTACTTTTCATCTTGAAATAACCATATTATAGTTAACTCAAACTTATCGAACTCTCACCTTTAGTATCCACAAGGTTTATTATTTACTTAACCATATTTATAATAAGGTGTTTTAAGATAACCTTTTATGTATCCTTACTTACATTTAATTCCCTAACTGTTTTACTTTTACACACATTCCCTCCATAGGCTATGTATAAACCTTTTATACTAAACTTCACTAAACTTAAGTCTTAAATACAGTTTAAATTGTTTACAAAACCTAACGGTTTCAAAGGTATAACTTTAATAAATTAATTTCCTTTATTGTATTTAGGATGGACAATATATCTACATAAGGTAGAATTTACCAAAGATTTAAATTATGGATCGTAAGTGAAACTGTTAACTATTTAATAAGATAACATATTCCGAGAAATCCCCATACCTTATATTCAAATGACACATTAATTTTCCCAGTGTCAAAAGGTAAATCAATATAATCTCTTATGTAACCTAGTTTCATCTAATTAAAGGTTCAATGATTTTAAGTATCAAATTTCTATTTGCAAACCTTTTTGTAAATCTTAACTATTATGTACATCACTTATTTATAAACTCACATCCTGAATATTGATAATGAATGTATTTTATATGGCTTAACTAATTCCAAGAAACTTAAGGATTATTATTTAGATTAATCTCCTAATCATAGTTTAATATAGTTTTATATCATAATCCTTTTAATGATTTTATCTTAAAATATTAAGTTATTACTCAATACTATAAATATTAAGAAATAATTAAATCTAGACTTATTTATCCTCTTCACATGAAGATGTAAAAGTAACTCATTTATTTTACTATTGTTTATATAATAAGAACATTTAAATGTAAAAGTATCTCATTTATTTTATTATTAATTATATAAATAGATCTATTTGTGTAACCCTTTATGTAGACTAATTACAAATATTCCTAAATTTCAACCTATTAATTTCTTAACCAAATTGTAGATTTACATTGTGGTCATTGACTAAATAAATACGTGTGTTTAAATACGGTTTATATAAATCTTAGAAACCCAAAGATAACTAAAAACTCAACCTATAACCATAAATTACCACCTCATATAACATTCTTTTATTAGTATCATGTAGAGGTTTAGTTTAACTCATTAATTCCTTCATATTATATCTTCTATAAGGTATTTTATTCCTTTTATTTATTATTTATCGTATATATATATATATATATATATATATCCTCCCTATTATATTTCCCACAAGGAATTTTATTTCCTTTATCTATTTTTATTGTATTTATATACTATATATATATCCACATATATCAAGATTTATCCAGAACATTCTTTAAGAAATTATATTGTATTTAATTATATTTAATATCTTTTAGACATACCCACAACTGATTTATGGTTTATAAAATAGAGTATTTTCCCTTAGTTTTAGTTAAACATATTAGCTTCCATATTATATATAATAAATAAAATGTAGTTTAGTTAAATTCCTTGATTTAATATAAGTTTCTATTTATTTCTCTCATATAATATATATATAAATATGTAACAATTTTTACTTCACTTAAAGTTAATACCCAAAATATTTATAAACATACTGTATTAAATGTTAATTAGTCTTATTATATTTTCCCCAACCTATAAAGTTCATTAATCAACTATACTTTAATTTTTGATTACATTAAAAACTATATATTATAAGTTATTCTTATGAAAAACTCACAAACACAATTTTTAAAACCTTTTCCCGTTGCCCAAAAATTCCCAAACTTAATATACAGTAACTATAACATTTTAGACATATTATAAAATTTTTATTTCATAAAAATATCTTTTTAATTTAGCCAAATAATTCCAGAAAACCCGTAACTTGTAAAAATCATAACTTATGTTTAAAAACTCCAAAACCATAATAATTTACATCAAAATAAACTACATAAAATAAGGAATATGGTTAAAATTTCAAGTCAAAATACATTCGGGAAGATATTTAAATTAACCCAACAAGTTAAGATTATTTACTGGTATTTATTAAAACTCTTATAAACTAATTCTGGTATGTTTTAATCTCGGCCGTCCAATCTCTTAAACCGAGATCGGACGGCTCCTGTGCATCGAGTTCATCAGCGAACTCTAATACCAAACCGAGTACCAATTCGACGATTTCTCTCAACTCACAGAACCAAATCGATTGATTTTTGTTTCATTGAATCCGAATTCAATTTGGTTCCATTGGTACCGATTTCCCCAATTTTAATCCAGAGTTCACCCAGTTTCGTATTCAATTCGAACGTTAGGGTTTAAACTAGCTACAGAGTACGATCCGGATATTAATTCGCCAAATTCTCCTAATCTAGAGCGTAATTGACACAATTGAAACATGGGTTAGGTCGGAAATACTATTACGAACTACATTATCGGAGCAATTGATCGGAAACTCACCGGAATTGCCCGAATCGAAGCGATTCGAAATCGTTTTTCTGGAAAAACTCGAACTTCCGACCAGTTCGTGAAGCAACCTTCGAGGATCTATAAGTTATTGCACAGATCGAGTTAGGCTTTGTTATTGGGCTCTTTAGAAAGATGAAACTTAGATCTACACATTGATAACTAGAACTAATCCTAACTCGCATTATACAGAAAGAAAATTGACCCGAAAGTTACGAGTTTACCTCTCTGTTTCGGTATGATTTTATGTGCTGAAAAATCAGGAACTTTGAGCGGCTATAACTTCCAACCGGTTATGAATCAGGCTTGGGCATAAACATAAAAATTGTAGACGGATTAGAGATCTACACAACGAGCTAAAGAAATCGAAATTTGGTTGAAAGACGAGAAAGTTATGGCAAGACGAACTTTACCTGAAATCGGATGAAACTGGAAACTGGGTTACGAACTCGAAAGTTGACAACTTTGGATCAACTTTCCCGTCGATGTAGAAGGAGTTAGGGCTTGTATGAGTTATGATTGTAAAGAGGGAATTAAGGAGAAGAGAGTGGTGAAGACGGCACTGGAAAATTCGAAGTAACGAGAGAGATATAGCCGTCACAAGTTAGGTCAAAATCGGGTGGTTGTTAGAGAAAAACTAGGAGATAGAACCGACTAAGTGTTGGGGCGCACGAGAGGCTGACACGTGGCAGTTTATGAAATTTTGGCTCTAAACTTCAAACTAGCATAACTTTGGCTAGGATGATCCGTTTTTGACGTTCTTTTTATCGATCTTCATGGTTTTTCATAACCTTTTTTTTGGTATAGGTTTCATGGCCTGGTTTGAACATTCTCAAAAAGTCAACTCTAGCAAGGCTTAATAAGCTTTAAGGTTTCTAGAATTTTATATTGACTTTATATTTCCAAACAATGTTCCAACACTTCCTAAAATCTTTATAATATATTTGGAGTGTTTATAATTTTCCCAAGATTTATTGACTTATAAATCTTATTATTAAATTCATAATACTATATAATAATATAATAATTAGGAGAAACCCCTAAATAAATTTCACAACCCCATATAATAATTTAATATTCATAATTCCATATAATAATTTAATATTCCTCATTCCATATAATAATTTAATACTTAATAATATTATTAAAGGTTTAATAAAAGAAATCCCCTAAATTAATTTAAATTAATTTAGGGGTATTTCAGTATATGTCTCCTTTGAATTTTCTAAGCTAATCCAATGTTATTATTGGCTTGCTTTTCTTATCATTTCGGTAATGCATTGAGCATATAGACAACCGATTTTTCTTTGTCTTTTAAGACATAAGAACATGCTAGCTAATTAGTTGATGTCTTAGTCCAATTATTTTACAGCAACTAGACTTCTTTTCTATGCTCAAAATCAAACACTAGTGCTGTTTGGAGACAATTAATTTTTGTTTGTGTTAGGCAAGGAATCATGCTAGTTAGGTGCTGTATAATTTAGACTAAAGTATAGCAATCCAGCCCCTTCTTTTCCTTATCAAAATCGTGTAGTATATGAGGCCATAGACACTAGTTTTGTTAGATTCTTGCAACTAGTATAAAGTAGTCCTAGGCCTTGTCAGTTTATGTAATTTGATTCTTATAACTTTTGTTCAACTAATGTTTGCTTAATTATTTGCAGGTCATACATAAATGAAGGCTCCACATGACTAATTTAATTGTTACATTATCATATAGTATATGCTAGGTGAGTCACATTAGCATAAGGCAATAATTTTTGTAAAATCTAGCCAAAATAGACTAGAAAAAAACGCATGGTATAGGGCTCAAATGGAATTAATTTTTCATTTGATTTTTGCTAAAATATATTGTACTAAGATCATACTAATATGTGTAATAGGTTCCGGCATTTAATTGGTACATTTATACCATGGTAAAGGATGAAAGTTTTAAGGTAAAAATGCTGATTTTAGGTATCTTTTTGACTCAAAAATCGCCCCCATTAGTACTATGAATTTAGTACTGGAATTAATTGATTTAGATGGTCATTTTATCCTCTTTTAAGATTATCAACTCGTGGCTCCTCAAAAACTTCAAGACAATTGCGTAAAACGCATTTTTGTGACACTCGAAGGTGCATTTTGTGCTTTAAGGATTTTCTGTAAAATAATTAGTCGCTATGAGTTCCAAGTGTTTATTGACATTGTTTATAGTCAATAATAATATTTTACGGTGTTACATTGAGTTATATGGGGTTATAACAACTCAGAACACAACTCTCGGGCTAACCGGGCAAAAAGGAGCGTTAAGAAATCCGTCCGAGCACCTTGTTTATTTTTGAGGAAGTAGCTCATGCATTCTATTTAGAATGTTGAGTAATGATGTTAGGAACTCTAAGAATTAATTTTATAGGGGTTCATGACACCTCGGCACTCCTCCGAGGCATTCCCGAGGGTTTATGGGACCCTCATAAGACATCTCCTAGCACTTTACGTTTAATCGAGAATTTAGTGTGAGTAATTCATCTCAAATGTTTATTAAGGTGTTATGGTGCATTTATAATGAGGTGTAATGCTTTATTTTATTTTATAAGGTAGTTCCGGGACTTTTGGGCCTCAAGGGGCCTTTAAGGGAATTCCCGAGCATATTGTATTTTTACTCAGTTTTAGGTGAGGTCCTGAATTCTAAAGATCATATAATGATGCTTGGTTAACTTCATGTGAAGTTTATAGATTATATAACTTGTTTATCTTAAGGTCGGGCTTTAACGCACGTTTTTGACCTTAAGGAGTTTAGGTGCGTTTTAACGCCCAAGTGTTTATATACTTTCTTAGGGTTTCATAATTCCCCAAATAATATTTATAATTCCTCAAATATTATTTATTTACTTATATTTAATTATTTAAATGTTAGGGGTATTTCAGTCTACCCCCCTTAAAAGGACTTTGTCCCGAAGTCATAACTTATACTTGTTCATCCTATGGAATCAGGTTCCTCCTTATCTATTCCCTGTATACTTATCATTATTGGGTGTCAATACTATATTGACACTTCTACGTTCTATCTGTAATCTAAATCTATGTAATTTGTTCATGTATATAACCTTACTCATGATAATCCATGTAATTATAGCATAAGTACTTGGTAAATACTGTAAAACCATACATGTTCCAACTTCCTAGCTATCCCACTCGGTCATCACTGCACAAGTGCAATACCAAATCCTCAGTCCTACAGAGTGCAGAGGCGTAAACCCTTGGCAGTGAATCTCTCGTGTGATTGTAGGAATAAATATAAATATACTGTAAAGTAATTAAGTGCTTCATAAATATCCAAGTGTTACATAGGATACAACCATAACTTATTCAAGTGTCACATAGGACTCAACAATAACCATACAAGTGTCTCACAAGACACATCATTGATAACCAACCATTGTCACATAGGACATATCAACAACCATTCAACCAATTGCACACATGCGCAACAATCAAACACAAATAACCATACACAAAACCAATATAGACTGCAGATATGCAAGTCGCATGTGGTGCTCTACCCCCCTTAAAAAGGGTTACGCTCACGTACCCCACAAGTATACACAAAACTATAAGAAAGTGACGTATACTTGTCTCGCATGGAGTCCTCTAACACCCATGTCGCCTCCTCAATGTCATGGTTTGACCAAAGAACCTTGACCATTCTAATGGTCTTGTTCCTGGTCTCCCTAGTTTGGAGTCTAAAATGCGTACTGGGGTCTCCTCATATCTAAGTGTAGGTTCTAACTCGAGTGTCTCGGGCTCTAAAATAAGTCATGGGTGAGACACATACTGCTCAATAGGTAAATCTAACCTGTAATCTAATAGGCCCACTCGCTCCGTAATAAGGTACGGTCCTACATACTGCAGGCTAAGCTTGCCCTTCTGCCTAAATTTAAGGGTTCCCTTCAAGGGTGAAACTTTAAGGAAGACTCGATCGTCTATTGCGAACTCGAGGTCTCTCCTACGGACATTAACATATGACTTTTGTCCTACGAGGTATATTCCTCAAAATCTATGTATTTCCTGATATGTTCCATAGTGCATTAATATGCTTTTATATCTGAATCCCGTATGTATGGGTGAAGGTGATCTATTATCTTGTACATTGCCAATATTATTTCATGGCGTGTTTAAACTATTTGTGTATAACACACTTCCATTAATCTCCTCTTAGTTGTAATCGTCGGCGCTCGTGTCTTTGTATTAATATTGGGCATACTTATAATCCCTATCTTTAGGTCATCATCTTGTGATTTATGGTATTTGGGTTTACTTTCACCATATACGGCTTTCATTTCCAATGTAAAGTATGAGCTACGGTTGAGCCGTGCATCTTATGTATAGTATAGAAATATTTCTTGATATTATCGGTTCACCAATTGTTGGTAGTATATACACGATTACTATCGTCTGTTCATCAGGTATGCCACATTAGGTTCCTGCTAATGTTTCTAGCAGGGTACAGTTTTCTCTCAATCAACTCATGTGAGTATTAGTATCATGTTTCTACTCCTTATATTCTACCCCGTTTATAGGTAGATTCCCATTTAATATATTGGGTTTGGATTCATAAAGAAAGACTTAGAGTCGATTTTTCCTTCTGATGGCAATATGGCCATAACTTAGAAGCTAGTTTGAGAATACTTTTATTATAAGTAATTTTCTCTTGATCTCATATCTAATTTATTAACATAGTTCATGGAATAATAATAGTTAGTATTTCCCTCATAATTGATTATTTTTCCGACATACGCGGAGTTGTTCTAGCTATTTAATCTCCTCAGGATAACCTGGACAACTTAACTCTTAATTTACACCTTCTATATCTCATGTACTTATTAGTCAAATTTTATCTTAGGTTAAAGAATAGATACTTGCGTACTACAGAAATATTTGTGACCACTTGTAAGGAGTCTCAGGAATCATCCAACCCTGATGGGGTCAGCATCAGTGTTGAACTATCCTTCCACACCATTTTGTGTTTGGTTTTCCCTTGATCTGACCAGGATCAAGTTCGACCTCCCACGTCCAATATCAAACAATCACATAATTGTCATTTTCTAAATTTTATCTTATCAAACTTTGTGACGTGGTGATCACTACATGTACATTTTCCCTTAATTAGTATACAACTTATTCCGATAACTGTTATAACCTATACTCAAATCTAGTGTATAACCTTAATCCCCGGAACCAAGTTCCTTAGCGGGGAAGCCAGTTTTTCCTCTTGGCATAAAAGTAAATTCTTATTAAAATATCTAGGCTCATACTGTCTAATAATTATATATATCAATCATCTTAATTCCTAAATCCATCATACAAGTAATAAGTTTAGTTAAGGATTAGTATACCTTTGAATATCCTCTTCTCTTAAAAGGTTTATCTAATATTTCACTTATCAAGGCTTGATTATTGCCTATACTTGGTTATCATTACATAGAACAAAGGCAGTCACAGTTAGACTCCAAGGGAAAGTCTCATAACTCGATCAACAACTACAGTCCATAAAGTATTATTTCCTGCTCTTTTAAGCTTGGCTACTCCTTATTCCATCTAAACTCCATAAACCAAGTGAACCATATGTTCAGCCTAGGTTAAGTATCTCTTTATATTCATATCATCTCGACTAAGGGTTTCCAGTTTGAATCCTACGGTTTGGTAACTGGACAATCAATGCTTATCGTTTGTTTCTATCTTTTAGAAACGTGGTTAATCCACAAGCTCAATGGCTTCCAAAAATATGATGATTAGGTGTAATAAATAGAGGGTCTAAAATTCTTAGAGATTGTATATAAAGTTAGGAAGGTTTCCGTATAAAACACGTGTTACAAGCCAAGGGGTATGTTTTACTACCTTTAAATTTAATTTCCTCTTACTTTTAGTGTATATATTAATTCAAACTCTTAATGTAACTTGTACTTCCTTCATTGTAAGTGTCAATGAGGGGTATTTGTTACCATGTTTATATTGAATTTACATTACATATGGTGTTAACCTTACTTGATTTATTGCGATCTTTATTCGCGTTTATAACTTGAGCTGTCATAAAAGACATATGCTCGTATAGAACCATAAGGATAGTGTAGGACGATAGCCCCAAAATAGGGTAGGTATTCTCAACGATACTTTAGCCCTCTGAAATGTATCAATACTCCTCAACGTTTTGGTTTACAACCTCCAGTTTAGATTTATATATGTAGCATTTGGTATTGCTAATTAAGTAGTTCTCCCGACTTCAGAAAATATCGATTCAAAGTTTGTTCTCTCCCCTTTATTAATTAGGAGTCTAGTATAGTTACCATACTAACACTAGCTGAGACCCTTGGTATTTGTTCAGGTATTCAAAACTTGTGCTTATCCATGATGTGTGTTTAGCTATATTTTTGAGATTCTGTTTCTCTATTGTTATATTTCGAGGTTTCACACTATCTTCTCGCGAAGTTAATAAGGGATTATAAGATTTTGTAGTCCCACACTGAGCGGTAAGCTCGGTGAAATACCCCGAACTTAAAAATGGTGATTAAATTATTTTTATATCGTATTTAAGGGCCTAACAGTGCCTAAGTAATTTTGGTAAAGGAAATAAATCCAAAAGAAATGAGAAAACACTTAGAAAGCGGAAAACGCTAAAATAAGCGTTAAATAACCATAGGAGGTACGAGACCTCGGTTAGCGTATTATGTGGATTCCTAGGGCTTAATAAGACCCAAATAATATATGGGAACAACTCCCGAAGAAAACGGATCCAAATAAGGTATTAAAACGCTAATAGAGCTTTAGCGTACGTTTTTTGAGAGAACCCGGAAACGTGATTTTAAGTGGTCAAACGAACCCGTAAAAATTATAAATCATTAAATAATAATTATTAAGCATTTATGGAAGCTTAGTAACCAATAAAAATAATTAAACGAGAAAATTCCGGAAAACGGGCCCGGTTAGTGAATAGTGCTAAACCGGGTAAATTAACGAGCGTTTTCTGTAAAAGACGAGAAACTGCTCCAGCTTAACAGTGTAAGTGGGGCCGATTTTTATAGGGTATTTATACCCTCTCTCACACTCAATTAAATATTACTCTCTCTCACACACACACTAGAAGACAAGAAAACTAAAAGCAAAAAGTAAAAAGTACACTCCTTCCCTCTCTCCTTGTATTCTCTTATTTTCTCTACTCTCTCTCCAATTCCTTTCCCTCTCTCACGATGGAGCCCCCCCTCCTGCAGCACATTCTCCTTCTTCCTCTCTAAGCCCACGATTTTGAAGCTCTCAAAATAGCTCCAATGGCTTCTCACTTTCTTCCTCATGCTCTAGCTCCATTTGAGCTCCAAATGTAAAATAAAATACATATTTGAACTCCCCTCTTCAAGCTCTACATTTCTATCTTTTCAAAATCCAAAAATGAGCAACTTCATCTCCATGGGTTTTGAGCATTTGAAGAATAAATGACACCATTTCGAAGCATGGAGTCTCCTCTTCCTCATAAGGTAAAAAGTTTCAAGAAAAATCCATTTTTCCTTCATTCTCTATAGTGGCCGATTTTTGCCCTCCTTGTAATGCCTTGTTTCTTCTTTGTTTGAGCTTGGTTCAACTCTCCAATGGTGGAGGAACTCTCCTTTGTATTCAAGGCTTAAAAACCTCTCTTAAAAGCTCCAAGGTAAAAACCCTAACTAATGGTGATTTAAACACTTCATTGAATTAGTGGTGTTTTAAGAGATTAGAAGTCTAATTATATTCTCCTTATGTAATTTGGGTGTTGTGATGGAGTTTGGAAACTCCATCCCCCACATGGCCGATTTTGCAAGAAAAAGAGAAGGAGAAGAAGTGGAAAAGAAATGAAGGAAATATAAGCTCAAGGTAAGAGCTCTTCCTTAATGCAAAATTTTAATGCATTAGGATAATGGGAATGGGTAAACCAATTTAAAGAAACCAAAATAATGTAGTAGAATTGTAATTGTGAAAGTTTGGGTATTTGTGAACAAGTATGTGGATTGTAGGCCTTAGAGCCAAGGAATTGTGTATGTGTATTGATATTGTGTTTTGAGGAATTAATGATGTATTAAGATTGCTTGTATTGCTGGTAGGACCCTTGTATGGGTGTGGCTAGAATAGGAATGATTTTGGTGATAATGGGTATGTATGGATAAGTGAGAATTGTAGGTGAACTATAGCAAAATTTTGGTAGGAATATGTACATTTGTGGATGACTTGGTGAATGGGAGAACCAAGGTATGTATTGGGGATAATGGAGATGTTTAATGACCATGGAGTAGTGGTTGTAATATAAGAAGGAAAGGATATAAAATCTATAGCAAGAAGTGTAGTAAAATATTGTAGAAACTAGAGAAAAACTAGTGTGCAAGATTTTGTAAAAATAGTGTTGGACTTGGGTATAGATATTGTAGTTGCTTGGAAATGAATTGGAATGGTAAGATGGCATTAGAACAAAGTGCAAAATGCAAAGAGGGGTGTAGGAATGCACAAGGGTGTAAAGTATGAAAATGTGAATGGAAATTTGTAGAATTTGAACAAGAAGTTGAGTAGGCATTGGACCATGGATTTAAGGAGTTTTAGTGAGTTTTTAAATATGTACAAAACATGTGGAAAGATTATGGAATGATTGGAGGTGGATTAAGGGTTGATTTGGGGTTGAAAAATCAACCTAGTAGCAGTTTTTAGCAGGGTCTGGGACCTAGGATATGTACCAAGTCCCGGACCGCACTTAAATTTAGTTCGAGACTCGATACAGGTATTGGTCCGGGACCTAGGTCCAGGACCAAGTCCCGGACCACAATGAGAAAAATGGCCGAGAGTACGATCTGTGCATGGTCCGGGACCTTGGGTCCGGACCAGGTCCCGGACCACCCCCAAAAACTTGCAGGATGTGATTTTTAAGGTTTAAATGATGGGGGATTGATTGGTAATGGTTTTAGAAGTTGTTAAGGCCTTTTTGGTGATATTTAAAGGTCCTAATAAGTGTAAACAAGTGTAGGAAATGGATGGGAAGTAAGGACATAGTTTGTCATAAGTAAAACTAAGTATACCGGGATAACGGGGTAAGTACGGGAGTAGTAATTCTTTACGTACCGTATGAACATAGTATTAATAACAATGTTTGAAACATTATCAGTGGAACAAGTGTGAACCAAGGAACAAGGGAACACACGGTAAAGCTAACCCCGGTGAAAGGTATGATTTTCTCATGCCCCGTATGCTAACCGAGTTACGTTGATTTGTGTGCTGTATGCCGGCTAATCAAGACTAAAGCATGAAAACGATTTATTGCCTTTCGTTGTATGTCTTGTTGTAAGTAGTATGTGCTAACCTTTCTTGATTGATTGTGTGGCCTCACTTAGTGCGTAGACCTACTCATAGATGAGTCTCCTTGTGTAGCGACTCGTAGTAAGAGTCATGTTGTGAACTAATGGAACCGTAACAACGCACTAGACTTATAATCCAATAATGTTAATGAAAACCAATGAAACCACTCGAATGTGAAAGAGTGCACGGGAGTAGTAACCTCTCGATAACGGAAGGAGAACCAAAATGAATAATCCACAAACAATAAGTAGTGGAAGTATATAAACAAACACTACTAGAGGAATTAATGTTGGTGCAAGTCATGAACCATGAGAGTAGTAAAGAATGATGAGGGATCTCTAAACCCCTAGCAAATTAGTCGACCCACTATGAGAGGACCCGACTGATGTAAGTAATGTCCCGAACATGAGAGTATTCGATACGTTGGGGAAACCCTTAAACCTGAGAATACTAGACGGTAGTAATTCCCTAAGCTAGTGGAGGTTATCAAGAGAGATACGTCTAGGCTAATCCATGAGATTGTAAGATACTCCATGAAGAGAGTGTTGGGAATTTGAGTAGTCCGGTAGAAATGAACAATTGTATATTTGAGGAGCTAAGTGTATAGCCTTCGAATTGTAGGCCCGGTGGCGAGTCTTGTGTATGACTTCGCCCAGAGACCAAAGTAATGAGTATTGAGTATTGCGTAAGTACGAGTAAGTATTGAGTACTGAGTATTGAGTATGAATGAGTAAGTACAGAGTATTGAGCAGTGAGTATGCACGAGTATAGTAACGAGTATGGAGTAAGGAGTGTGTACGAGTAAGGTTATGAGCATGGAGTGATGATTATGTAAGAGTAAAGTAATGAGTAACAAGTAAGGAGCAGGTACGAGTAGAGTAACGAATATCGAACAACCACAGAGTAGCAATGAGTAAGTAACTAATACGAACGATCGACTATCGAATTGTATTCCTTAGTAAATATTGAACCTTGTATGTGTATGTAAGTAGTGTTGGATGTATTGTGTAGTAATTGTATGTATGTATGCATGTAAAATGAACTCCATGTATATCCGACCCAAAGTAGTCGGCGTACCGCGGTTAGCACGCGGTATATGCGAATTTCATATGCAGCGTAAGCTGACCCCCTAGGGGGACCGTTTTTAGTGTGCCGGTATTCGAAGCTGACCACCGTTCGAGAGAGTAGGACGGGGACCGCTACATAAGCATGGGTAGTTGAGTAAAAAGGAATTGTATTTGTATGTACTATGAATTTGGAAGTCTAAACTGTATCGGTAATGTAAGGATTGTAGTATACTCGGTATAGTAATGTATTGGAGTTGTAATTGGATTATGGTTGAGTATGCAACGGGAAGTATTGTATTGTGTAGAGCACTCGGTATGTTCATATTCATCAGACCGATAGTATGTAGGATTGTAACTTGCCTTGTTAGTCACGTGGGTGACTAACGGCATTGTACACCCGCCGTTGAGTATGTAATGTCCGCTGCGAAGGTAAGTATTGTACAGTAATGACGGTATTAGCGGTAGGGGTGTTACACTCGGTGCCTGGGTATCCCATAAAATTTCAGTGTTTATCCTTTACGTATAGGTTTCTAACAAGCCCTTTTGATAATTCATGTAGTCTTAAGTATTTTATATTAATCAATGTATTCCTTTCCATGACGTCTGCTCGTCACTTAGACAGGTCATATTTTGTAGTTATTGTAAGTTTAGACAATGATAACGCCCTTCGGCGGATCAAGCAAAACTAACTTACTATTCCTCACTGTACTAATTCGCACACTGTATCCCAAGGTTAATCTCGGTTAAATACTTTTAATACTCTTAATCCTATGGTACACTAATATGGATTCTCCACTATATATCAATGCGACTCCTGACTTCCCAAATAATTTTGTTCGCCTTATCCATCATTTTCTTACCACTTTATAAAAACTCAATGTCATCTCCTATGGAGAATGATTCAACTGGTATCCTAGGAGCTCGTGCTCCATTTTTCTTTCTTACTTCGCTATATAACTTAGCCTGTGGATTCCAATCCTTACCCATATCATATATAATTTATGTTTTGATCCACTCCCATATCCTGGTATATAAAATCTTCCAAGGCTTATCCCCAAGTTCTACATTCATTTATAATAGTTATTTGTTCACTTATAGTTAAATATTTCTTGAGTAGGATCATGCCGGGTCAAATTACTTGGCATTATGCCTCTGGATGTTCCCGACCTTTGCTCATAGGCTCAGGTGATCTCGGTCTCATAGGTAAAGGAAATAAATATCGAAATATCCCATTAGGTGAGAGGTTACCTAAGTTAGGCCTCTCTAAATTTTAATTCTTACTAATCACATATAAGTCTCATCGACTGATACCACAAACACACATTTATGCATCATGCATTAGGTTTAAGTTCTAGGCTTACCGGTTTCGCGCTGAGCGCTTGCCTCAGCGCCTGAAGTTCCCACTGTGTACAGGGTATTTCTTCATGGAACTATCTCCTTTCCCTTCCGACTCCCGGATGAGGATGGCTGTTCTGCCGGCCCACTAGTATAGGTGTTGTTTTGTGGTGCCTGGCCTCCTCTTGGTCCGTCCGCTTCATTAGCTGTTGTCCTCTGTGAACCCCTAGCTCCCTTGTATACTCGGCTCCCTGGATTGGAAAAACATTCATACTCCCTGTGACCTTCTTTCTCGCAATAGCGACACTTCACCTTTCTGCCTGCACAGTCTACGCCTGGGTGATCCTTTCCATAACGTTTACAGTAATAGTGACGCCGGGTTGGCTTTTTGCCTCTAGGTGGTGCTGTTCTTAGTGGCTGTGCAACAATGGCTGAGCCGGTCAGACGAGGAATCTGCTCCCTTGTCTTCTGATCATGGAAGTCCTTCCGCCCTTTCTTCCTATCTAAGAATTTCTTCCCATTCGTGTGGTAACCGTCAGAGGTTGCTCCACCATCATCTCCTTCAGTACTCTTTCTCTTCTTTCTTTCTGCGTCGGAGTAGTCGACTCTTGGTATGTAGTCCAACAAACTGGTGCACCGTGCGTAGTATTGGTCAACTGTTTGACTCTCTTGGACTAAGGTCTCGATCTCCTACCTTTTTCTCTGTTTTATGTGTTCGGGGTAGTACTTCTCCCGTAACACTTCTACAAACGCTGTCCATCCAAAGTCCGGTGTAGCTCTACGGTGGCTCTCTACAGACCGCCACCAAACGTCAGCTGCCTCCTTCAGGTTGTATGCGGCGATGTCGACCTGCTGGTCTTCTGGAACTTCAACAGCTTTGAACGCCTTCTGGTGCTCCACTATGAATTTCTCCAGTGCGGCGGGGTCCGGTTCCCCTGAATAAATTGGTACTCTCGCGTCTGCAACGCTCTTCAACCAGTTGGTTTCCCTGGGCTGCGGCGGGTGGGGTATGGCTCCCGTAAATTGAGCTCCTAGCTGCTGCGCGAAGCCTGCCATGGCTGCTGCTAGGTCTGGTACTGTTGAAACATCTGCCGGTATCTCGCCACTGCGTCCACTGCTGCCTTCATATGGTCCTCCGCTTGTCGACATCTAAGATAGTATACTATTATTTCTACTCGGTTGTTACACCGTCATACACAAACACAATCATGTAAGTAAGCTAATTACTAGCAATAAAATATCCCTAGGGTTTTTTTCTAAGTCACGTATCCTCACGGACGTTTCCCGTATCCCAATATTCCTATGCTCATTGTTGTAGACTCAGTATCTTTCATCAGAGCGGTACTCCGCTCTGATACCACTTTTTGTAACACCCCTAATCCTAAACCTGTAACGACGTCGCAATTCGTAGCATAATAAATAATAATTCGCAGCGGAAAATAAAACTAATTCCTTGGTGTTACACGCCGTTACTCACCCTTGTGAGTAACAAGGCATCCATCCAACAACCTTAACTCCTCACACTGTGATGAACAGATACTGAGCACTTCTAATTATTACAAACCAAAACCAACTAAATGAACAACTAACTGAATACATCAACCTCCTTATTACAATACAAAATAAAACCAAAGGTGTTTGTTGAAAACACAACAGCTACCCCCGAGTCCCGCACTCCGGCTTGAGTCTTCTTCAATAACCTGGAATGTTTGGCCCATTGAAGGGCTCAGCAATCGAAATGCTGGTATGCTAAATGTAGTCTTAAATCATTTGGATTCCTTAAGTCGTTTTAGCCATCTTGATATTAGATTCATTACATAAAATACCGGTTTACAATGATAACAGTAATAACTGTAAACATTTAACAATCACATAACAACTCCCCTGTAAACAACAGTGTACGATAGCACACAACACCAACAACCACATAACAATAACTCATAGAAATAACCAATAGTCACACATTAATAATCCATAACAATAATCAAATAATCACATATTAATAATCCATATTGATCACCAAACAAGACACGCGTAATAAACTGTACTTGTTAGTTAGCCACCTGACCTTTATCCTTCAACCAAACGTTTAACCTTTTCCAATTAATTTCCACCTCAAGTGTCATGTTCAGTCAAACCTTAATAACTTATTAATGGACGAATTTCCCCTGTGTTCCATTGGAACTGTTTACCAGCTGACCCTATGGCCCTGGTTAATTGACCGATCCGGTCGAACCTGTGCACCAACGGCAGTGCCCTCCGCCATCCCCGAATGTGGCTGATGGATTTTGAGTGACTCTCCATTGAAGTCTCTCGTAGTGATCACAATGCGCAACCAGAAAGTCGAAACGATCTAGATTCCTCTCTTTATAAGTTAGCCCTTTTTGTCAGTGACATAATAACCAATTCCTTGAGTTAAGACTATAACAGCTGACCATCAGTTAGGTTCAATAATACCTTTAGGTCAGTTAGTCTTGTTCCAGTTTAGATGTATAAACTTCCAGTCATAAGACGTTCGCGTATAGAATACAACGCAACAGTTTGAGCAATACAGTACACAAAATCTTATACATAAAATCACAGATATCGCTCTTAGACAATTAACACATAATGTCTGGACCTTAGGATAATCCTTAGGACATTCATACCACACAATTAACATACCGTTCACCAAGTAACTGCTAGCTTGACAAACTCCTGTTTAGTAGTTCCTCCCCGTACACTGTTATTTAAACATGCAATACCGGGTAATATTAATACAACTATTCATTAAATATTTTAGTACTGTCACTGTAATGTTTATACCCGTTGTATAATAACTTCGTATGTTCTTTTATTTCCCCCTGTTATTTTAACAGTGGTTCTAGATAACCTAACAGTTCATTATTTTATGTGGAGTTCACATGTGATAATGAATTTCCATTACACGGTATATCCTTATCTCATTATTTATATACTCTTAATTATTTCCACTTATTCCTTATATTATGTCCCTTGGTCATTTTTATTATAACCACAATTATTTAATAAACTTTATATTATACTCCATAATATACCATATCACATTACATTACCTAGTTTCAATCCCTTTTATTAATAAATTACAAACCATCCTTATTAATTCGGTATTTATATTTTATACCCAACAACTTTATAAATTATTAAATAACCTCATATAGTTTTCGGTAATCATCATTTAAACCCGTTAACTTTTACAACTTACCAAATAACCACATACTTTTATACTTTACTAAATACCCTTACTAATTTTCGGAAATTGTAAAACAAATATATTAACTTTTATAAATTGCCAAATAACTTTATAACTTTTATAATTCACTAATTACCCACATTAACCTTTGTAATTATTAATTAACCATACTTCCTTTTTAATTTACTAATTAGCCACTTAATATTTCGGTAATTCCAAAATGGGTATTCTAATTTTTATAAATTACCAAATGACCTCATTAATTTTTGGTCTTGCCATATACTTTCCTTATATTTACATTTTAATCCCAAAACTTTATATAAGTTACATATTAACTTATAAATTATAGTTTTAATATTTAATTCACTAGAATAACCAAAACAATCCACAACTTTCTTCAATTTCCATTTCCGCCCCATATTAAATTCTATTTTTCATATATACTTCCATAAATTACATATTCACCCCAAAACTTTTATAAATTTAATATTTTATGTCATAAATCATTTTAACCCAAAGTTTTTGGTCAACACTTTGACCAAGACTTAATTTCATAATTATTACTTTAATATACCCATAAATTCACTTGTAATTCGGCTATACTCCCAAACTTCCCAATAATTACAAAATAGTCCCAAAACTTTATAAATTGTTATTTCAACACTTAACCACTTATTTAAATTCACCAAAATTCATAATATTAATTCCTACCTTATATTATATCATAAATATACCAAATTAATCCTTAAGCTCTCGGTTTTTATATTTAGCACACCAATCTTTTCAAAATTTACATTTTGACCACATAACTTATTAAACTAGCCATTTAAATACTTGTAACTATTTTTAATAATCCCAAATTTTATAATATAAGCTAATACACTTATATATATCTCAAAAATCATCAAGTAACACACCTTGCTCTCGGCTTTAATATATTTTTACCTTATAGTTTTAAAACTTGATTTAAACCTTATAATAAATACATATAATTGTCTATAAGCCATATAACACTTCCAAAAATTATGCTAATGACTTAGAATGATTATAAACTCAAAATAGAACCTTTTATCCTTAGATAATTTGGTTTAATAATATGTGTATCCTAATTAATTTTTGTGACACATAATTATACCTTAAGGTAATAATCTTACCTTATATGTTATAAATTATTTTCTTGACATTATAACCTATAGTATTTTTGGCCTTAATTGTTTAGAGGTTATAAAAAATTTTTATACCAAAGTTTGAAGCTTAATTCAAGCTTAAACTTAATAAACCTTAATTAAATAAACTTACTCCTTGAATCAAGATAATTCTTGTACTTGATTTTTCCTTGAATTCCAAGCTCTCCAAAAGCTATCTTGATGAAGAATTTTCGGCTCCTTAAATATATTTAGGAGATTCATTTGTTAGATTTCTAACAAAAATTATAAATGAGATTTGGAGAAATTTTACAAGAGTTTACCTTAGGAATTTAACAAGGTATTTCTGATACACCTTGAGATGATTGTAGATCCAAGTTTCCTTCATGAAATAATGAAGAGAACATAGGTTTAGAGGTTCTAAATTTTCGAAAATAGTTTAGGTAATTATTTAGGATTTTTCAACATGAAAATATACATTAACTTGATCTTGTTGTTCCTTGAGTTGTTGTTGAATCTAGGAACCTCCTTGGAGCATATATGCTTGGCGATTTCTTGTAGGTTTGCTAGGATGATTTCTTGCTTCAAGACTTGGTAGATTTAACTAGGAATTTACATAGAAATGGTGTTAGGATTTAATTCACCATTAATGGAGTTTAGAGCTCTAAGGAATTAGCTAACAATGGAAGAAGAAAAGAGAGAAGAAGAGAGAGCTTACCTTCGGTTGTGTGAGCAAGGGAGGAATGAAGTCTAAAGCTCACGTAGGAATAAGGTAAGGAAGAATGAAAGGAATCCACTTGGAAATTATTGTCATTATTCTTTGATTTGCTTTTAATTATTTGATTATTTGCTTTCATAATTTGGCTACTAAAGTCTCTCCATTCAGACTAGCATACGATTGATTGAAAGGAAATTAATGGAGCTTGATTGAAAATTGTAACTAGAAGACAAGGAGCAAGGTAGGTATATGTCTCCTTTGAATTTTCTAAGCTAATCCCATGTTATTATTGCCTTGCTTTTCTTATCATTTCGGTAATGCATTGAGCATATAGACAACCGATTTTTCTTTGTCTTTTAAGACATAAGAACAGGCTAGCTAATTAGTTGATGTCTTAGTCCAATTATTTTACAGCAACTAGACTTCTTTTCTATGCTCAAAATCGAACACTAGTGCTGTTTGGAGACAATTAATTTTTGCTTGTGTTAGGCAAGGAATCATGCTAGTTAGGTGCTGTATAATTTCGACTAAAGTATAGCAATCCAGCCCCTTCTTTTCCTTATCAAAATCGTGTAGTATATGAGGCCATAGACACTAGTTTTGTTTGATTCTTGCAACTAGTATAAAGTAGTCCTTGGCCTTGTCATTTTATGTAATTTGATTCTTATAACTTTTGTTCAACTAATGTTTGCTTAATTCTTTGCAAGTCATACGTAAATGAAGGCTCCACATGACTAATTTAATTGTTACATTATCATATAGTATATGCTAGGTGAGTCACATTAGCATAAGGCAATAATATGTTGTAAAATCTAGCCAAAATAGACTAGAAAAAAACGCATGGTATAGGGCTCAAATGGAATTAATTTTTCATTTGATTTTTGCTACACTATATTGTACTAAGATCATACTAATATGTGTAATAGGTTCCAGTATTTAATTGGTACATTTATACCATGGTAAAGGATGAAATTTTTAAGGTAAAAATGCTGATGTTAGGTATCTTTTTGACTCAAAAATCGCCCCCATTATTACTATGAATTTAGTACGGGAATTAATTGATTTAGATGGTCATTTTATCCTCTTTTAAGATTATCAACTCGTGGCTCCTCAAAAACTTCAAGACAATTGCGTAAAACGCATTTTTGTGACACTCGAAGGTGCATTTTGTGCTTTAAGGATTTGTTGTAAAATAATTAGTCGCTATGAGTTCCAAGTGTTTATTGACATTGTTTATAGTCAATAATAATATGTTAAGGTGTTACATTGAGTTATATGGGGTTATAACAACTCAGAACACAACTCTCAGGCTAACCGGGCAAAAAGGAGCGTTAAGAAATCCGTCCGAGCACCTTGTTTATTTTTGAGGAAGTAGCTCGTGCATTCTCTTTAGAATGTTGAGTAACGATGTTAGGAACTCTAAGAGTTAATTTTATAGGGGTTCGTGCCACCTCGGCACTCCTCCGAGGCATTCCCGAGGGTTTATGGGACCCTCATAAGACATCTCCTAGCACTTTATGTTTAACCGAGAATTTAGTGTGAGTAATTTATCTGAAATGTTTATGTAACACCCCTGAATAAACATCCATAGATTAAATGAAGCGTCTGACAATATCATAAGTTAACTTTGCAGCGGTATAAACTCAATCCGGGTGCTACAGACGCCAACCACCCACGTGGTTGACATGACCACTCTACCGACATCAAGTTACGGTCTGCATGACTGGAAACAGCTCTCACCAAAACTCATGTACAATATAAGATACAATTCCAATATCGAGTGTCTACAACAAATTGCCAAATTATAAACTGAGAATTACATCTCGGGTACATTAAACATACAACCACATCCTCAAACGTTATGCCCTGATGGACTACCCCCATGGTAGTCATCCTGCCTACGCTTCGTTATCGTCTGGCATAATACCTGTAAAAATTTGGGTTGGGAAGGACTCAGCAAACTACGCTGAGTATGAACGTGTGTAGCCCGTATGTTGCCGGGCCACACGACTACTTGGTCGAATATAATTAAGTTCAATTTACATGATATAATAAAGCAGTAAAACACACCACGATACATCAGGATATCATACACACTTACGGTAGTAAAACCTTAGCAACAAGCATCCAAGCATACCAGGTTAGCATCATAGCAACATCAAACACGCAACCAAGCACAACAAGCTGCTAGCATGGCAAACAACAATTGTGCAAGTCATCAAACACGTGAATACGTATGTTTACCAATGATCCTCACTATGGGTTTGTTCGAGCGTTGTGTGTCTTCATTTCTTTTCTCTTGTTCCCATATTGTATATTTTCTTTCTCTTTCCTTGCACCAGGTCTGGGGGTATGGTTCAAATCCCGCGACCATATCATGTAGGTGCTAATCTTTTCCTTGTTTCTTTAGGGTTTATTTGTGAATTCTCTATTCACCACAACTTGAAGAACGTTTTCTCCATAGCTATCCTCCATTCCCGGCGTCGTGCGGCGAGGAGCGGGGTCGTCTCTAGACTCCAGGATGTGTTCCACCAATAGGTATTTTACTTTTCATTATCATTATGAGTTCGACACCATAGTGGGTGTCATTAGAAGTCCTCTATAGTTTAAGAGGAGTTTTCTTCTTGTATAGTTGTTTCGTTTTGTTTGCGTAGTTCATCGTATTTCATTTCAAGTTCATACACGAGAAGGGACTAAACTACTGTGTGCGCGCAAATAACATGCGACATTGATATAGCAATCATATAAGCAAGATGAGCAAGTAATCCAATTTCATGCTTTAATCTTATGGTCATTTTCACACAAGGCACACAACAAACAAGCCGTGTAACACGACAACATACGAACCACACATGTCCATACCTTTTTCGCAAGTACGAGTTGTCTCACACACTGGGTCCCGGTCGGAGTTCGCTACGGCCCTTGCGTTAATTAAAAACAATGTGTCAGTTTATCATTTCATGTGATGACACTTTATATCAGGCGTTATTCCCTAGGTGTGTCGTTAAAAGCTTAGTTTATATTAACCCTTAGAGCTTCCCATGTATTAATTCTAGGCTTATCTTACTCCTAAGACATTCACATCTTTGTTTTACACGTTAACTAAGCCCTTTTTCCAACTAATGTTTTAGAGCATTTTTAAGCGCTAATCATGTAACAAGTTTATATAAGATGGATTTGCACTTGTCAAAGAGGTATTCCTTTCTTAGCTAAGTAGTTATGTTTTTGAGCTCATTATTTACACAATGACACTCCTCAATCACTTCTAGAACTCCCTTATATTGAAACCTAAATGTTTACAAACTGAAATAAAGTTCTTGTATATAACCTTATCTTATCACACTTTTGATATGTCTAACGGTGTCTAAACTTCCCAAGTTGTTTTGTAAGTTTAGCTAGATGCATTAGAAAGGTTTTGGGTTCATTATAACTCTAACCTCACCCTCATAACACCCATGTAACTCAATTATACCGAAACTACATCTTTAACGAAATCTGAGACACAATCTATATATTTCCCCTTGGTTCTTATATCTAGCTATTTCAACTAATGTTTGATTCTCTCATACAGAATTTACCCATCCAGCTATGGGTGTTAACGCTGTTTTAGACTCAAAACTAAACACTCACAGACCTTCTACTCTTAAGTACACAGAAACAGCCCAACCTTGACAATCTGAAAATAAAAACGAATTGGAACCACATCACTAACAATCTCTCTTTTGTTTCTGTTTTGTAGGTGATTAATCTGCCCCCTCTTTTTTTTATCTGTCCCAAAAGTGTTTATGACCTCACCTAGGAATATTAGAGATGTTTTAAATTGAAACCAGCCCTAAGCACACCCTCAATGCACTTACAATATAGTTGTACAGAACTGAAACCAATAACAAAATCTAGATATAAACCGAGATCTCCCCTTGTATCCCTTTTCAGTTTTTCTTCCAATTCTACCCAGTCTTTCTTACATCTTTACCTAATGCATTAGCTATGTTGTGGTATGTTTAGCAAGAGAACTCAACACACTTATGCTCCTTGTACCTTAGCTAGACAGAGAACAGGTTTACAGAAAACTGAAACTGAAACTGCATTGTCTCTTCCTCATTCCTTTCTAGTCATTTATCAGTCTTCTAATTTCACCCAATTCCTTTACAGTTCTGTTTAGATGCATTAGGTAGATGTTGGGTCCATTAGCTAGATAATATAACACTCACACACCACTGGTAATTCAGTTACATAGGGACAGCTTCTAACTGAAAACTGAAACTAGAATATATATATATATCTTTCTGTTTGACCCTTGATTGTAGTTAGTTATTCTAACTTCCAAGTTTTCTCCTCAGTACCTATGCAGTTACTATGGTATATTAGGGGTGGTTCAGATTCCTTAGCAATTCCCCACAACCCCATCGAGTCCCTCAATACCAGGTTATACAGAAGCATTTGTTGTCAAGTTCAGAAACCACCATCTATAATCCTTCTTGATTCTGTTTTTTTTTTCATTTAGTTAGTTCTTTTGATGTTTAATTCTTCCCCACAGTGTTTACCCACTAGCCATGGGTATTAACAAGGTTTTATCTCAAGACTAATCCAACAAAGCACCTACATAGCTTTTGTACTCAATCACACAGTAACAACCCCTATCAGAATCTGAAACTAAAATCAGTGTAACACTCCTCCATTTCATCTGTTAGGTTGTTAGGGTGACCCCTATGTTTCTCCCCAGTAGTTATAACTTACTCACGTGGTCTAGGGG
Source organism: Limonium bicolor (assembly GCA_023374045.1). Taxonomy (NCBI): domain Eukaryota; kingdom Viridiplantae; phylum Streptophyta; class Magnoliopsida; order Caryophyllales; family Plumbaginaceae; genus Limonium; species Limonium bicolor. The sequence goes on along the minus strand of CM041777.1, from coordinate 479,730,487 downwards.
TATTTTAGATTCATTAGCCGCCTAATACACTCTTCCTAATCTTTCTGTACACAGTTATACAGAAGACACCAGTTTCAGGAAAACTGGAACTGCAAAAAAAATGAAAACCTGATAACTTCTCTTTGATTTCCTTCTGTTTGTTCATAGATCTGCTTTTACATTTTTCCTCAACCTGATAGCCCACCTAGTTAGGTGTATTACCAGCTTCTAATTTCGACACAGACCCCAAAACCACACAGGCACTCTCTCTCTCTGCACGTTGTTTACAGAAACAGAAAATCCAGAAACTGATATGGCTTATTCTTCCTCTTATCTGTTACTTACTGATCTGGTTTCTCAGTTTTTTTTTTCAAAACAGTGAGCTTCTTAGTTAGCTGTCTTAGTGTGATTCTATCCTCAAAAGAACACACAAATACATTGGCTATACCCCTGGGAGGCTGATATCCAGAAAATACCAAATTTCAGAAACTGAAACTGATGTTTCTTTCTTCTGTTTCATTTCTGTTTTTCCCACCAGTTTGGTTTTTCAATTCTCTTACCTACCCGTCTGCCTACTTAGCTATATGGTTTAGTACTGTTTTAGTTTTAAAACAAACCCAGGCAGTGGCCTAAGGTCACATAAACTTTTTACACAAACCTGCAACTAGAAACCAGGAAGCAGGACTGATAAAGATGTGAAGAAAAACTGCAATGGGACTGGGCTTCTCTGATTCTGTTTACTTATGAATTTTGGTTGCTGGTTTATGACTAGATTATCTAGTTACTTAACTTAGTGTCAATTCAAGGTTTCCACCCCAAGACATACCCAAGACACCAAGATAATGCTACTGAAGTTGCAACAGAAACAAAAGACATAAAGTGATGCATTTGTTTTCTGTTTTTCCAAGTTACTTTCTGTTTCCTGTTTCTTTTTCTTCAGCCCCCTCACGTTTAGATAGTGTAGACAGGTACATATATACTGTGGTAAGTGCTTTATTAGCTCAATACCATTCCAAGACAGCTAGTATACTAAGGGTATATGTCACAGAATTCGAAATACATAACAGATGAAACTTGACAGTTGTTTTACTTTCAGATCATGACATCAGTTGAGAGGTAGCTCACCTAGTTTGGTGTATTTGTATTAGCTGCCTCCCCTTGTTGATCCTAGGCACACTACGAGGTTTCCATGAACTTGATAACTGAGGAGGAGATGTTCACTTGTCAGGCCAAGTCATAACCAGAAAGAAGGAAAGAAACAAAAAAAATGGAAAGAGTTACAGAAAACAGGGGTCTGTATATATAGATATTATTTTTTTTTTCACGACCTCACCTTTAGGGCCTCTTGGAGGGAGATTGGTTTCAAGAGTTCAGGGCTCTACTCCTAGCTGGCATGCAGGGTTCTCGCGTGAGACAAGAAGAAGGTTAGGGAAACTGGTGTAGGAAATCTCGGTAAAACCAACAGAGGGGGTATATGTGTTTCAGTTTCACCTGATAGTTCCTGGACTACATTGCTCCAGTTTTTCTTCGTTCTCCAGGAGCTTAAGCCTCATATTGATCAGACAGGAATGGAGAGACCAAAGAACTTGGAGTTCACTGCTTCACCAGGAAGATTCAAGATTAATGTGACAGTTTTTTTTTTGAACAGAAACAATGAGACAGACGTGATTCGGGAGGGGGTCTCGATCAAGAAAAAAAAGGATTCGGGTGAGACAGGGACAGAGCTAAGAAGGCTTGGGCTTACCTTCACACAAGGGAATGATGGAGGCTCCTGAGTTGCTGCTGGCGTGAGCATGCAAGTGAGAAGGGGAAAGACTGAAGAGGAGTTTTAATCAGAGGGAAAGGGGCTGATGCGTGAAAGTTTGCGACAGAGCAGAACTGATGTGCATGTTGTGGGTTTTGATTGTTTTTGCTGAAGTCAAGGAGGACCCTGGTTATGCTCGTGGTCTCCCAGGTGGATGTTCCCTTGACTGCTGCTTGTGTGGAAATCAGAACGGCATGGGAGCATGGTGTGACTGATTATTAGTCATCCTCCATACAGTGCTGTTGGCAGGTCTGTCTATCTGTTGATGGGTGGGAATATACCAGTAATGGAGTGGCCTTGACTGACTCTCAAATTCCATTTTCTGCCCCGTGTAATTTTTTGTTAGATCAGGTGCAATACCAAGGACGAATTGGATGCTACAGAGGCGGGTTTGATTCTTCTTTCCCTTTTTTTTTGTAGTTACCTTGGTAGCCTAAGTACTAGTTTTAATTTGATAGTATATGTTGCTGAATTTGGGCATAGCTCAATCGGTTAAAGTGTTCGGGGGAGGTATGGGAGGTCTCGGGTTCGAACCTCGGCGGGAGCGTCCTTGCTACTTTTTCTTCTTTTCTTTTCTTTTTTTTTATAAGTTATACATGCTTATTTATATAGATGTGAGACCATATAATATACGTCGCGTTATTAATTTTATACTCGACTACCTCATTTTGTTACGTTGTTAGTTATTTATACGTACATGTCTATATATATACGCCCCCCTTTATTTTTGTCGCGTTTTAGTTATATGTAACTATGCGACGTTATTATTTATTATCTACGACGTTGTAAAATTGTAACGTTACGTATATGTATTTTCATAAACGTACATATATAAGTACGTGACCGTATTAATACGTAACGTTGTCATGTTTCCGGACATGTATATACCAATTTAATTGTTCGTACATGATTTAATTTAAACTTCACCAATTTAGACTACTAATTATTCGGGGTATTTCAGCCTACCCCCTTAAAGGAACTTCGTCCCGAAGTTGTTACTTCCTTAACTGATGTTTTCCATTCTTGTTAATCCTAGGGATCAAGTCCCACATTTCATACTTCTCACTACCCGAGTGTGTTCATAAGCACTATGCCACAATAATGGCTTCTCACAAGTTTTCATAGTAGTCTAAGGTATTAGCAATGTACAAATAACAATCCGAGGTGTAAGCCACAGTACACACATTCATTCCTAACCGAGCGTACATATATACACACATAACAATCTCATACACACCACCAACGCGTGGCTGTAGGAATACACACAGTGCAATAGTTCACGTATACATCACCAAATACATCTCAAGTGTTTAAAGCACACCAATGCAACAATTAACATGTCACACCATAAAACCAACATACAACATTTATTCATCGCACGGTGTACCTCAAATACAATACACACTCAATTCACACACATAGCATCCAAAACCACACCACAAACGGGTACTGACCTAGTAAAAACGCAACGCGCCTACCCCCCATAAAATGGATTACGCCCACGTAATCCTTATTGTATCACCCTTGAACCTTGGTTCACGATGTTTAGGTCTCATGGGGTTTTCTTGTCTTATAATCTTATCAATGTTTTGACTATGTTAATGGTTCAGTTTATGTCTCAGGGATTCTTATCAGTATCCATACCGATCTATCAACGGGAAAATGTGGTATGCGGTCCACCAGCTTCTGCTGTGCGACTCTGATTTCGTTTAGGTTTAGGTTTCCTTCACTATGCCTTTCAAGGCAGTGCATGGCTTAATTGTATAGGAGTAATAGTCTCTTGACTGGCAAGGGGTATTTTAATTCATACACAATCTCGGTGGGTTGTAGCTTGTCTATCCATTTACTTTGAAGGTTGGAAGTTCATGCCTTTAGTGCGGTCTTGAGCATTTGAATTGTTCTTTCTGGCCGACCCTTTGGCTTTAATTTTTATGTATGCTCTGTAGTAATGAAATACCCCAAACCTTGGTATGTTGTGTAAATGTTAAACTATGGTATTTAAAGGCTAAAAGTGCCTTAGAAACATAAATGAACCATTTAAACCATGGTAAAACACAATAAAACACTAAGACACGGTTTGAGCAAAAACATGCTCTAAGCTTGGAGTGAACTTGGCTAGGACCCAAAGAGCCTACCAAGACTTGATAATGTTTAATTATGACTTTATAAGGCTAATTAAGTCCTTAGGAAACTTTGGTAGACAATGAAACCAAACAAAACACAAATAAATACCTTAAGGTCAATATGGGCTAAAATGTGCTCTAAGCTTGGGATAAATGTGTATAAGACCTAATGGTCATACCTATGCCTTATTTATATGTTAATGAACATACTAAATCAATTACTAAAGAAAACCAAGCTTGAAAACAAGTTAAAACGCAAAATGTGCTTTAAGGAGTCTTAAAGCACGTTTTTGAAAAATTGTCTTGTAAATGAGTTTTGAATGGCTAAATGTCCATCATTACTCTTTAATTAACATGTGTACTATATAGTATCACATTTGGGTGGCTATATCAATGGTAAATAAAAAATTTCACTTCTATGTGCCTTGTTTTTGGTGAATAGTGATTTTTATAAGCTAGTTTGTAACATATGTTACTATAAGTGAGACAATTGATTAATAAAGTCTAAAATACCCCTAGGTACTATTTGTGGCCGGTTTTTAAGGTGTGGCGACTCACCACCCTTGTTAATTTACTAAGAAAAAAGAATGACTAATTAGTGTACTATTTGCTTTAAAAGGACAAATATCTTCAAAAAGCAAAGGTTATCTTCATTCTCTCATTCTTTTCTTCATTTCCCACGATGGCCACCTTCTTCCTCCTCTCTCCATCGGTTTCCAACAGAACCATGCCATTCTTCATCCTTCTTCACTTGTAACTTATGACTCCATGCTCCGAACTTAATTCCGAGACTACCGTTCTCTTAGTTGGAGCAAGCTCTACAACATTGTCTTTTCAAATCATCAAAACCACCATTTTGGTGCCAAGGAGAACTTCCATGGAAAGAGCTTGAGCTAATATTTTTATGCCTTGTTGATCACCTTTGCTTCAAGGTAAGGAAAAACCAAAGAAAATTCCATTTCCTTCACTTTTGGTGTTGACCGAAAATGCACCTTGTAATGGTGTCTTCTCTTGTCTTGTTTTAGCTTCATTTAAATCTTCCAAGGGCTAGGAGGAGCCCTCTCTTGATACTCATTCAAGCTCTCTTCCATTCAAAGGTAAAACAATTACCTTGATGTGTTAAAACAATATATGTAACTAGGGTTTACAATGAGATGAAGCTTAAAGCTTATATACTCATTTCAATGTTGGTATATTGTTTAGAAGTTGACAAGGAATGAAATGCCCTATCGGTTTTAAGGAGGAAACAAGAAATAAATTTGGGAGGAAAAGAGGTAAATATGCTATCTTAATGTGGTTTAATGCCTTAGGAGAAATAAGCTTATAATGCTTGTTAAAACTACCTAAAGAGCAAATGGTGAATGACCTAGTAAAGTGTTCTCAAGGAGACTAGTAAAAGAACATATGTATTGGTGTATGTATTTGCAGGTCAAAGGCATTATTTATGTGGGAAATTCAGTGTTTAAAGATTAGGCAATTTAAGGGCCTAAGAGCCATGTTATTTAAGGGCCTAAGTGCCAAGCAAGTTTAATTATGCACTATATTGTGATGTAGTGTAAATTTGGTGAAGTTTTGTGAGTGATAATGTTTTTGATGGATCTAGGTGTTCTTGAATGTTTAGTGGTGAAAACTATGAGCTTTGGAATGATGAGGTGCTAAGAGAACCTATGGCAAAATTTGTAAAATGTATAAGGAGTTTTAAGTGCTTAAATGAACTTGGTTGAACTAGGAATTGTTAGGAATGGATACATGCTTCACTAAGGAAGAAAACATGCATTAAGGTGTTCTAAGGTGCTATAAGGATTTAGGCATTGTCTTGGAAGTTCTAGAAATCCAATGAGTGTTTTTAGGATGTACTTAAGTCTTGGGGAAGTTTGTTTAAGGTTTAGGTTATGTTGATGAATAAGGAGAAAATGATGTTTAGGTAAGGTTTTGAGAAAGGAACTCTAAGGAGTTGTGAAAGAGAAGATTTGGTTAGTAAGAGAAGATGCTTGGGAGATGATGTTATGATGGTGAGGAAACACTTTGGTATAAAGGTTATTAAGGATGAAACACCACTTGAAAAACTAGGAGAAAACATTGTAAGTGTTAGAAATTTTGTGAAGATATAAGTGAAGGTTTAAGGAATTAGAAAAAGAGTTTTGTGAGTGTTTAAGGATATCTTAAGGTGTGTTTGAAGTGCCCAAATGAGGTTAGGGTATACTAGGATATATGGGGTGAAGTTTGGAGTTGAATGTAAAAAGGAAAACAAAGATCTGGGGCAGACCGGACTTGCGACCGGACTTGCAAGTTCGGTCGGGCCCAGTTTACCCTGTGGGAATTAGTTTCTGGAATGGACCGGACATAGGACCGGACTTACAAGTCCGGTCGGAGTAGAAAAATTTTGACGGAAATGTGTTCTGGAATCGACCTGGGTAAGTCCGGACTTGGGTAGTCCGGTCGGACCAAAAATATGGTTTAAGGTTATGAAATGATATGTAATGATGGGGATTGATAGGTAATGATGTTATAAGGTTGTTAAGGACATGTTAGGTGAGTTTTAAATGGCAATTAAGTGGGTGAAAATTTGTATCAAAATGTGAAAGTAAAACAAGTTAAAATGTAAAGTTATGTAACTAAGTTAACGGGGAAAGTAAAGCATTAGACATTAAATAATCAAGCAAACCCGATGTTAATAAAAACACATGTGATGTTAACAGTTGTTCGAGAATCGCTCGAGGAACATAAGTGGACGTGGTAAAGTGGACTCCGGTGACAGGTATGGTTTTCTTGCAACCTGTGTCCTACCGGATTACACCGGCTTGTATGCCAATATGTTTTCTTGAGTGTTTGCCACCTTGTAAGATTAAAACATGTAATGAGTTATAGTAATTCATTTGTGTGGCGAATTTGACCTCCGATACCATTTAACCTCAAGTATGTGTTAAACCTTAGCTAACCAAAACTAGGAACACATGAGTGATCGGTATACGGAGTTGACGGCCCAAACCTTGGGAACGTGCTAACCACGGCTATGTGTGAGTTAGTTGGACATTGTTGTTGTATGCAAGTGTGTGAACCTCCCTTGTGTGCTTAACTCGGTTATGATACCGTATGGTGTGTGGATGTGGTAGGCTCCATAATGGATCTCTAACTACTTATTATTAAGTGTATGTGTACTAATGGGGGGTGAGGAGTCCGGTTGTTCCGGCCACGCGTGTGATGGACGGGAGTCGATGTCATATCCGGTTCGGCTCTCTGGTGTATGTATAGGTGGTATTCCAATTTGGTTTCTACTTCCCTTAGCTTATCCAAAGCTAGTTACTGACTCACGTCGGGCCACAGGGGCATACGAATGTTATTTCGGTGTGCTTGGGATTACTATATCCGACACACCTTGGGTATAAGTTAACCGTTCTATATAACCGGACGGTAACGAGGTTGGTAACGAGCTTAACATGGGATTGGTAATAATCTCTAGGCTCACTATGTATACTAACTATGGTGGAAGGTTCCTTGTGAGAACCGATTTACGGTGTTATGTATTGGTGTTGCGCTAGCAAATTCCCTTGCTATGCTACGATAAGTATACGTCAGGTGTTTAAAATGATTGTGATGTTGTCATGTGTACGACGAAACAAAAAGGTTTTGTTATGTTTTGTTATGTGAGGAATGAGATATGTTGTAGGATATAGAGTGTGTGGATCATGGAAATGAATCCCAGTTTGTGACAAGAGGTGTTAAGGATAACCCGATTAATGGGTACATGTCGTTCGTTAAGGAAGTAGCTCCGTTTTAGAGGAGAGCCACTCTAGGGTTTAAGGAATCATTGAATGGTTGGTTAAGTGTGGATGTGTTGGTTATAGGTTGAGCCCATTGAGGCGAAATGTTATGTGTTGTATGTTTATGGCTTGTATGCATGATTTAAATATAATCAACTGCATGCTAAGACGACAATTAGTTGTGTGTGGCCCGGTAGCATGTGGGCTGCGGGATTACCATACCAGCAAAGGTGCTGAGCCCCTTGGGGGCCACCCTTTCTCTCCTTTTCTATTTCAGGTACAAGGAGTTGGAAGCCGTTCGAGAGTAGGGGGTAGATGTTTATACATGGGTAGCCATTTAAATGGCGTAAGCATTGTAAGCGTAGTAAGACCGAAATTGTTATCGGCACTAGTTTGTAAATAGTCGGTACAGTGGCAATGTATGTATACTATGAATGTTGGAAATGGAATAAGGGTTGTTTTGTGTAGTCGCTCGGGAAGCTAGTCCATCAGACCGATACAAATGTATATGTATTAGCCTTGTTAGCCACGTGGGTGGTTAACGGCGTGTAACACCATTGAATTGAGTAATGCGATGTGTTGAGATTTCCGCTGCAGTTTGATGTTAAGTGTATGGTGGTGGTTGGGGTGTTACAAGTAACGATTTAGTTCTTGGTATTTGAATGTTACAAATGTGTCATTGTTACACTAACATGTTTGGTTTGTATTACCGTTCATAATTATGTGTAGCATGGGATATTTTAGTTTTCTTATCATCTTCATTGTTCTCATGTTCCACCAGGAACTAGACTACTATTGGTTACATGTTGCATTTGACTGCGATAGTATATATTTTATGTAGTAACCATTAGGTTGCTAGTAACATCACATCATTTCCAGTCCTCACATGTCTGTAATCTCTGAGTTTCGAACCATGTGCTAATGTATTCATGTGGTTTCATCCTCTAGTATCAACATTGCTTCCTTCGCATTTTTACTTATCCAACTTATAAACTTTCACCTATTTGTGGTTTATGTGTCCATTTGAAGGGGGTTTCGAGAGTTATCCAACCCTTACGTGGTCAGCGTAAGTGTTGAACTATCCTTCCACCCCAATTTGTGCTCAGTATCACTTGACCTGACCAGGGTTAAGTTCAACCTCGCACGTCCAACAAACAATCAACCAATTTAATGTTTCCAACTATGTATATATCTAAATGTGTACATATATACATTCACTCATTCTTGTATCCACAATATGTGTATACTTATGGGTTATAAGTTCCAAGGTCGTATTTGAATTATAATACCTTTTTGTCTTATATATGCACATATGGTTGTTCCCATTAGTTAAATGGTGTATGGGTACATACATTCGTATCCTTCTGATATTATGAGTTCTTTTCATACCAAGTTCTCATATAGGGAGATGTAGTATGGATATAGGTGATCCATCCGCACCGTATTCATAGATATAGTATGGATATAGGTGATCCATCCGCACCGTATTCATAGATATAGTATGGATATAGGTGATCCATCCGCACCGTAGTATTCATGGATATAGTATGGATATAGGTGATCCATCCGCACCGTATTCATAGATATAGTATGGATATAGGCGATCCATCCGCACCGTATTCATAGATATAGTATGGATATAGGTGATCCATCCGCACCGTATTTATAGATAGTATGGATATAGGTGATCCATCCGCACCGTATTCATAGATATAGTATGGATATAGGTGATCCATCCGCACCGTATTCATAGATATAGTATGGATATAGGTGATCCATCCGCACCGTATTCATAGATATAGTATGGATATAGGTGATCCATCCGCACCGTATTCATAGATATAGTATGGATATAGGTGATCCATCCGCACCGTATTCATAGATAAAGTATGGATATAGGTGATCCATCCGCACCGTATTCATAGATATAGTATGGATATAGGTGATCCATCCGCACCGTATTCATAGATATAGTATGGATATAGGTGATCCATCCGCACCGTATTCATAGATATAGTATGGATATAGGTGATCCATCCGCACCGTATTTAATGTCTCCCCATATGATTAGGTTCTCTTAACCTACTTATATCTTCATCCAAGATTTATATTCGGTAGTTGCCCCTTTTTTGTGTCATGGTTGTTATACTAAATAGGAGAAATTAAATTACACGGTATTGTATAATTGAATTTGAATCATAAGGTTGGAAACTGCTTGGCTAAGTAATATTAAGCTTGACAAACATTGGAAGTAAGAAGATGTATATATATAAGTAAGACTATTCACATAAAACAAATGTGATAATAATGAATAAATGAACTTACAAAATAATGAGTATAATGAATACACTTTAAAAGTTTATTATGGCATTATACAAATGTTACAAGATATTAAGATAGGAATCTTAATATGAGTTTGTATGATATATTACAAACTAGTGAGAATAATCACCTTACATAAAATAATGAAATGTAACATTTATCAAAGGGAGTTTTCTAAGTTATGTATATTTGTATGTGCAAAAAGGCGTGACTAATATTGTAGGAAATGTGTATAAAATATGGTTGAGAACCGTACAATATTAAATGATGGGTGTTATAAATGAATAAAGTTGATAGACTGTAAATTATACAATCAAGAGCAGCATATTGCAAAGTACATGAATTATATAAAAATGGGAGTTTTTTAAAAAAAGGTATTGTCATAATACATGTAACTATATTATATGATTAAATCAAATAAAACTTCATATATCAATATATGTATATGTAAACCCCAGAAGACATGTATATATATAAGTATATACAATATGGTTTTAATGTCGTGAAGTGATAGATGACACGTGTTATGACATCACTATCAATATATATATGCTGTAAATCATACAGTGTAAATTAAAGTATAGTTTATTTAAAATGAATAACGTGATATGTAATATATGGTACAATACCAAATGGTTAAATAATGCTATCATATAACGTTGGTGCATGCGCATTAAATGCTATGCGAAATAACGTTGCATGTGTGATCATTTCCTTCATAGTTAACGATATACACATGATCCCAAGGATTTATATATATATATATTATATATATAACATTGAATTCCACAGTTACCCGTTGCATTGCTTGCGGGTGTTTTAACAGTTCCTCTTTCGGAATTTGTTCCTCCATGATTGGAACTTAATTCTCTATTGTATACAACTCCTTTTATTTGGTCCCTTTGAACAAAATATTCGATAGATGTTTGAACATAGTGGCGCATTCGCTGCCATTTTTCATATTTGTTTGCCTTGTGTTGGGGTAGGGAATTAATTGAATTCCGTAATATTATACTTTGATGTGTAACATTGTGTTATGCTTCGTTAAGCATAATAGGTCGTACCAATTTTATGGTGTAATTTCGTCTCGAGCTATATTCTCTTATTTCATTGTCTTACGAGAGGTTTTTTTTTTCTTTTTTTTTTTAAATTACCCTCTCAAGTGTTCGAATTGTAGAATTTATCTCAATTCCCATCCTTGGCTTAATTAATTGCTTATTTTAGCTTTATTTATTTCATGTATTTTAGGGTATTTCGGTCCTCTTTGCTTGTGTGGTTGGTCCTATCGACTGCTAAGCATGTCGACCCAAGTTCTCGCTAAAATTGGTTCCTCTACGGGTATTATCCTTTTGGCAACGTCGATTGTATAATATAGTCTTTTCTCCTCGGGTTGATTGTGCAACATTAAGTAGATGCCAGATCGGGTTTCCCCGAGTAAGAGGAGGCTTTCTACCTCTCCGGCGTTTTTTTTTCTATGATTTGAAATGGACTCTTGGTACGTAGGGGTTGGGTGTAGGTGTCTGTTAGGTATCCAGTAATTACTGGGGAAGAATCCTAACTATCGCGCCTCACATACTAACCCTTAACCCCGTTTCCCCGAATTCAGGTTTTCCTATGCTCGGTACTTCTCTGTTCCAGTCATCAGAGCGCAACTACGCTCTGATACCACTTTCTGTAACACCCCCGAATAAACATCCATAGATTAAATGAAGCGTCTGACAATATCATAAGTTAACTTTGCAGCGGTATAAACTCAATCCGGGTGCTACAGACGCCAACCACCCACGTGGTTGACATGACCACTCTACTGACATCAAGTTATGGTCTGCATGACTGGAAACAGCTCTCACCAAAACTCATGTACAATATAAGATACAATTCCAATATCGAGTGTCTACAACAAATTGCCAAATTATAAACTGAGAATTACATCTCGGGTACATTAAACATACAACCACATCCTCAAACGTTATGCCCTGATGGACTACCCCCATGGTAGTCATCCCGCCTACGCTCCGTTATCGTCTGGCATAATACCTGTAAAAATTTGGGTTGGGAAGGACTCAGCAAACTACGTTGAGTATGAACGTGTGTAGCCCGTATGTTGCCGGGCCACACGACTACTTGGTCGAATATTATTAAGTTCAATTTACATGATATAATAAAGCAGTAAAACACACCACGATACATCAGGATATCATACACACTTACGGTAGCAAAACCTTAGCAACAAGCATCCAAGCATACCAGGTTAGCATCATAGCAACATCAAACACGCAACCAAGCACAACAAGCTGCTAGCATGGCAAACAACAATTGTGCAAGTCATCAAACACGTGAATACGTATGTTTACCAATGATCCTCACTATGGGTTTGTTCGAGCGTTGTGTGTCTTCATTTCTTTTCTCTTGTTCCCATATTGTATATTTTCTTTCTCTTTCCTTGCACCAGGTCTGGGGGTATGGTTCAAATCCCGCGACCATATCATGTAGGTGCTAATCTTTTCCTTGTTTCTTTAGGGTTTATTTGTGAATTCTCTATTCACCACAAGTTGAAGAACGCTTTCTCCATAGCTATCCTCCATTCCTGGCGTCGTGCGGCGAGGAGCGGGGTCATCTCTAGACTCCAGGATGTGTTCCACCAATAGGTATTTTACTTTTCATTATAATTATGAGTTCGACACCATAGTGGGTGTCATTAGAAGTCCTCTATAGTTTAAGAGGAGTTTTCTTCTTGTATAGTTGTTTCGTTTTGTTTGCGTAGTTCATCGTATTTCATTTCACGTTCATACACGAGAAGGGACTAAACTACTGTGTGCGCGCAAATAACATGCGACATTGATATAGCAATCATATAAGCAAGATGAGCAAGCAATCCAATTTCATGCTTTAATCTTATGGTCATTTTCACACAAGGCACACAGCAAACAAGCCGTGTAACACGACAACATACGAACCACACATGTCCATACCTTTTTCGCAAGTACGAGTTGTCTCACACACTGGGTCCGGGTCGGAGTTCGCTACGGCCCTAGCGTTAATTAAAAACAATGTGTCAGTTTATCATTTCATGTGATGACACTTTATATCGGGCGTTATTCCCTAGGTGTGTCGTTAAAAGCTTAGTTTATATTAACCCTTAGAGCTTCCCATGTATTAATTCTAGGCTTATCTTACTCCTAGGACATTCACATCTTTGTTTTACACGTTAACTAAGCCCTTTTTCCAACTAATGTTTTAGAGCATTTTTAAGCGCTAATCATGTAACAAGTTTATATAAGATGGATTTGCACTTGTCAAAGAGGTATTCCTTTCTTAGCTAAGTAGTTATGTTTTTGAGCTCATTATTTACACAATGACACTCCTCAATCACTTCTAGAACTCCCTTATATTGAAACCTAAATGTTTACAAACTGAAATAAAGTTCTTGTATATAACCTTATCTTATCACACTTTTGATATGTCTAACGGTGTCTAAACTTCCCAAGTTGTTTTGTAAGTTTAGCTAGATGCATTAGAAAGGTTTTGGGTTCATTATAACTCTAACCTCACCCTCATAACACCCATGTAACTCCATTATACAGAAACTACATCTTTAACGAAATCTGAGACACAATCTATATATTTCCCCTTGGTTCTTATATCTAGCTAGTTCAACTAATGTTTGATTCTCTCATACAGAATTTACCCATCCAGCTATGGGTGTTAACACTGTTTTAGACTCAAAACTAAACACTCACAGACCTTCTACTCTTAAGTACACAGAAACAGCCCAACCTTGACAATCTGAAAATAAAAACGAATTGGAACCACATCACTAACAATCTCTCTTTTGTTTCTGTTTTGTAGGTGATTAATATGCCCCCTCTTTTTTTTATCTGTCCCAAAAGTGTTTATGACCTCACCTAGGAATATTAGAGATGTTTTAAATTGAAACCAGCCCTAAGCACACCCTCAATGCACTTACAATATAGTTGTACAGAACTGAAACCAATAACAAAATCTGAGATATAAACCGAGATCTCCCCTTGTATCCCTTTTCAGTTTTTCTTCCAATTCTACCCAGTCTTTCTTACATCTTTACCTAATGCATTAGCTATGTTGTGGTCTGTTTAGCAAGAGAACTCAACACACTTATGCTCCTTGTACCTTAGCTAGACAGAGAACAGGTTTACAGAAAACTGAAACCGAAACTGCATTGTCTCTTCCTCATTCCTTTCTAGTCATTTATCAGTCTTCTAATTTCACCCAATTCCTTTACAGTTCTGTTTAGATGCATTAGGTAGATGTTGGGTCCATTAGCTAGATAATATAACACTCACGCACCACTGGTAATTCAGTTACACAGGGACAGCTTCTAACTGAAAACTGAAACTAGAATATATATATCTTTCTGTTTGACCCTTGATTGTAGTTAGTTATTCTAACTTCCAAGTTTTCTCCTCAGTACCTATGCAGTTACTATGGTATATTAGGGGTGGTTCAGATTCCTTAGCAATTCCCCACAACCCCATCGAGTCCCTCAATACAAGGTTATACAGAAGCATTTGTTGTCAAGTTCAGAAACCACCATCTATAATCCTTCTTGATTCTGGTTTTTTTTTTCTTCATTTAGTTAGTTCTTTTGATGTTTAATTCTTCCCCACAGTGTTTACCCACTAGCCATGGGTATTAACAAGGTTTTATCTCAAGACTAATCCAACAAAGCACCTACATAGCTTTTGTACTCAATCACACAGTAACAACCCCTATCAGAATCTGAAACTAAAATCAGTGTAACACTCCTCCATTTCATCTGTTAGGTTGTTAGGGTGACCCCTATGTTTCTCCCTAGTAGTTATAACTTACTCACGTGGTTCTAGGGGTATTTTAGATTCATTAGCCACCTAATACACTCTTCCTAATCTTTCTGTACACAGTTATACAGAAGACACCAGTTTCAGGAAAACTGGAACTGCAAAAAAAATGAAAACCTGATAACTTCTCTTTGATTTCCTTCTGTTTGTTCATAGATCTGCTTTTACATTTTTCCTCAACCTGATAGCCCACCTAGTTAGGTGTATTACCAGCTTCTAATTTCGACACAGACCCCAAAACCACACAGGCACTCTCTCTCTGCACGTTATTTACAGAAACAGAAAATCCAGAAACTGATATGGCTTATTCTTCCTCTTATCTGTTACTTACTGATCTGGTTTCTCAGTTTTTTTTTAAAACAGTGAGCTTCTTAGTTAGCTGTCTTAGTGTGATTCTATCCTCAAAAGAACACACAAATACATTGGCTATACCCCTGGGAGGCTGATATCCAGAAAATACCAAATTTCAGAAACTGAAACTGATGTTTCTTTCTTTTGTTTCATTTCTGTTTTTCCCACCAGTTTGGTTTTTCAATTCTCTTACCTACCCGTCTGCCTACTTAGCTATATGGTTCAGTATTGTTTTAGTTTTAAAACAAACCCAGGCAGTGGCCTAAGGTCACATAAACTTTTTACACAAACCTGCAACTAGAAACCAGGAATCGGGACTGATAAAGATGTGAAGAAAAACTGCAATGGGACTGGGCTTCTCTGATTCTGTTTACTTACGAATTTTGGTTGCTGGTTTATGATTAGATTATCTAGTTATTTAACTTAGTGTCAATTCAAGGTTTCCACCCCAAGACATACCCAAGACACCAAGATAATGCTACTGAAGTTGCAACAGAAACAGAAGACATAAAGTGATGCATTTGTTTTCTGTTTTTCCAAGTTACTTTCTGTTTCCTGTTTCTTTTTCTTCAGCCCCCTCACGTTTAGATAGTGTAGACGGGTACATATATACTGTGGTAAGTGCTTTATTAGCTCAATACCATTCCAAGACAGCTAGTATACTAAGGGTATATGTCACAGAATTCGAAATACATAACCGATGAAACTTGACAGGTTGTTTTACTTTCAGATCATGACATCAGTTGAGAGGTAGCTCACCTAGTTTGGTGTATTTGTATTAGCTGCCTCCCCTTGTTGATCCTAGGCACACTACGAGGTTTCCATGAACTTGATAACCGAGGAGGAGATGTTCACTTGTCAGGCCAAGTCATAACCAGAAAGAAGGAAAGAAACAAAAAAAATGGAAAGAGTTACAGAAAACAGGGGTCTGTATATATAGATATATATTTTTTTTCACGACCTCACCTTTAGGGCCTCTTGGAGGGAGATTGGTTTCAGGAGTTCAGGGCTCTACTCCTAGCTGGCATGCAGGGTTCTTGCGTGAGACAAGAAGAAGGTTAGGGAAACTGGTGTAGGAAATCTCGGTAAAACCAACAGAGGGGGTATATGTGTTTCAGTTTCACCTGATAGTTCCTGGACTACATTGCTCCAGTTTTTCTTCGTTCTCCAGGAGCTTAAGCCTCATATTGATCAGGCAGGAATGGAGAGACCAAAGAACTTGGAGTTCACTGCTTCACCAGGAAGATTCAAGATTAATGTGACAGTTTTTTTTTTGAACAGAAACAATGAGACAGGCGTGATTCGGGAGGGGGTCTCGATCAAGAAAAAAAAGGATTCGGGTGAGACAGGGACAGAGCTAAGAAGGCTTGGGCTTACCTTCACACAAGGGAATGATGGAGGCTCCTGAGTTGCTGCTGGCGTGAGCATGCAAGCAAAGGGGAAAGACTGAAGATGAGTTTTAATCAGAGGGAAAGGGGCTGATGCGTGAAAGTTTGCGACAGAGCAGAACTGATGTGCATGTTGTGGGTTTTGATTATTTTTGCTGAAGTCAAGGAGGACCCTGGTTATGCTCGTGGTCTCCCAGGTGGATGTTCCCTTGACTGCTGCTTGTGTGGAAATCAGAACGACATGGGAGCATGGTGTGACTGATTATTAGTCATCCTCCATACAGTGCTGTTGGCAGGTCTGTCTATCTGTTGATGGGTGGGAATATACCAGTAATGGAGTGGCCTTGACTGACTCTCAAATTCCATTTTCTGCCCCGTGTAATTTTTTGTTAGATCAGGTGCAATACCAAGGACGAATTGGATGCTACAGAGGCGGGTTTGATTCTTCTTTCCCTTTTTTTTTGTAGTTACCTTGGTAGCCTAAGTACTAGTTTTAATTTGTTAGTATATGTTGCTGAATTCGGGCATAGCTCAATCGGTTAAAGTGTTTGGGGGAGGTATGGGAGGTCTCGGGTTCGAACCTCGGCGGGAGCGTCCTTGCTACTTTTTCTTCTTTTCTTTTCTTTTTTTTATAAGTTATACATGCTTATTTATATAGATGTGAGACCATATAATATACGTCGCGTTATTAATTTTATACGCGACTACCTCATTTTGTTACGTTGTTAGTTATTTATACGTACATGTCTATATATATACGCCCCCTTTATTTTTGTCGCGTTTTAGTTATATGTAACTATGCGACGTTATTATTTATTATCTACGACGTTGTAAAATTGTAACGTTACGTATATGTATTTTCATAAACGTACATATATAAGTACGTGACCGTATTAATACGTAACGTTGTCATGTTTCCGGACATGTATATACCAATTTAATTGTTCGTACATGATTTAATTTAAACTTCACCAATTTAGACTATTAATTATTCGGGGTATTTCAGCTTATTAAGGTGTTATGGTGCATTTATAATGAGGTGTAATGCTTTATTTTATTTTATAAGGTATTTCCGGGACTTTTGGGCCTCAAGGGGCCTTTAAGGGAATTCCCGAACATATTGTATTTTTACTCAGTTTTAGGTGAGGTCCTGAATTCTAAAGATCATATAATGATGCTTGGTTAACTTCATGTGAAGTTTATAGCTTATATAACTTGTTTATCTTAAGGTCGGGCTTTAACGCACGTTTTTGACCTTAAGGAGTTTAGGTGCGTTTTAACGCCCAAGTGTTTATATACTTTCTTAGGGTTTCATAATTCCCCAAATAATATTTATAATTCCTCAAATATTATTTATTTACTTATATTAAATTATTTAAATGTTAGGGGTATTTCACATTCCACATTTGAATCACTGGCCTCTGCTGCGCAACTCTGATAACTTAGAGCTTAGTTTGCTCCATTCGTTATTCTTAATGTATTGTACATCTCCGATTCATCACCTTTATCTTGTGAATTATGGTTTCTCAACCGACGCATGGTATCTCTTACCGAGCGCTAATTCGGTGAGTTGCAAACTTTCCATCCACTGTTCAGATAACTTACTGCATATGCAGTTGTGTAAGTTCGTGATCGTTCACTTAGTTTCATCCGACTTGTTGTCAGTTGAGGTTGAGCTACTACCTAATATGTAGTGCTCCCTCGGTTATTTACAACACTTAAAGTATATTCCATACCGGTATTTGGTATTTAGTGTTACTGTAGTCACTTATTCCTATTCATGCCTCCACACTTGGTTCTGTACAAGTATTCCTTCATTGGTACGACCTTGCATTTCCATGCCTCGGTCCTTATAGCGTCATAAGTCTCTTTCTACTTCCACCACAATCAACATTTCCCAAATTCCTAGCTATCCCACTCGATCATTTCTGCGCAAGTGCAATACCAAAACACTCAGTCATACAGAGTGCAGAGGCGTAAACTCTTGGCAGTAAATCTCTTATGCGATTGCAACAGGAATTCACACTGTGTTTTACTGAGATTCTTATCCCATAGTATTAGCTACTCGCTTACTGCCTAGTTTATTTGCTATCACTTACCGTTGTATCTCCACTGGGTTTAACTCATAACTGTGCTCAGTTGCCATATTATCGTTTAATAATGCTTTTACAACGGTCGCTTATTGCGCGCCGTGTTCTTACTTTTTACACAACACTAACTTACATGGCATCCACTTTCATAGCTTCCGCACATGTACTTTCATCATTTGTATTATGGTTCTTCATTCATTTGAATGACTACTGAATACGCTATTCTTCGAGTCTCTGTGCTCCTTGAGCGTTGTTCACTCTACACTTAGCATCACACACCTATGGTGGTTGCTATTACACTTACTACTCTCCACAACTGGTACAAATGCTTCTCTTCGTATTATTTTTATTCAAAACATTTTGGGTAATAACAATATGGTCAATCCTTAACACATTTCTTGAGCTTGGTTCACATAACTACCGCCCATGCGGTTTCACAATACCGAGATGTATCCCCACTCTTAATGCAGTGGTTCGTTCTGCGCTCTATTCACTTGTATAACATAAACTTTCACAATCAATTAAACATGCATAACACATTTGGTATGTGGCTTAAATGCTTTATTGCCTCGAGTTCTGCTTATTATAGGCTGTTCACACAAGTTTTACTTTCTCTGTACAACATTACATGGTTTGGTGGTTGTATTGGGCTCCATGACAAGGTCATTGCATCACGCTTCCTTATATGGGATGCCCCTTAAGAATGTCTGTTTACCTCCTAACGACTTATGTTTAAACTGAGTGTTAGTTTCAACTCTTGCGTTCCTGTCACGTTATTTCGTCCAACAATTGTTGATCCAAACACCCCTCAAGGATTGTTCCCGGGTGTTGCTAAGTTATGCCATTACATCTGGCTTGCACTTATTGGTGTGTTTAGTTAACTACGCTGTTTTGCGATCTTAGATGGGTTTACTATCCCCTCCAATGAAGATCGATATTCCCTGGTAGCCTAGGTGATCATTCCGGGAGTTTCATCCTATTCATTGCACATTAACATGTCCATATTAGGCATTTGCCTTGCCATGGATAGGCTGGATCATCGTTCCAGCTATCATGTTTATCCCTCAGGATTCTTGAGACATATGTGATGTCTTTACATAACAGTCAGTGCACTTCGTGTTTCCTGACTCTTAAACATTTCCTTGAAACGAGTTCACTAACTTCTTTAGTCTCGTTAACTTAACTGGGTTCTTTCACTTCAATCATTCGATGGTAATCCGTTGCTCTTGTTTAACTTTTACTGCTGACCGTAGTATGGAGTCGACTACTTCCCGTGTTCCTGACTCCACTCGTATACATATGTGGGGTACCGTACTGATACATTGCTACTTACCCGACTAACCCATAAGAAGGTCTGTCAGGCCCACAAGCTCCTATCGGAGTGCAGTCGTCCCATATTTCAGTTGGTACACTCGTAGTGTCCGTCACACGCCTAGGTGAAGTATTCTGTTGTCAACTCCCTCATATCGTCCTATGATAATATGCATTCCTTGGGTTATCTGATTCCTGTCTGCGTATAACTGCGTATAACTTACCTACCGCGTGGCGCTGAGGCCGGTGTAGGTCTTCTGGTTTCGTTTTAAAGGGAATCTGAAGTTAGTGAGAAAATTTGGGCTTAAAAGAAGGTTTGAAATGAACATGAGTTGGAAGAAAATTTAGTTTTGAGAAGAAAAGAGTTTGGAATAAATCTGGGTTTGAAAGAAAATTTCTCGTGGTTTCACAACGTCTTCTTGTCTTAACCAAGTCCAGCTTCTTGCTGACTGGTGTATTCCCATTTACAAAGGTTAGGCTGTTAAGCCCTTCCACAGTTATGACGATCTAACTTAGCTTCGTGGTACTTTACTAAGTACTTCTCAGTTGTTAAAATTTTCCCGTACAACCCTGTTATAGTAGCACTTGCCATGGCAAGTGCGCCATGCTAACTGGCTATCGGTTAAACACACACACCGGTTGCGGTATTGTTCTTACCCGCACTATCATCAGTGGCCTTGTTGGCCCTTACTTGACCTTACAGTCTTGACAATAATCCTCTGGGTGACTTCTCACTGTCTTCACATAATAATCATTAACTAGGGTGTTTCCCTTCCTTGGAGACCACCTTTCTACTTAGTACTGTATCTTCTTCGTAGCCCATTCCACGCGTTCGTCGTGGTTACTGAGACTTGTCTCTTGTTTGGGTACTGCGTTGTAGTTCCTTAGTCGGTGGGTAGACCGTTAATGTATTATTTAACATTTGTAGTCCCGTATACACTCGTCTCGGGTTTCATTACTTCACTTCTCGTCTGTTGCACGGTTGGTGCGTTGCAAGCTGGTTTTTCTCGACTGCTCGGCATGTCGACCCAGGTTGCCGGAAATTCCACTCTCTTTTGTGTAGGATCCTTCATTCTTCGCTATTTAATGCGGTTAACATTGTTCAGGTAGAAACCATCTCCGGGATTCCCACTTTTTGGAATCTACCGTATGACAGGTTCTCCGTACTTACAGAGATGTTTAATGACAGCCGGATTGGGTTTCCCGAGTATGAGAGGACTTCCATCTCTCTGGCGTTCTTTCCCAAGTTATAAAACAGGGTTTGTGGAGGGCGGGACGGATATTGTAGGTTTCCAGTACACACTGGTAATTCCTAATTAGCGTATCTCTCACGCTATCGCTCAACCCTTATCCCAAAGTACTAAAATCCTAACTCGGTACTTCCTAAGCTCGGTAATTCAGTCATCAGAACGATACTTCGCTCTGATACCACTTTTTGTAACACCCCAACTAATAACACCACACTTAACCATTAATCGCAGCGGAACTTACATCATAAACACTGACTAAATCAATGGGTGTTACACGCCGTTAGCCACCCACGTGGCTAACAAGGCTACTACATACACAACGTACCGGTCTGATGGACAAGATTACCGAGCACTACACTTACATTTACAAATCCATTATAATCTGAATACAAATACATCTACAATCCAAACTGTACCGAGTCTAATACATTCCATTATCAATATCGCGCTAAACTAAATAGCCACCCGTACATAAACATAACTTAACCCGTCCTACTCTCGAACGGCTACCAGCTTCATTGTACCTGAAAAGTAATGGGGGCCCCCAAAGGGGGTCAACACCTTTGCTGGTATGGTAATCCTGCAGCCCGTATGCTACCGGGCCACGCACAACTATTTGTCATCTGAGCATGCGGTTACATATATTTAAAACATGCATGAAACTATACATACAAGTCATGCTTATAATTCACACATCCAATGTACAGGATACAAACATAAGATTAGCACATCACATCGGTTAGATCACATTATTGTGTTATTGACCCTTGAGGGTTCTACCCTAATGGAGCTATTCCTTGTTAGACGACACACACCCATTTAATCGGGTTATACTTAATTACCCCTTATATTTGTACGAGGTTGATTTCGGAGATCAACATACACAACATAACAACATACTTCAAATAACAACATGTATACAACTTAACACCGTTCTTCTTAGAGAACGTACACCTTACTTAGGATGTGCCGGAGAAAATATAAGTCCGAGCACACCGTACACATTTACTTCACTTAGATGTGTAGGCCGTAATATAGGCCCGATCACATCATACACAATTTCCCCCTAGCTCTAATAATGATGAGATAGGTAAGCCTTGGTTAAGCTTGCGGGTGGTTGTAATCTAAGGAAGGAAAACAACCTTAACATAACAGTATTCCCCCTAGCCCCGAATAATAATCAAGGTAGGTAAGCTTTGGTTAAGCTCGTGGGTGATTGTAATCCAAGGAGGAAAAACATCCATAACATAACAGAGTGGGAGTTAATTTAAATATAGAGATTAACTTCCAAACAACGCGCGCGACCGGAACGACCGGATTCCTCACCCCCCCATAATATATACATATTAGTTAGAAGTTCCTTTATGGAACTTATCACATCATGACACCGTATGGTGTTATAAACTTGGTTAATCACACACAAGGGAGGCAATATCCCATTCGACAAACATGCACAACAACATTCGTTAAATAACAATATACTAAACAAAACCACACACATCACACACACAACCACAATATACACTAACGCACGGATAGCCGTAGTTAGAACGTTCCCGTAGGTTGGGACGTTTAATCCGAATACCGATCGCTTATGTGATCCTAGAGTCGGTTAGCTACGGTTTAACACATAATTAAGGTTAAACGGTATCGGAATTATTTACGCCACATTAATGAATTACTATAAACTCATTTCATGATTTATCTTGCAAGGTGGGAAACACACAGAAAAATAAGTTGGCATACAAGCCGGTGTAACCCGGTAGAACACAGGTTGCAAGAAAACCATACCTTACACCATGGGTTATCTACCGTGTTCCCGAGGATTTACTCCAACGCATCACCTCACGCTCCCCGGTTAGTTTCCGAACACCTGGTATTATTATTAAAATGTTTCATTAACAACAAACTCTTACGGTGTGTAAACTTCTATTACTCCCGTACTTACCCCGTTATTTCGGTTTAACTTTGTGTACTTAAACTCACAACTTTCTCAATCACTTCCAACACTTGTTTATACTTCTTAGGACCTTTAAAAGTCACCAAACAAGGTCTTCACAATATTCAAAACCGTTACCCATCAATCCCCCACCTTTAGAACACTTTAAAACACATTTTAAGCCATTTTTGTTCTGGTCCAGGACTTGGTCCGGACCCAAGGTCCCGGACCACCCCTGTAATGCACTTTCGGCTCATTTTTGACATTGGTCCTGGACTTAAGTCCCGGACCAATTCCTGCATTCACTCACGGCATGTTTTTTGATGCGGTCCGGGACTTGGTACATATCCTAGGTCCCGGACCCTACTAAAAACTGCTACTAAGGTCATTTTTCAACCCCAAATCAACCCTTAATCCACCTCTAATCATTCCATAAACTTTCCACAAGTTTCCTACATAAATAAACACCTCAAAACATGCTCTAAACCACTCCCAATCCTTGGTTTAATCCACCACCCAATTCTTGTTCAAATTCAACAAATTCAATTTTCACATTTTGCACTTTGCACACTAATGCACTTCTAACTCCCTCTTGATGGTCTCAACTCTCCTACCACCTCTCCAAATCATTTTTGACCATAACCAATTCATTCCTAGACAATTGCATTATCCAAAACCCACATTCACTCCTTGTTTCACAAGTTACAAACACCAACTCTTTTTCTTGAAATTCCAATTCACCAAGCATCATTATGCTACAGATTTTGCACTCTCTTATCTCCATTCTCCATCTACCATTATAAGGCCATTAATCCACTCTACCCAACACTATGAACACCAAGGTTCTCCCATTCACCAAGCCATCATCGAAACACTCATTTTCTACTAAAATTTCGCCAAAACTTCCCCATAAACCTTACACATCCATTTTCACCAATTCTCACCCTTTTCATTCCTAATCTAGCCGCACCCTTTCAAGGGTCCTACCAGCACATAATAAATCCTCAAAGTCCATCAACAACAACATAATCCCCAAAATCTCAATAAACCACAATATAAACACAAATACAACTCATTTGGCTCCAAGGCCCTCAATTCAAACCATTAATTCCCAAACCTCTCTAAAATTGTAACACCCCTACTCTAATCGGCTCCTAATCATCTTACTTAACACGGTAATCGTAGCGCTAATCTCAACAATTGAACTACTGGTGTCACCGTTTTCACTCGCCCATACGAGTAATAACGTGCTTACTAATATATCCATAAATACGAAACAATTTCCCACAGTGACAACAAGAGATAGATCTAACCTTCCCAAGCCAATATATAAAATACATTCACAGTGAGCATTCTAAGTATCCCAATCGTATACATGTTTCTAAGTTCGAATCAAATGCAACAGTGCATATTAAAACAACTGTAACTAAACTACCCAGCGCGTCCCTCTCTTTGCCGACACCGGAAGCTGCATACCTGCAAAAATGGTTGTTGTGGTATGGAATCAGCCCCTGCTGAGTATGTTACTACATGACTGTCATGCCCCCTCGGACCCTCAGTTAATTGGTCGAGAGCATGCAATTCATTTTCATGCAAGTAGTTTAATATAAAAAACTGTAAAGCAACAATATATATTGCAATAAACTCAATTAGCAAACAAGCCCCCGGCTTCACACATCGAATCGTAATAAACCACTGAATACGTTACAACGCTTATATAAGTACAAGGACTCTGTTTCAACAAACACTTGATAGTTCATAACTGAGTACGGCGACTCACTCGACCAAATAATCCACAATAATCCACTCACGAGCACAGCGACTCGACTCAATCAATTCACAACACAATACGAGCACAATGGCTCGTTCAAATAAATCCAACAACATACCACACATAATTACAAAGCATAACCACTGAGCAACAAGGCGAAGCAACGAGAATTATAAACAAGTATAATTTCCCGTCTTTGGCATACAAGCCCAAATAGTGTTCGCCTAATGTATGAGCTAATATAGTCGTTTGTAATTGTTCGGTCATGCTTAACGACAACGTCTCGTTAGAACGATGTGTCTCTAAGTTACCCATCTCCTATGGCGGGTCACCCACGGCAGTAGCCACTCCAGCGGTAGAGTCTCCGACCGACGAACCATCTGTAGTTCGTTGGAAATTTATCCAGACATTTTTGTAACACCCCAACCGTTAATCTCGTCATTACCTCTTAGCTGTTACTAATTACTCCTACTCACGCAGCGGAACTCTAATTACAACGAGGGGTGAAACAACGCCGTTAGCCACCCATGTGGCTAACCAGGCCTTTCTTACATACCGTAACGGTCTGATGAACTGGAACAACCGAGTACTTCATACAAATACATTACTCAATTCATATCTCTACTATACCGAGTCTTCAATATACGGATGCCGATAACATACTCGGACTTACACCTCATTCAAACGCATAAGTAATTACAATCTAACTACCCATGCTCACAGCAGTCCCCGTCCTACTCTCTCGAACGGTGGTCAGCTTCAAGTACCTGCACACTAAAAACGTTCCCCCTAGGGGGTCAGCTTTCGCTGCGCATGAAATTTGCATATACCGCGTGCTAACCGCGGTACGCCGACTACTTTGGGTCGGATATACATGGAATTCATTTTAATCAAACAACATGCATCATGGCAATACAATATATATGTATATCACACAAGGAATCTACATCCAATCACGGAACACGATTCCTAACTAACATAACAATGTTGTTAGTGGTAACTGGTTACTCTTAGGCATTGAGGGTTATTCCTCACTATGCCTTGTTTACTTATTCAATACCTCACCCGCTCTCTCGGGTTTCTTATTCGTATACACACCCATTCTCTTGGGCTACTCATTCTTATACTTACCCATTCTCTCGGGTTACTCGTACATATACTCACCCCTTTCTCTCGGGTTATTTATACTCATTATCTCACCCACACTCTTGGGTTATTCATACTCAAGCTCTTGTAGATTCTCGAGACACTACAGGTCTCCTACGACACGCTTGTTACTCTTATACATACTTAAGCCAAAACTCATGGCTTTCTAGCATAGTCTTACTTCCCCGGTTTCGACCCTACTCTGGGTCTAGCATGGTGGGAAGGTTCAACTAGCTCACAGAACTCTCTCTTAGTTCCTATCTCTTTTACTTAGGTCCGACTACTCTCGGACTACTCTCATTCCCATACACTCCTCTCTCGGAGTTATAATAATAATATCATATATATTAGTTTAGAAGCATCATTCTCGATGTTTCTGATGACTTTGGGAACTCTCCTTAAATTCGGGTAAGCTTAGGTTTAAGGGTTACCCTCACAATCATATGCTTATACATTCGGATATTTTCTTATACCGGGTAAAATCCTCATATAAGAGGTCGACCGTATCTCAAGGGAGTCACATAGTCCCTTAGGTCTCTTTTACCTTTCTTATATGTTTACATTATTGGATTAACTTCAATCCTCTCGATGGAGGTTCATTTATCTCTCCACTCATATTTATTTCGTGGATTGTTTCAGTAAGGTTTTCTAACCGCTATCGGGTATTTACTCAACCCGTACATCTCCTCACGTTCTAGGGAGTTCATATGTTTGCGTTATCGTTATACTTTAATCGATAGCTTGTGTGTGTTTGCATATTTTCGTTATCATACGCATCGTTCCGTTCTACGGATCTCTAGCCGAACGTTACTCACTATGAGTCGGTCTTTACACTATGTTAGACCACACCGGCATACAAGTATGTTAGTTCATTCAAACATACAACAAGACATTCATAATCAAACAAGGGATTATTTTCATGCTTTAGTCTTGATTAAGCCGGCACACAAACACACAAATCAGAGTAACTCGGTTAGCATACGGGGCATGAGAAAATCATACCTTTCACCGGGGTTTTTACTTTTACCGTGGCATCTCACCATGCTCGGGTCACGCACGACTCTCTGATAATGTTTCAAACATTATTATTAATACTAAGATCATACGGAACATAATTAAATGTTATTCCCGTAGTTACCCCGTTATCCCGTTATCTTGGTTTCACTCTTGTTCATTTGAGTTCTCACTTCTCAAACACTTCTAACACTTTCTTACACTTCCTAGGGCCTTTACATGTCACCAAACAAGGCCTTAACAACTTATAACATCATTAACATTCAAACCCCCATCATTTAAACCCTTTAAAACACTCTCTGTAGGTTTCTGGGGGTGGTCCGGGACTTGGTCCATACCCTAAGTCCCGGACCAACTCATTAAATAACTCTCGGGTGAAAAACAACACCTGGTCCGGGACCTTGTCCTGGGGTATAGTCCCGGACCAAAGCAGGGGGTGTGTTCTCGGCATAGAAATAGGGGGTGGTCCGGGTCCTTGTCCATGGACTAGGTCCCGGACCCTGCTACAACCTGAAACAGACATTATTTTTCACCCCCATTTCAACCCTTAATCCACACTCAATCTTTCCCTAATCTTTCCACAAGATTTCTACATGTTTAATCACCATTAATCATGCTCTAAACCCCTTCAAATCATGGGTTAAACCCTTACTCAAATTCTTGCCCAAAATCACAATTTTGCATTCTCCTTTAGCACTAATGCACACTTGTGCATTCTCAAACTTCTCTTGGCACTTGCATCTTGTTTTCTCTTAATTTGACCAACCCAAACTTCCAAGATAATGCACACCTCATTCCAAGTTCCAAAACTCACTCTTAAAGCCTTAAATCTCCTTTGTTTTCTAATACTCTTGTAACAGATTTTGGTGTTGCCTCCCCCCATTCAATACTTCATTCATTAATGCCATTACCAGCACCCAAATGACATGATCCTCACTGCTAACACATTCTTCTTCTTGGTTTGGTTTTCAAACCATTAATCACTCACCTAACACTTCTTAAACCAACTAGTTTCTTCCTTATAATGGAACACCCAAGTTCATAATCTCCAAGGAAATTTTGACAGCACTTGCCTACTTCTCAAGCATATTCACCACACATAAAACAGCTCATAAACACTTCTTCATTCCTGTTTAATGATACACAACAACTACAATACACCAAATTTCCCTCTTGTTTACATATATACACTAACTTGGCTTCTAGGTTTGTTTACACACTTAAACCTCATTAAAACACTCCCCTTTCAACTAACATCATTGTAGTATCATAACTACACCCATTCAAGAGCATTAATTCAACTCTAAAATCAGTTTCACAAGCCAAATAAATCTAACACAAGGTAAGCTCTTTACCTCATTTGTTTTCGGTTTTCACCTCTCTTCTTCCTCTTTGTCTTGTTCCCTCTTTCTCTCTCGGTTTCACAACACACAAGGGGTCAAGATTGCCATCTACAATCATATCCCCATACACATATATTGAGCTTATTAATTAAATTTTTCCCACACAAAAACTAGTACTTCAAGAACTAGTTTTTAGGCTCTAGCTTAGATATTACCTTAGAAAGTCCAAGAGGTTAGCTTGGCAATCAATTGAAGGAGTTTCCAACAGCCCACAAGAGCAAGGTGCCATCGGCTGAAATGGGGAAAATTTTCAACGTGGAGGATTTTTCCCAAAATGTAAGAACAAGCTTGAAATGGTCCAAACACTTACTTATTAATACCTTAAGGCATTAAGGAAGGGAAGAAGGGTTGAAACCAACTCTTCAAACTTCAAAAGCTCCAACGTCAATGGAGATGAAGGTGGAGGAATCAAGACTTTGCTGGGTGGAAATCGAAGCTCTCGCCGATACGAATCTAGCGGTATAATTTTTGTGTGATTTGGTGGAGAAATGAGTGAATGAGAGGAGGAAGAAGATGGCTATTGCTTGCTCTTTGAAATCGCCATTTACAGAGGCAAGGAAGGAGGAGCTCGATTTGGAAGGAGGGAGATCGTGAGTGAGGAGAAAAGAAGAGGTGAGAGAGTAAGTAAATTACTTTTTACTATTCCCCTTTATTACTTTCACTTTTCTTTTCTTCCTTTATTTCCTAACTAATTAACAAGGGAGGGGGGAGGCTTCTTATTTAATAAAACCGGCCCCCACTATATTAGTAAGCTGGAGCGTTTTTTTCGTTTTCTTACAGAAACGTTCGTTATTTTACCCGGTTCGGCACTATTCACTAACCGGGCCCGTTTTTCGGATTTTTTCTCGTTTCTTTATTTTTAATGGTTATTAAGCTTCCATTAATACTTAATTATAGTTATTTAATTAACTATAATTTTTATGGGTCCGTTTGACCACTTAAAGTCACGTTTTCGGGTTCCCGAAAAACTGCTTTAAACTCCGTTAGCGTTTTAATCCATTATTTGGATCCGTTTTCTTCGGGAATCATTCCCGTATACTTATTAGGCCTAACTAAGCCCTAGGAATCCATCTCGGACCCTCTCGAGATCATATATCTTATACTCGTTTAACGCGCATTTTAGCGTTTTTCGCTTTTCAAGCGTTTTCTCTTTTCTTTTGGTTTTATTCTTTTTACCAATACTCTTTAGGCACCATTAGGCCCTTAATAATCATATTAGAGTAATTTAATCACCATTATTAGGTCCGGGGTATTAAAATCTACCCCCCTTAGGAACTTTGTCCTCAAAGTTGGGGATCTAAATGGTTACTCTTATGGGCACTCTATGCCAAGGTTATAATACATGTATCACCTTACAGACTCCACAAGTCAGTCACATTACATACTACACATACTACACACAAATCACAGCATGTATAGCAATCAAAAATACTCTTTTACTCTCTCCATGGATTCGGTCCGAAGACAAGAAGGCACTACAGTCCTCGAATCCATTGAGTGATATACTACTGATCCCTCAGGTACCGGTCACGTTGAACACTTACTCTTTCTGGTTCACGGCCGTTTCATGACAAATGGGCACTTACTCTCTCTGGCCCACGGTCCCTTCGGTTCTGATCAAAACGTTACACATATACATAACCTCAGGCACTCTGGTTGACTCACTCAACACAGGAACATCTCAGGGTACTCTCCCCGTCCCGCTGCCTTTGGAAAAATCACACTGACACCGCCCCAACCGGTCACTTAGGACCGCCGCACGTACGGTGCAATGGTTTCAAAACTAATACACGCCCACCGTTCTACCGGTCATCAAGACTTAAGGCTCAGCCATCGGCGGGTGATAGCGGTTTCAAAACCAGTTTCATTTCCATCTTCATACTTGAAGGAAATTCTTTTTCAAAATCTGTTTGAAAATTCTTTTTAAAACATCACACAACTCCAAATCAGATTTATGGTAGCTGTATCTTTCTTAGCGTGATTACTTGTGACCACTATAGGGAGCTTCAAGAATCATCCAACCCTGATGTGATCAGCATCAGTTGAACTATCCTTACACCCCAATTTGTGTTCGGTTTCCCTTGATCGCTAGCAGATCAAGTTCCACCTCCCACGTCAGTTTCAAACAATCAGATAGTCAAACATTTTCGTTTTCTATCTTTTACTCTTTCTAGTCGTATTCATAAAACAATCTGTTTCAATTAATCTCTAGTTCCTAGTACTTAGGTCATTTGTCATTCTCATTGCTTCACTACTTTACCTAGGTATTCCATACTTATGGCTTCATTTACTCAAATTGTTGCTCAATTTAAAACACATAACATACAACTCCAAAGGATGGAACTCACTCCATCTATCATTCTCAAATAAAATCACCTAGGGAACTCACTCCTCTTAGGTTACACATCGGTTTCATGCCGATTCATACTCATCATATCTCATGTCTAATCTCACTAGACATATACTATAGGGATTCTCATTCCCTAGGAGTCTCTCTACTCCTCTTTTCATAAATATTACATTCTCATTACTTGCATCTCTCATGCACAATACTCATACTTACGCGATGAATGGGTAGGCATGTTTATGTAACATGAGTTCCAATCATCAAAACAATTTCTTTTTGTGCTATGCACATAGTAGTTTACGCACCAATACGTAAAACATACTCTAAGCGGTTTCTCGCCCTACCCCCCTTAAAAGGGGTTACGCCCGCGTAACCAACCATATGTTATCACTGAACATTGGTTTACTGATTCAAGTATTATGAAGTGTTTTGACTTCAATGAGGTTAAATAACTCATAACCGGGTTCGGTTCTAGCCTATAAGGCTTCAAGGGGTTTATGATATAGATATACTTAACCCTGAATCACGGTCCACAAGCTTCTGCTGCGTGACCTGATAACTAGAGCTTAATTCGCTCTTTGGTATTCTCAATGTATATCAATCGTCGCTTGGTATCTCTTACCGTATGCGAATTCGATGAGTTATAGATTTTCTCTCCAACTCTCTGGAAATCTATTTGTATAACTCTGTATACCTTCGTGGTTATTCACTTATTTTTCCCGACTTGTTGTCGTTGAGGTCAAGCTACTACTTAGCATGTAGTGCTTCCTCGTTTTATAGTGGCTCATGGATTATGTTTGTTTCTTGGTTGTGTACCAGAGTTCTTCATTCATACTACTCTGCATTTTTCCACATATCGATCCTGGGTCCTGTGGGTTACTGCCCACGTTCTTTGTGCATCTTTGGCCAATGGCCGCACGGTTATCTCTTTAGATTCTCACTCAACAGGCTTCGTTGACATTTCTCAATTCCTGACTCTCCCACTCGATCATTACCGCACAAGTGCAATACCAAAACACTCAGTCATACAGAGTGCAGAAGCGTAAACCCTTGACAGTAAATCTCTCATGGGATAGGAATGATCATGTCTCCTTTACCACATTTCTTCATCAGCTTCATATCATGAACTGGCTATACTCTTACAATGGTTGCTTGCTGCGTACCATATTCTTTCTCATTTCTATGGCATCCGCTACTACTTTAGCTTCCGCCCGGGTGTTCTCGCCATTTACACGATGGCTTGCCATTCACTTGGCTCAACAACATACGCTATTCTTAAGATCTCTCTGCGCACTTGCGCTGCTTACTCTGCAGTTCATATTGCACACATACAGTGTTCACTACTCATCCGATTACTCTATCGGTTTCCTTTGTACTGCCATCAAGGTTCCTCTTTACACACTACTATAGTTCATATGCTCCTTGGCAATATACACATGCTCAAGTTTTACTACACCGAACTAGCGGTTTCACATTTCATACCTAGGTGGTAGCCTTTCTCTGGAGGATTCACGCAAATGCCGCTCCATAGGCCCCATAATCACAAGTGGTATCCCCACTCTAAGGTAGTGGTTCATTCACCACTGTTCTCTTATGCTTCTATGCATAGGTTTACAACGTTTAGATCTACAAGTTGTAGTTAGTTACCGGCTTACAAGCCACCTCGCCCCGAGTGCTCCATGCGGCTGTTTATATAGTTTTTGCTTCTCCGTATACCATTAAATGGTTTGGAGGTATTACTGGGTTTTTCGATAAGGTTGTCTCAACACTCTTCCATACATGGAAGGCCCTTAAGTAACTTGATATTTGTTGATGCCCTCCGGCAATCTAGGGTATCCCGTGTACCGTGGGATCCCTTCGGGTTCTACCCGAGTGTTTGCTTAAACACTTGTGTTCTCAACACGATATTTCGTTCAACTACTGTTGACTCCGGCACCCTTCTCGGATTGCTCCTGGGTGTTACTGAGTAATGCCATTACATCTGGCTTGTACTCATGGTTACGTTCAGTTGTGACTTTGCCTTGCGGCTATGTCTAATTCAAACTATCCCGTTTAGGGTTGTAATGTCTCCCGTTATTGGGTAGAGTATTAATACTTTTCCTTTACCTACTTAATTAGGTCGTTATTCTCTTAGTGAGATATACTGTGGGAATTCTATCCCGTTTATCAAACATTGATATGATCAATTAAGGCATTCATCTTATTGCTTACACTGGTATATATTCCAGTTATTAAGTATTTCCGGAGACATATCCAATGTCTGTGCTTAATACTCTGTGCTTCTCGCACTTCTTAACGTTATGTTCTTAGCTCCATCATCCTACTGGATTCTAGACTCCTTTATCTTGGTAAGCGTCCTTATGTTCTTCGATCATTCAAGGTGTCCAACTGTCTTGGTTTGGATTGGCTCTTTCGTCCGTAGTATGGAGTGGGCTACTTCCCGTGTACCGTACTCTACTAGTATACATACATGGAGTATCTTGTTGATACGTTACCACTTACCCAACTAACTCATAATTGGTCTGTCAGGCCCGCAAGCTCCTTTGGAGTGCGGTCGTTCCATGTCTCCTTTGTGTACACTTGTAGTGTCGGTCACGCCTAAGTGAAGTATTCTGTTGCCAACTCCTCTTGTATCGTCCTATGATGATTTACCATGGCTCTCTGGTTTGGTTTAAAAACTCGGGGGTTTTTAGAAAATTTATGTTTGAAAGAAAATTCGAGTTTTAAAAGCAAGCTCCTCATGACATTTCAATGCCAGCTGATTCTTACCCAGTCCAGCTTCTTGCTGGCCGGTATTCTTTATACAGTGGTCAGGCCTTTAGGCCTTTCCAAGGTTTCATTTCAGAATTTTTAAGGTTGAGTTGCTATATTGGCTTCATTCGCCATCCTGGTACTTTGCTAAGTACTTGTCGCTTGCCAAAGCTCCTCTTAATAGTCCGTTTTTACTGCACTTGCCGTGGCAAGTGCGCAGTACAGGCGGTTTTTTAGGTTAACTCATACCGGTCACGGTATTGTTCACATTGTATCTGGTAGCCTTGACGGCTCTTCCTTAATCCTTTAATTGGATAACTGCTCCTTAGAGCAGCTTCTCATTCCTCCTGACATGACTGTCATTCATTTAGGTGCTCCTCCACTCTCGGAGTTCCTTAATTACTTTAATTCTATGCTTTACCTCGTTGCTCGTTCCCACGTCTTTACTGTGGTTACCGAGGTTTAACTCACGTAGGCACTACTTTGTAGTCCTATTCGGGTATATCCGTAGTTATGCTCGTAGCTGTCTAAGCTATATCAGTAAGTATTGAAACTTTCGGGTGTGGCAGGGTGGGTGTATCTACTTGACTAGTTCTCAGTCGGTTAGTTACCATTGGTATTATATCATGGCGGTCCGTAGACATGTGTCGGTTCTCGTTATTTCTCATGTGTCCGCCTTGTTGCACGGTTGGTGCTTTCTTCTTGCTGCTGCTCGGCCAGCTAGGTTCTCGCGACTGCTAAGCATGTCGCCCCAAGTTGCCACAGATTTCGGTCTCCTTGGATTAGGATTTCTCGACCTCTCGTCATTGTGCAGTTTGTCATTCAGCGGGATCCGTCTCCGGGATTTCCGGTTCTCGGGATTTACCGCATGACAGGTTCTAGTTCATTGAAATATTAAATAACTGCCAGATTGGGTTTCCCCGTCTCTCTGGCGTTCTTTCCCAAGCTTTTAATGCGGGGGTTGTGGAGGGGGTCTGGTATTGTAGGTATCCAGAACATACTGGAAGTTCCTATCTAGCGCATTTCTCACGCTACCACTCAACCCATAGCCCTAAGTCTCTAATTCCTAACTCGGTATTCCTAAGCTCGGTATTTCCAGTCATCAGAGCGATACTTCGCTCTGATACCATTTTTGTAACACCCCAACCGTTAATCTCGTCATTACTCTTAGCTGTTACTAATTACTCCTACTCACGCAGCGGAACTCTAATTACAACGAGGGGTGAAACAACGCCGTTAGCCACCCATGTGGCTAACCAGGCCTTTCTTACATACCGTAACGGTCTGATGAACTGGAACAACCGAGTACTTCATACAAATACATTACTCAATTCATATCTCTACTATACCGAGTCTTCAATATACGGATGCCGATAACATACTCGGACTTACACCTCATTCAAACGCATAAGTAATTACAATCTAACTACCCATGCTCACAGCAGTCCCCGTCCTACTCTCTCGAACGGTGGTCAGCTTCAAGTACCTGCACACTAAAAACGTTCCCCCTAGGGGGTCAGCTTTCGCTGCGCATGAAATTCGCATATACCGCGTGCTAACCGCGGTACGGGCCACTACTTTGGTCGGATATACATGAATTCATTTTAATCAAACAACATGCATCATGGCAATACAATATATGTATATCACACAAGGAATCTACATCCAATCACGGAACACGATTCCTAACTAACATAACAATGTTGTTAGTGGTAACTGGTTACTCTTAGGCATTGAGGGTTATTCCTCACTATGCCTTGTTTACTTATTCAATACCTCACCCGCTCTCTCGGGTTTCTTATTCGTATACACACCCATTCTCTTGGGCTACTCATTCTTATACTTACCCATTCTCTCGGGTTACTCGTACATACTCACCCCTTTCTCTCGGGTTATTTATACTCATTATCTCACCCACACTCTTGGGGTATTCATACTCAAGCTCTTGTAGATTCTCGAGACACTACAGGTCTCCTACGACACGCTTGTTACTCTTATACATACTTAAGCCAAAACTCATGGCTTTCTAGCATAGTCTTACTTCCCCGGTTTCGACCCTACTCTGGGTCTAGCATGGTGGGAAGGTTCAACTAGCTCACGGAACTCTCTCTTAGTTCCTATCTCTTTTACTTAGGTCCGACTACTCTCGGACTACTCTCATTCCCATACACTCCTCTCTCGGAGTTATAATAATAATATCATATATATTAGTTTAGAAGCATCATTCTCGATGTTTCTGATGACTTTGGGAACTCTCCTTAAATTCGGGTAAGCTTAGGTTTAAGGGTTACCCTCACAATCATATGCTTATACATTCGGATATTTTCTTATACCGGGTAAAATCCTCATATAAGAGGTCGACCGTATCTCAAGGGAGTCACATAGTCCCTTAGGTCTCTTTTACCTTTCTTATATGTTTACATTATTGGATTAACTTCAATCCTCTCGATGGGGTTCATTTATCTCTCCACTCATATTTATTTCGTGGATTGTTTCAGTAAGGTTTTCTAACCGCTATCGGGTATTTACTCAACCCGTACATCTCCTCACGTTCTAGGGAGTTCATATGTTTTGCGTTATCGTTATACTTTAATCGATAGCTTGTGTGTGTTTGCATATTTTCGTTATCATACGCATCGTTCCGTTCTACGGATCTCTAGCCGAACGTTACTCACTATGAGTCGGTCTTTACACTATGTTAGACCACACCGGCATACAAGTATGTTAGTTCATTCAACATACAACAAGACATTCATAATCAAACAAGGGATTATTTTCATGCTTTAGTCTTGATTAAGCCGGCACACAAACACACAAATCAGAGTAACTCGGTTAGCATACGGGGCATGAGAAAATCATACCTTTCACCGGGGTTTTTACTTTTACCGTGGCATCTCACCATGCTCGGGTCACGCACGACTCTCTGATAATGTTTCAAACATTATTATTAATACTAAGATCATACGGAACATAATTAAATGTTATTCCCGTAGTTACCCCGTTATCCCGTTATCTTGGTTTCACTCTTGTTCATTTGAGTTCTCACTTCTCAAACACTTCTAACACTTTCTTACACTTCCTAGGGCCTTTACATGTCACCAAACAAGGCCTTAACAACTTATAACATCATTAACATTCAAACCCCCATCATTTAAACCCTTTAAAACACTCTCTGTAGGTTTCTGGGGGTGGTCCGGGACTTGGTCCATACCCTAAGTCCCGGACCAACTCATTAAATAACTCTCGGGTGAAAAACAAACACCTGGTCCGGGACCTTGTCCTGGGGTATAGTCCCGGACCAAAGCAGGGGGTGTGTTCTCGGCATAGAAATAGGGGTGGTCCGGGTCCTTGTCCATGGACTAGGTCCCGGACCCTGCACAACCTGAAACAGACATTATTTTTCACCCCCATTTCAACCCTTAATCCACACTCAATCTTTCCCTAATCTTTCCACAAGATTTCTACATGTTTAATCACCATTAATCATGCTCTAAACCCCTTCAAATCATGGGTTAAACCCTTACTCAAATTCTTGCCCAAAATCACAATTTTGCATTCTCCTTTAGCACTAATGCACACTTGTGCATTCTCAAACTTCTCTTGGCACTTGCATCTTGTTTTCTCTTAATTTGACCAACCCAAACTTCCAAGATAATGCACACCTCATTCCAAGTTCCAAAACTCACTCTTAAAGCCTTAAATCTCCTTTGTTTTCTAATACTCTTGTAACAGATTTTGGTGTTGCCTCCCCCCATTCAATACTTCATTCATTAATGCCATTACCAGCACCCAAATGACATGATCCTCACTGCTAACACATTCTTCTTCTTGGTTTGGTTTTCAAACCATTAATCACTCACCTAACACTTCTTAAACCAACTAGTTTCTTCCTTATAATGGAACACCCAAGTTCATAATCTCCAAGGAAATTTTGACAGCACTTGCCTACTTCTCAAGCATATTCACCACACATAAAACAGCTCATAAACACTTCTTCATTCCTGTTTAATGATACACAACAACTACAATACACCAAATTTCCCTCTTGTTTACATATACACTAACTTGGCTTCTAGGTTTGTTTACACACTTAAACCTCATTAAAACACTCCCCTTTCAACTAACATCATTGTAGTATCATAACTACACCCATTCAAGAGCATTAATTCAACTCTAAAATCAGTTTCACAAGCCAAATAAATCTAACACAAGGTAAGCTCTTTACCTCATTTGTTTTCGGTTTTCACCTCTCTTCTTCCTCTTTGTCTTGTTCCCTCTTTCTCTCCTCGGTTTCACAACACACAAGGGGTCAAGATTGCCATCTACAATCATATCCCCATACACATATATTGAGCTTATTAATTAAATTTTTCCCACACAAAAACTAGTACTTCAAGAACTAGTTTTTAGGCTCTAGCTTAGATATTACCTTAGAAAGTCCAAGAGGTTAGCTTGGCAATCAATTGAAGGAGTTTCCAACAGCCCACAAGAGCAAGGTGCCATCGGCTGAAATGGGGAAAATTTTCAACGTGGAGGATTTTTCCCAAAATGTAAGAACAAGCTTGAAATGGTCCAAACACTTACTTATTAATACCTTAAGGCATTAAGGAAGGGAAGAAGGGTTGAAACCAACTCTTCAAACTTCAAAAGCTCCAGCGTCAATGGAGATGAAGGTGGAGGAATCAAGACTTTGCTGGGT
The DNA here is from genome assembly GCA_023374045.1 of Limonium bicolor. Classification (NCBI taxonomy): domain Eukaryota; kingdom Viridiplantae; phylum Streptophyta; class Magnoliopsida; order Caryophyllales; family Plumbaginaceae; genus Limonium; species Limonium bicolor. The sequence continues at coordinate 479,692,182 of CM041777.1, read as the reverse complement.
GGAAATCGAAGCTCTCGCCGATACGAATCTAGCGGTATAATTTTTGTGTGATTTGGTGGAGAAATGAGTGAATGAGAGGAGGAAGAAGATGGCTGTTGCTTGCTCTTTGAAATCGCCATTTACAGAGGCAAGGAAGGAGGAGCTCGATTTGGAAGGAGGGAGATCGTGAGTGAGGAGAAAAGAAGAGGTGAGAGAGTAAGTAAATTACTTTTTACTATTCCCCTTTATTACTTTCACTTTTCTTTTCTTCCTTTATTTCCTAACTAATTAACAAGAGAGGGGGGAGGCTTCTTATTTAATAAAACCGGCCCCCACTATATTAGTAAGCTGGAGCGTTTTTTTCGTTTTCTTACAGAAACGTTCGTTATTTTACCCGGTTCGGCACTATTCACTAACCGGGCCCGTTTTTCGGATTTTTTCTCGTTTCTTTATTTTTAATGGTTATTAAGCTTCCATTAATACTTAATTATAGTTATTTAATTAACTATAATTTTACGGGTCCGTTTGACCACTTAAAGTCACGTTTTCGGGTTTCCTCGAAAAACGTGCTTTAAACTCCGTTAGCGTTTTAATCCATTATTTGGATCCGTTTTCTTCGGGAATCATTCCCGTATACTTATTAGGCCTAACTAAGCCCTAGGAATCCATCTCGGACCCTCTCAAGATCATATATCTCCTATACTCGTTTAACGCGCATTTTAGCGTTTTTCGCTTTTCAAGCGTTTTCTCTTTTCTTTTGGTTTTATTCTTTTTACCAATACTCTTTAGGCACCATTAGGCCCTTAATAATCATATTAGAGTAATTTAATCACCATTATTAGGTCCGGGGTATTAAACTTACGGTTACCACACGGTATCCTAGTATCGTTAATGGATCACAGTTCACTGCAAGAGCCACATCCTCTTGATAAACTTATTTATTCCATCGCATCGTTTTACTATTCATCTTAACACAGCAGACTAAGGTCATTAGTCCAATCCTGAGTATGTCGACTCGGGATCCAGTGTTAGATACGAGAGCGGCGTTAAACAGGCCAATGCTCCGTATATAAGTCTCGGATAATATATATATATATATCTTATAATCCTAATGCTACAACGTTTTTCTTACGTTCCTTATATTACACATATAAGATAGCATCATTGCCGCTAGTTCGTTTTATAATATGTTCATATATACGAACGGTACTGTTATCGATCAACAGTAATAAAAATAAAGCAGCATTAATACACAGCTCAAGCATATTAATTCACACAAGCAGACATCCAATCTTAACACAGATTTTCACACAATGTCTGAACTGAGGAAATCCTCAGAGACAAACAAGCCACATAAATAACATACCGTTCACCCTGAAAGTATTACGGTGGAGTATGAATCAGCTAGATCTGATGCTCCTCGTGTCGTCTCTAACAGTCTAACAATACACAACACTACCAATTAGAATCCCGTAAAAACAACATAACTCTACGGTACCCCGTACCGTCGCTAAAACCTCACGGTTAATTCCCCCGTTATAACTGTCAACGTTTGTCGGGTTTCTCGGCTTAACTCGAGCTTGGAAAAATGTTATATTACATGCGTAGTCTTGTGTCGTATATTAATATACTTAATGTTGATCTTTATTATCGCATGTAATCTAGTATACCCTTGTATATTATATAGTTTGTTTCTATACTACATGTATAATTCTTTATCATGTATTATACATCTCACCTTAGTATTTATTTTTCTAAGGTTTATTTTTCCAAGTTCAATGTGGTATAATTCATATGTAAACAATACTTTGAATTATATAAATCCTTATTATTCCATGTATACTCCTAACATTAGAACTTCCATATCTAATGTTTGTAATTCTTTTTCCTTTCACCTTATATCATTTTAAATTATGATATACATGGTTATTAAACCATATTATATTTTTCCACCTTAACATATATTTATTTATATATGTATTATGGAACTTTTTATTATATGGTAAGTCTTAATAATATATATTCATTCTTTTTAATGAATACCTCTTATATTATAAATGTTATAATTCTTATAACATTAAAACCATATTATAAATTTCATTTAAAAATGTTAATATTTCCGAACAACACCTATTTTCTTAAGTATTTACAAAATCCACCACATAATTAATATAATGTTATATTATAGCTATATAACATATATTATGACATTTATGTCATTAAAACAATTATAACCTATAGTTATACATTGTTAATAAATACCAAACAACCCTTTATACTTTCGGTTTTTATTTTCTACCACTATACTTCCATAAATTACAAATCAACCCCAAATTATATTTCATTGTTACACTTATAATACATACCTTATATTATAATCCTTAAACCTTAATATAATTATAACCTATAGTTTTTTAAAGGCTATAATTTTCGAACAGACCCTAGGACTGTTTTAATTAAATTCCTACCACCAAACTTTGAATATATACCAAGTCTTCCCAATTTATAATACATAGTTTTCTAATGCCATAAAAACTATATATTATACATATATCTTTGTAAAAACTTATATATAACTCCAAAAATTACCAAACTATACCAAAAGGTTATAAATATTATTCCTAACCTTATACTTTCTATAAATCTCGGTTTTTACCCATTTGTTACCCATTTGTAACAATGTTATAAAATATCATATATTATACTTATATAATCCATATAAACTCCAAATTTAACCAAATAAACTTCTAAAAATTCCTAATAACTTAAAGACTGTACTAAATCCCATTTAGTACCCCAAAGTTTCGGAAATTACATTATAACCCCATCTCTTATAAATCTTTCACAATTTAATAACTATCTTAATATAAGGTAGTATTTTAATTTCTTAAATTCTCCAAACTTGGTCAAAGTCTCCTATATAGTCAACTTTGACTTCTAATACCAAATTGGACCCAAACTCTCGGTAATTACCAATCTTACCCCATACTTTTCTATTTTTACAATTTTGACACAAAACTTCATAAAATGTTATAATTTTATTAAATTCATTTAAAAACCCTAAATTCCTCTAAATTAAGCCCACAGCTTTAGATTCAGTAATTACGGTTTGGCCCCAAACTTAATTATATAAGCATAAATTAAACTCAATAAGCTTTAAACTTAAATTAAAATGGCCTAATGACATGGCCTTATTACAACCTTACTTAATAACATAAAATTACACATAAAATTGCTCAAAATATAGTATAAGCTCACGGCCTTGCTGTAGCTTAATTATTTTTCCATATAATGTCATAATTTGACCATTATGTTAATTAAATCACTTAAATGACTAGCTTAATTTATCTTAGTCATTTTTTTCCATTTTTAGGTTAATATAACCCATATTATTAACTCCACTCTTGGCATAATTAATATATATGCTAAGAAGTCATAAAATCATAAGTTTTAAGGTGTTTATACCTTGATTTCTCCTTGTAACAACTCGGCAGCTTGAAGGAAAATTCACCACATCATTTAGACATGTTTAATACACCAAAATAAGATATGGTTATACTCCAAGCTTGAACTTAACCATAAGGAACAATTAATGTAAGATTTAAGGCAAAAATCACCTTAAAATGCAAGGGAACTTCCAAAGGAATTCGGCCTGAATAAAACACACCAAATGGTGTTAAATTCACCATATCAACATAGGAAATAGCTATACAACAACAAGCTGCTATGGTAATAGGTTTTACCTTGGCAAAATGCCTTAAAGAAGGGTATTTGCTTTAGATCTCGGCCACCCTTGCTCCAAATGGCTAACCAACTAAATGAACATGTAAATATGAAGATTATGAGTGTATAAACTCATAAAAATCAAGAGAAGAAAACTGGATGGAGAAAGGAGAAGCTTAAGGTATGTTTTTACCTTAAAATGCAAATTTGGGAAACATTGGTCCCTATACTTGCTTCAGCCGAGATTGGTGTTTGTTCTAACCTTAAAACTGAGAATAAGCCATAGGAAGTGATAAGTCATGAGATCTAGGTGTAGGTAATGAAGAGATGAAGAAAAAAAGCTAAAATAAGCCTTAAACCATTACCTTAGGTGCTTAAGAGTTAGATTTGTCTTCCATACTCAAGAACACAGCTTGAGAGGGTTTGGAAGAGCTGCTGGATTGGATGGAATGGGACAAGAGGCAAGAGAATGAGAGGAAAGAAGCTTAAATGATTGAAAAGTAACTTTTGCTATAGTAAAATGGTGTTAGGTAAATAATTAGCAACTAATGGTGTGTGAGCTGTCTCCCCACCTCCTTGCCTGCCGACAGCTATGGATAAGAATGGTCAATTAATTGACCATTGACCAAACTTGGTCAATTTGCCTAAAAATGTACTATTTGGGTTACTATTCATACTAAATTGCCCATTTTGATTTTTATTTTTAATATTTGATTTAGACTTTATAATATAGTCTATCATGTCACATTAATGTTATAAAGAACTTAATATAGTCTTTACAGTGACAAAAAGTCATTATCTTAGAGCTCATACACAAAAAACGTGCTTTAAGAAATTTTAGTGCACATTTTGAGTCGCAGGGTGTTTCTGAGCTTTGTTTTCTTTGAGAACAGTTTTGTTGTGTTCCTTACATGATATTTGATCATGGTATCCAATTTTATATCATTCAGAGGTCATTAGACCTTTAAGGTATTCTTAGAGCACATTTTTGCCCTACTTGACCTTGAAGCATGTAAATGCCTGTTCTTTGTGTTGGAGTGTTGTACAAAAATTGTAACATGTTTAGTAATGTGTTAATAAGCTTAGGATAAAAACTTAGGTCCTAAGAAGTTCATTTGGGTATTTATTTACCCTAAACAGTCAAAGGGTGCAACATCTTGCTTTGTGTTGACCACTGTTGTCCTCAGTTGACTATTAAGGCATGTTTAGGCCTTAATCAATGTGATTAAATATTTAATCCATATTTTATTAGTTTGGGGTATTTCAAAAATCAACCAAACACATTTCCAACATAGATTTAAATCCATAATTTGGGTTCATTAATTTGTTTACCCATCCCAAACTCTAAAACAATTAAAAACAAGGTTTAAGGTAGATTTCTTACCTTAATTCACAAGTCTCTCCTTAATTCCCCTCTTGCTCCTCATCTTCTCAAAATCGGTCAAGAGGGAATGGAGTTTCCAAACTCCACCCCAACATTCAAGAAACACCAAAAACATACTCAATTAATTATCTAAACCCTTAGGAAATCTCAATTCAATCAAAGGGCTTAGAACACAAAGTTAGGGTTTACCTTTTTGGGCCTTTTAAGAGAGGTTCTCACCCTTGAATCAAGAAGGGTATTACTCCACCATTGGAGGGTTGAAATGAAGCTCAAAATCAAGAATAAAACAAGGTAAGAGAGAGAGGCAAAATCGGCCATACTTAAGAGATAGGGAAAGTGAGGTCTTTCATGGAGATCTTTACCTTGTTTGAAAGAGGAGACTCCAAGCTTCATAATGGTGTGCTTTGTTCTTCAATGGGGAAAACCCATGGAGGTCAACTTCATCCTTTTGGAATTTTAAAAAGAGGGAATGATAGAGGGGGATGAGAGGAAGAAGAATATGTGTTTATTTTTGTGATTCGAGCTTTAATGGAGCTTGTACAAGGGAGAGAAGATGAAGAACCATGGATGGTTGGTGGAGAAGTTGCAAAGCGACAGCAACAGAGGGAGGAAGAGAAAAAACGCTGGAGGAAGAAGGAAGAGGAAAGAGAGGGGAAAAAGAAATGAGAGGAGAGAGAGTGGGTGGGGGTATAAGTTACTTTTTGTTTTAATGCTTTTTGACTTATTTAACTAGCTAACTAGTCAAGAGTGTGAGAGCTAATTAACATATTAAAACCGGCCCCCTTACAGTAACACATGCTGGAGCGTTTTTCGTTTTTTACAGAAAACGCTCGTTTATTTACCCGGTTTTAGCACTATTCACTAACCGGGTCCGTTTTCCGGAATTTTCTCGTTTATTTAATTTTAATGGTTATTATACTCTCATTAATGTTTATTTATAGTTATATGATCAGCTATAATTTTTACGGGGTCATTTGACTGTTTAAAGTCACGTTTTCGGGTTTTCTCGAAAAACACGCTTTAGACTCTGTTAGCGTTTTAACGCATTATTTGGATCCGTTTTCTTCCGGAATTTTTCCCACATTACCTTAGTGTGTAATTAGGGTATAAAAATATATTTATAACCCTAGTCAAGGTTATATACCTCCTCCAATAATTAAATACGCGTTTTCACGTTTTGTGACTTTCACGCATTTTCTTTTTCTTTTTGATTTTTATTTCTTCACCAATGATCTTAAGGACTTAATTAGCCTTAGAAAATTATAATTACATAATTAATTAACATATTAAGGTTTGGGGTATTTCAGAAGCTGTTTTTGCCATAGATGTTGTTGACTTTATTTTACAAGATAAGTATTTTACTTGCTTTGATTGTGATGCCCTTGCTATTGCGCTGATTGACACTTGTGGAGATAGAGAAAATGAACCGGAGGTGAGATAGATGGTAGCGGCACTAGACAGGAGGTTAACACCATACCGAACACACTACCCACCACCGGAACCCTTGAAGCGAACTGTACAAAAACTCCTTACTTCGGTCTAATAGCCTCCCACCGTGGAGTTGAAACAAACCTTGCCTTCTCTTTTAAAATATGCTTATTTAACTGAACCTTGTGATCTTCCTGTTATTATTTCTTCCTCTCTCACATGAGCACAAGAGGACAATTTATTGAAGGTGCTTCGAGACCACAAGAGAGCTATTGGTGGTCCATCTCGGATATAAAGGGTATTGTGCCACATCTGTGCACGCACCGGATCTTCATGAAGGACAACTACAAACCACTAGTTCAACCTCAGAGACGTCTAAATCCAAACATGAAATAAGTGGTTAAGAAGGAAGTTTTGAAACTGCTCGACTCTGGAAGCATCTACCTATCTCTGACAGTCAATGGGTGAGCCCGACTCAAGTGGTACCGTAAAAGGGAGGAATCACGTTGGTATCCAATGCTAAGGGTGAGATGGCCCTCAAAGAACAACAACCGGTTGGAGAGTGTGCATCGACTACCGGAAGTTGAACACGGCCACAAGGAAGGATCACTTCCCTTTACCCTTCATCGACCAAATGCTAAAGAGGTTATCCGGACAAGACTTCTATTGCTTTCTTGATGGTAAAAACAAGCTTAAGGCGCATCGGGGCGCATCGGGGAGCATCAGGGTTGCATCGGGCGCATCGGAGCGCATCGGAGCGCATCACGGGCGCATCCGGAATAAACTCGCCTCGCTGCCATGGATGCGTTTTGATGCTCGCATCGCATCCAAAACGCATCAGGCGCGCCTAATGCGCGCATTTTAAAACCAAGGTCCCTCGTCGTGATCACGCTGCACAACCAGTTAGCCGAGACTAACTGGATTTTCCCATCCAAACCCGTCATGTGACTAAGTTCCTTTAACCATTAACCTAAGATCTAATCTTTAGGTGTAAACCATCCTTGATTGATTGCTAATTAGGTTCTCGTGATACCTAAAAGCCATCTAAGTCATGTTTAAGTTTAGCTGTATAAACTTCACGTTCCATAACGCTCGCGTACAATAAAACGCAACAGTATCGAGTAATACAGTTTATATGATCACATGCATAATCACAGATATCACTCTTAACATTTAAACACACAATGTCTGAACCCGAGGAAACCCTCAGGACGCTTAGACCACACAATTAACATACCATTCACCGTAAAATCACTAGCGTGACGATTCACGTGCTCCAGTTATCCCTCGAAGTGCTGATTTACGTACATGCATATACCGAGTAGCGTTAATACGACTAGCACTAACGTAAGGCGCTATATATAATACAGAGCTAATACCCCCGGTATCCTAACCCCGTATGTTGATTAATTTTACTCGGTTATTTAACTGTGATCCGAGGTAATTAGAACAGTTCATTATTTTATGTGGCAGTCACATGTGATAATGAATTTCTACTTCATAATATACCTCTAATTCATTAATTATGATTCAATAACCATTTCCACTCATTCCATATATCCGTGTAATTCAAAATGAATTATAATTCCAATTTATACTAATGATATTTCTATCATTTTATGTGAGATATATTAACTCCCAATATGTTAGTATTTACATATTATTTACTAAGGTTATAATCTTAGTTGTATATATTGCTACATATAATGTCATAAACATATTATATTATTTCCTTTAACTTTATAAGGTTCCCAACCTTATATTATAATCCTTACTTCCATACTATCTTATATGAATCCTAGAACTCATTCATATAATGATTTCTTTTTGTTATTTCATGTGTAGGAACTTATGATTCTATTTGTGTCATTTATTCACAAATCTTTTATCAAGGATTTACCTTAATATTATACAATGCATTTTATACATTATAATGTTCCTTATATCATAAGGTTTCTAACCATATATTATACTCCCCAGATTTCCAATTTAAACCCATTATTTTATGTGATTGTTCATAAGGTAAACCTTAATGTCTTTAATGGAGTTTTAAAAGACAAAGCAAAAGGGAAAAGAGAAGCCTTACCTCACGGCTGGAAGGAGAAAGAGAGAGTGGCTGGGTTGTGTGCTGGCAAAGAAGAAGGAATGGGGGTAGGATATGTTATGTATTGTAGAAGATTTCTTAAAGTATTAGTTTATTCTAAGCAAGTACAAGTCTCTTCTCTTTCCTCCTTAATTTACTCTTATTTTCTTTCTCTTTGCTCACTCTTTTACGACTAATTGATCAAGTGGGAAGGGATGGCTGTCGATTTTGTGTAAGGATGAGAGAGAGGAAGAAAGATATTTTGTAAAGAAAGTAGCATTATAATAAGACTAGGTATGTAAGCTACATGTACTTGTTGTCTTATTTTATTTGCCTAACACCATTTTAAATCCTCCCTTATACCAATGCAGCCGGCTCCTTAATGATTTTTTTTTTTGGGGGATTGAAATTTTGGTAACATTATAATGTTACACTTAATTGTTGTACATTAGACTAAGTTTATATGTTATATTATGGCATATATTATCTCCTTGTTAAAATGAGTGTATTAGAGTAGTTAATACACTAGGAACTTAGTTTTGGTTATAAAAATAATTTATATAATCTCTCCACATTGTTTGTGGTCTTTTCACATGTATTGATGTGTTACATGTTTAAATAATTTTAGGAGTTGATTTCTCCTTAATAATGTTCTCTCTTTGTTTAGAGAATTATGTATGATTTAGTGTCAATCTTGGACAATATATTTTCATAATAATATTCCATAATGAATGTTGATCATTAGATGGATAATACTGATTATTTCCTTTTATTTAAATTAATTCCTTATTAATTAAGGTAATTAATGTTTGGGGTATTTCAATGTTCATTAAGGACTTCTCTAAAATCTCTAAACCTCTGTGTGACCTCTTAGCCAAAGATGCCAAATTTGAATTCAACGAGGAATGTCTAAAGGCCTTCAACACCCTCAAGGAAGGACTTGTCTCAGCCCCGATAGTTGTATCACCGGATTGGAGCCTTCCCTTTGAAATAATGTTTGATGCAAGTGACTATGTAGTGGGAGCAGCCCTATGTCAGAAGAGGGAGAAAATTCAGAGGACTATCTACTATGCAAGCAAGACCCTTAATGATGCTCAGAAAAATTATGCCACAACCGAGAAGGAGCTTCTAGCGGTGGTCTTTACATTAGATAAGTTTCGTTCCTATCTCTTGGGTAGTAGGGTGATTGTACACACAGACCACTCTGCTCTCAAATATCTGCTCACCAAGGAGGACGCCAAGTCGAGACTGTTGAGGTGGATCCTTCTGCTCCAAGAGTTTGAAATTGAGGTTAGAGATAAACCGGGCACTCAAAATGTTGTTGTGATCACCTTTCTCGTATGAAGACACCGGATGATGGTACCCCGATTAATGAGCTCTTTCCAGATGAAACCGTGTTCACAATTGGAGAAACCTGGGCCTTGGTTTATCGACATCGCAAACTACTTGGTGAGGGGAGTAGTGTCGTATGAGATGACATACCAGCAGATGAAGAAATTTTTCGCCGACATCAAACACTACTGCTGGGATGACCCCTACCTTTGTAGAGTCTGTACCGACGGGAAGATCAGGAGATGCATACCGATGAGCGAAGTGCAAAACATTCTCACCCACTGCCACTCTCTTGAGGTAGAAGGGCATCACAGGCCAGCAAGGACATCGGCTAAGGTACTACAATCCGGGTTCTTCTGGAAAACGCTTCATAAGGACTGCCACACCTTTATTGCCTCCCGTGATCGTTGCCAAATGCTAGGGAACATATCCCGGAAGCATGAGATGCCACTGAATTTGATGATCGAGGTTGAATCTGTAACACCCCCGAATAACTCAACAGTAGTACAAACAATGCGCCTCACGATATCACGATAAGTATATGCAGCGGATTCGTAACTCCATCCGGGTGCCACAGACGTGGTTGACATAATCACACTACCAACACCAAGTTACGGCCTGAATGACTGGAATTAAAACCTTAACCAAATCCAAGTACAACATGAAATACAACTAAGTACCGAGAGTCTATAGCATAAGTACTTAATTAAACAACCCAAACTGAAACGTACATCCAGCGTTTAGTGCTACATAGTCACAACCAATACATTTAAACATTCTACTTAAAAGTCTTGCCCAGATAAACTACCCCCATGATAGTCCTTCACCTACACTCCGACACGTTCCAGCTGATCACCTGTAAAAATAAAGGACTCAGCAAAACTATGCTGAGTATGAATATGTGTAGCCCGTATGTTGCCGGGCTACACGACTACTTGGTCGAATATTATTAAGTCAAATTAAATGCTATAATAAAGCAGTATAGCACACCACAACACATCATAATATCATACACACTTCAAGGTAGCAAAGCATTAGAACCGAGCAACCAAGCATAACATGTTGGCATCATAGCAACATCAAACATGCAACCAAGCAGAACAAGTTGCTATTATAGCAACAACAATCATGTAACTAATAGAACGTGTGTATAGGTATATTATACCAAAGATCCTCACTTATGGGATCATTCGAGCGTTGTGTGTTTTCATTCCTTTTCCCTTGTTTCCATAAAGTGTATTCTCTTTCTCTCCTCTTGCACCAGGTCTGGGGATATAGTTAGGTCCCGTGACCATATCATGTAGGTGCCAATCTTTCCTTGATTCTTTAAGGTTTATTAGTGAATTCTCTTATCACCACATATTGAAGAGCGTCTTCTCCATTGCCAATCCTCCATTCCCGGCGTCATGCGTCGAAAAAGAGGGGTCACCTCAATACCCCAGGATGGGTTCCACCAACTTGTATTTTACTATTCATTATCGTGATGAGTTCGACACCATAGTGGGTGTCGTTAGAAGTCCTCTATAATTTAAGAGGATTGTTCCTTTTTTTATAGTTCCTTGTTTTGTTTACGTAATTCGTTGTGTTTCATCTCAAGGTCTCATCAACGAGAAGGGACTACACTATTGTGTGCGCGCAAGTAATATGCAGCAATGATATATATAACAAGCATGGAAACAAGTCACAACAAGCAATTCAATTTCATGCTTTAGTCTTATGGTCATTGTCAAACAAGGCACACAGCACACAAGCCGTGTAACACGGCAACATACGGACCACACATATCCATACCTGGATCAGAAGCAAGTGTCGTCTCACACACGGGTTCTTGGTTGGCGTTCGTTACGACCCTAGCGTTAATTAAAAACGATTTGTCAGTTCATAATTTCATGTGATGACCCTTGTGACATTTCTCCTAGTTTATCTCATTTTATCGGGGTTGTTCCTTAGGTGAGTTCTTGGTTGAATGCTCAACTGATATTAGCCCTTAGGATTCTCCAAGTATTAACCTTAAGCCTTAGCTTACTCCTAGGGCATTTACATCGATGTTTTACACGTTACTAAATACTTCTCACTAGCAAATGTTTTTAGAGTATTCTAGGCCCTAATATGTAACAAGTTTATCTAAGACGGGTTTTTATTTGCCGAAGAGATATCCCTGCCTTAGCTAGATAGCTATGTTTCAAGTTCATTATCAACACAATAACACTCCTCAAATATTTCTGAAACTCACTCTTACTAAAACTTAAAGGTTTCCAAACTGAAATAAAGTTCATATATACAACCTTATCTTATCACACTTTTAACGTATCTAACGATGTCTAACCTTCCCAAGGTATTCCCTCCATTTAGCTAGGTGTATTAGGTCTGTTCTGGGTTCATTAACAGACTAGCATGACACTCATACACTCCTGTAAAATATTTAGACAGAAGCTACAACTTTTTTACCGAAATCTGAAATCCCTAACTATATATTTCTTCTTGATTCTTGTGTTTAGTTGGCTCAGCTGATGTTTAATCTTCTCACAGTATTTACCTCACTGAATATGGGTGTTAACCATGTTTTAAACCCAAGACTAAACCACTAAGGCACTCACTAACTTCAGTACCTAGTAACACAAACCAAGCTACTGAAATCTGAAACCAAAATCAGAAAACAGAAACCTATGCATAACCTCTTCCTCTCCCTTCCATCTTTTATGTCTGTTTGACGGTCTCCTAACCTCCCCCATGAATATCCCAATCTACCTGAGTGCATTGGCAACGATTTGGGTGGATTATTAACCAAACACAACACTCTTAACACATCTGTAATTCAGTTATACAGAGGACAATCATAACAGAAAACTGAGATATGAACTGATATATCCTCATCTGTCTCCTTTCTCTTTGCTCTCAGATTTGACTTCTAGATTCTCCCACCCATTTACTCACGTGGTTGGGTGTGTTATAAAGCTTTTGAATTTGAGAACAAAGCCAAACAAACTAGACAATGTCCATGAAAACTCTATACTCAGAACACTGAAATCATAAACCAGAATCTGATTTGGTTTTGCTTTTATTTTCCTCTTCTGTTGCCTATCCTGATTTTTAATTCTCCTCAAGTTGTTTAGATCCTTAGCTAATGGTCTAGCAAGGTTTTTCACTCAAGGTCAAGTCGAAGCAACGCTGTGATCACATCTGAAAACCCCATTATACAGCGAATGATATACTACAAGAAAACAGAAAATAATTACTTTTTGTATCTCCTCTTTAGCCTTTCTGTTCAGTTGTTAATTGGTCTTCCCACTTGTCCCAAGGTACTCATCTACTTAGTTAAGTGTGTTATCTTGGTTTTAACTTAAAAACAGATCCATGACAACACTGTTATTTTTACTGAATGTTACTTATACTGAAACAGGAAAGTTCCTGAAACTGAAAAAAAAAACTGAAACTGACAACTTCTCTTTGATTCCTTTCTGGTTAATTATTAACCTGTCTTCCAACTTGTCTGCCTATTTAGCTAGGTGTGTAGTCAGTCTTTTAAACTCAACACAACCCCCACCTCCAACAGCACGGTCTTTCCCTCTGAAAAACTCTTTACACAGATACTAGGAAAACTGGCAGACTGAAAAACCCAAACCCAAGGTTTCTCCTGTATCTTTCTTTTTGTCCATCTATCTGACTTTTAATTTTCCCTCATGACTTAACCACCTGGTTGAGTGTTTTTATCACGATTTAAAATTCAAAAACAGACCCAAGGAAGTAAGTTAAAACCACTGAAGAGCCATTATACCGAAACTGCATTGTTGCAGAAAACTCAAGATAGGGAAAAAAACTGATACACCTTTCTTCTATTTCTTTTCTGTTTGCTCACAAGTTTGTTTTCAATTTATCCCAAAGCACTTACTTACTTAGTTAAGTGTTTAGGTAAGGGTTTTAAACTTAAAACAACCTAGTGCCCACTGATAACTCTACCATAGTTCCTTTTTACAGAAACTGATAAAATGAAAAACAGGGAATATGACTGAGCTTCCTTGATTCAGTTTGTTTACGAATTTGGGTTCCAATCCCCCTAGTTTGTCTAGCTAGCTAGTTACTTATCCTAACATATCCCTAACCTTAAACCAATTCCAAGAATCAGGTCTGCACCTCTAAACGTCCTTGCACAACATCTGTTACTGAAAACAGAAATCCAAACATCCAGAAACTGATAACTAACTCATGCACCTCTTCTGTTGTTTACTAAACCTATTCCTCAGTTTTTTTTCTTTTTTCCCAAGTTAATTAGTTGCTTAGCTGGGTGTTTTAATACAGTTTTAAGTTCTTGAAAGACACCATCACAACTCCCTTAGAAACTCTTTACTCAGCAACTCAAATCTGCAAGAACTGTGACAAGCTCTGCTACAATTTCATTCTCTTTTAGCTTCTGTTATTGTTCTATAACCTGACTTCTAACTCCTTCCAACTGTTTTTGCCTCTATATGGAGGGTTTTGATAAGGTTTTCACTCTAACCCAACACAAAGAAATAGGGAACAACGTCTCCCAAGCTCTTCATACAGAAACTGTATACTGGAATCCGAAACAGAAAAAAAACTGAAATATAAACGTGTAAACCTGAACCGTGAAACTGATGAATTTTCTTTTGTTGGTTTGCTTCTGCTATTTAACCCATCTCCTATCTTCCCAACTGGTTTAGTGATTCATTTATGTATTTTACTACAGTTTTACACTCCTAAACAAACCATTACAACTCTCTTATCCTCAGAAACAGAGTTATACAAAAGCATAAAATTTCTGAAGTTGAACTAAAGTCAGAAACTGACATTTCCTCTTAATTTGTTCTCTGTCTCTTTTCTAAACTCATTTACATCTCCTCCTAGTTGTTGTACCCACTTAGTTATCATCTTATCAAGACTTTAAACTTAAGAACAAACCCAAAGCAGCTTGTTAGTGCTACTGAATGTGTTTATACTGAAACAAGAATTTCAGAAACTGGATAAACTGAAAACTGGTGTGAACTCTCTTTCTCTCTACCTCATTTCAGGTTTATAAATTGTCGTCCAGTTTTTTTTCTTTTTGTCCCCAGTTTATCTAGCAGTGTTGACTTGAGCTGAGTTTATTCATGAATCCACGCCATCGCATGATACCCCTAGACAGTTAGTATACAGAGGCAAGGAGTTATAGAATTTGAACGCCTACAGCTAAACTTGACAGATTTTGTTTCTGTTTCCTGATCATGAGACTAGTTTTAAAGATTGCTCACCACTATGATATCTTAGCTGCCTCCCCTTGTTGATCTTTGGCACACTACAGAACTCTCTGCACCTTGGTCGCTCGACAGCACTGAGGGAAATTTTCCATAAAGAGTTATGCGAGGATTGCAGAGAGAATGAGTTCGGCAGTAGGAAGATTCTTGGGCATGAAAACAGAAGCGAACGGAAGGACTAAAACAACAAGCTTTCCTTCTGTGCTCATGGTCTTACCTTAGCAGCTCTGGGAGCGGTTTAGTTTCAGGATTCTGTTCCAGTGCTCTAGCGATGGTTGGCATGCAGAGCTCTTGTATGAAACAAGGAGAAATTTAGGGGGAATTTGTACAGAAAAGAAACTCAGACGGAACTACTCAGAGAGGGGACACTGGTTACAGCCTTACCTTCTCGCATGAAGAAAGAAAGATAGCAGAGACCCCTGAATTGTTACTGGCGTGAGCATGCAGGCGTGAGGATTACAATGACTGAGATGGGGTATTATGATGGCACAGGGCAAGGGAGGACTGGGTACAAGGACTAATTAATTGGTAGTGGAATAAAGTCCCAATGAAGCACTTTGTGGAAGTTTGGTGAATTCAAACTTCGATGCGGTCCATGATTCCCTGTCTGATTCCTCAAGCTCAACGGCCGGTAATAGCAGGCCTGCTTCAGTTGGAATCTCTTTTGTTCTTTTGTTTTCAGACATCACCAAGGGGAAGAATCGGTGGCCTGCTGTCTTCTTTGTTTGTTGTTATTCAAGTAGTCTAGTTACTAGTTTGATTAAGCTAGTATTTGTTGCTGAATTTGAGCACAGCTCAACTGGTTAAGGCATTCGGGATGGTACGAGAGGTTTCATGGTTCGAACCCCGGCGGGAGTATGTTTGCTCCTCTTTTTTTTGTAACAGCAACCTACACAAGCCTATCTATACATATAGGTGTGACTATATAATATATCGTGTGATTAGTTATGTACACGACTATTTTATTTTGTTACGTTATTAGTTATATGTATACGTATATGTATGTACATATATATACGCCCCTTTTATTTTTTTGTCGCGTTTTAAATATATGTGCCCATGCGACGTTATTATTTATTATTTACAATGTTGTAATATCGTAACGTTACGTATATGTATTTTCATATTCGTACATATATAAGTACGTGACTATATTGATATGTAACGTTGTCACGCTTTCGGACATGTATATACTAAATTTAATTGTTCATACATTATCATATGTCCGAATTATGTAACGCGTTATTTTCGGATAATCTCCTCGCGTTTATGATTTTATTGTGATTAAATGTTCAGGGGTGTTTCATTGTACATAATTTATCTTAGCCTTCACTAATTTAAAATGATAATTACCCGGGGTATTTCAGTCTACCCCCCTTAAAAGAACTTCGTCCCAAAGTCTTACTTCCTTAACTGGTGTTTTCCATTCTTGTTAATCCTAGGGATCAAGTCCCATATTCATTCGCGATAACCAAAGGATCAAGTCTCCTATATTGTAATTCTCAGTGCTTATACGCACTATGCCACCTTAGTGGCTTCACCAAATTCTCAACAATATTCCGATGTACCAGTAATATTCATCTACTGTACTTCCTAATAGTCAGGAGGATAAGTCATTCATTCATAACCACAGTGCATCCAAAACAATTCGAACACAGTTCACACATAGCAACCACTCATAACACATCAAATGAGCAACAACATAGCAAAAGCGAAACACGCCTACCCCCCTTAAAAATGGATTACGCCCACGTAATCCTTTTTTTGTATCATATTAGAACCTTAGATAGAGATGTTTAATCCTCATGGGCATTCTAGCTTCTATGCAATTTTGCCCTTGTTAATGGCTTAGTTTATGTCACAAGGATTCTTATCGGTATCCATACCGATCTATAACGGGTTTGGGTTTAACCCCTCTGGGTCTAAGGTATTGGCCGATATGTCACTTGTTATTCAACCGGAAAATGGAAGATACGGTCCACCAGCTTCTGCTGTGCGACCCTGATAACCTTCGGCTTTCCAATGCGGTGCAGGGCTCCATGGTATCCTTATAATAGTAGTAAAGTTCTCTTGGCTGACATGGGGTATTTTCATTTATATGGGTTGTATTTTGTCTATTCATTTCCTTTGGAGGTTGGATATTCATGATTTTTGTTCGCTTTTAAGCGTCTGAATTGTTGTTTATGGCTGACCCTTTTGGGCTTCAATAATTTAGCTCTTAGTATTTGCATGTTACCACGTGTCGTTGTTACCACAGGTTTGTTTAGTTTGTATTACCACTCATATTTATGTGTAGCTAGCTAGTTTACTCTCCTAGCATTACTACCTTCTTTTATCCCTTAATGTGTACATCCCATTTAGGTGTTTTTCGTCTCTAAGTAATCTTTATTCTTCAGCCCAATTATGGCCTTGACACTGCTGGTTGACTTCGATTACTTTCAGTCAAAAGGTTACCAAATTATATATGTTCGAAGTTTCTATGGTTGTAACCTCTAAGTTTCGGATCATGTAACAATGTATTCTACCCGCTCGTATCATCTACATCGATATCTCATCCCTCGTACTTTCCTAACTCTGACTTATAAAATTTCCCACCTACTTGTAGTTCACAATTATAGGAGGTTTCGAGAGTTATCCAACCCTTACGTGGTCAGCGTAAGTGTCGAATTGTCCTTCCACCCCATTTTGTGCTCGGTATCACTTGACCTGACCAGGGTTAAGTTCAACCTCGCACGTCTAATAACAATCAACCAATTTAATTATTACCTTCAACGCTTCTAGTCATCTGGCCATCAATTCTTGAATTAACCCTTTAAATTTTCCAACTATGTGTACATCTAAGTGTGTACATATATACATTCGCTCATTCTTTGTATCCATAATATCTGTATACTTATGTGTTATAAGTTCCAAGGTCGTATTTGTATTACAATACCCTTTTGGTTTATATGTATATATATGCTCATATGTTTGTTTCCACAAATTTAATGGTGTATTGGTACATATTTTCGTATCCTCCTGATATTATGAGTTCTTTTCATTCCAAGTTCTCATATTATTGAGTGGGCTTGTTCCAGTCATCCACTCTTCGGCTCAGATCTATAAATCTTGAGCCCAGTATGGATATAGGTGATCCATCCGCACCATATTTATAGATATAGTATGGATTTAGGTGATCCATCCGCACCGTATTTGGAGATATAGTATCGATATAGGTGATCCATCCGCACCGTATTCATAGATATGGATATAGGTGATCCATCCGCACCGCATTCGTAGATATAGTATGGATATAGGTGATCCATCCGTACCGTATTTTATAGTATGGATATAGGAGATCCATCCGCACCGCATTCATAGATATGGATATAGGTGATCCATCCGCACCGCATTCATAGATATAGTATGGATATAGGTGATCCATCCGCACCGTATTTATAGTATGGATATAGGTGATCCATCCGCACCATATTCATAGTATGGATATAGGTGATCCATCTGCACCATAGGATTAAGTTCTCTAATTTCCTTGCCTAAGGTTCAACCCTAGGTGTTTTAGTGAATAATTTGTCAAGGGTATACAAGCCTTTTAGGTCTTAGTGTATGCCTAGAATTTATCTAGGACATCGCATGTTTGAATATATTTGTATTGGAGGACCGTATTACCGTTACTTAGGATAATAAAGCCCACAACATTGTCCTTTTTTTAGTGATGTTTTCTTATCGCTATTTATACCTTAATCCAAGATTTATATTCGGTAATTGCCCCTTTTTTTTCTCATGGTTGTTATACTAAATAGGAAAATTAAATTATGCGATGTAGTATAATTGAATTTGAATCATAAGTTTGAAAATTGCTTGGCTAAGTAATATTAACCTTGACAAACATTTGAAGTAAGAAGATGTATATATATACACTTCTATATATACAATTGGTATTCAAATTGGATATAATACGTGTATACGTAAGAATATTCACATAAAACAAATGTGGTAATAATTACTAAATGAACTTACAAAATAATGAGTATAATGAATAAACTTTAAAAGTTTGTTATGGTATTATACAAATGTTACATGATATTAAGATAGGAATCTTAATATAAGCTTGTATAATATATTACAAACTAGTAAGAATAATCACCTGACATAAAATAATGAAATGTAACATTTAATGAAAGGAGTTTTATAATTTATGTATATTTGTATGTGCATAAAGGCGTTACTAATGTATGTAGGAAATACGTATAACATATGGTTGAGAACCATATAATATTTAGTGATGGGTGTTATAAATGAATAAAGTTGATAAACTGTAAATTATACAATCAAGAGTAGCATATTGCAAAGTACATGATTTATATAATACCATATATTATGATGAATGTTGTAAACTAAAGTACTTGGATAAACTAGTCAAGTCAACATGCTTGACTAAGTCAACTAATCTGACCAAGAGGTCAAGTTGACCAACTTATACCTAGAATGGGAGTTTAAGAAATAATATTGTCACAATACATGCAACTACATGTTATATGATCAAATCAAATAAAAACTGCATATATAAATATATAATATATATATATGTAAAACCGAGAATATATGTACATACATAAGTATATACAATATGGTTTTAATGTCATGAAATGATAAATGACAATGTTATGACATTAGGATAAGTATATATATACTATAAGTCATACAGTGTAAATTAAAGTATAGTTTATTAAAATGAATAATGTGATATGTAATATATGGTACAATACCAAATGGTTAGATAATACTATCATATAACGTTAGTGCATGAACATTAAATGCTATACGAAATAACGTTGCATGAGCGATCATTTCCTTCATAACCATAGTTAATGATATACACGTGATCCAAAGGGTTTATCTTTTTATAACATTGAATTCCACAGTTACCCGTCGCATTGCTTGCGGGTGTTTTAACAGTTCCTCTTTCGGAATTTGTTCCTCCATGATTGGAACTTAATTCTCTATTGTACACAACTCCTTTTTATTTGGTCTCCTTGAACATAATATTCGATAGATGTTTGAACATAGTGGCAAATTCACTGCCATTTTCTTATCTGTTTGCTTTTTTGGGGTGGGTAACCAGTGCCTCATGGTAATGACTATTTACAAGGTTCGAGAGTTCTTTTTACGATCCCTATACCAATGTGTTTTTCTCAGGGAACTACAATTATTGTCTAAGAACATTCGTTATGTCCGGGAAATAAGAGAAAGGTGAGAGGGAGTAGGGAATTAATTGAATTCCGTAATATTATACTTTAGTGTGTAAAATTGTGTCATGCTTTATTAAGCATTATTGATTATACCAATTTTATGGTGTAATTTCGTCTCGAACTATATCCTCTCATTTCATGGTTTACGAGGGGTTTACTAAAATTAATCTCTCGAATGTACGAATTAAAGAATTTATCTCAATCCCATCCTTGGCTTATTTAATTGCTTACGTAAGCTTTATTTATTTCCTAAATTTTTGGGTGTTTTGGCCCTCTTCGCTTGTAAGGTAGGGTCATGTCGACTGCTAAGCATGTCGACCCAAGTTGCCTCTAAAATTGGTCCCTTAATGGGTATTATTCTTTTGGCGACGTCTTTGAACTCCACGCTCTAGTCAGAGCTTCGAGTCTTGGGCTATTATATAGTATAGTTTTTTTTTTGTGGTACTAGTGACCTACCAGATTTCATGCATGGTCATACAACTTGGCACACAAAGATTTGGTCATGCTTTACAGTCATTTGAGGTTTTAGGTTTTACCTGAAGCTGAAGGGGTGTCCGGTCTTTCTGTGCGGTCCATGATGTTTAAGGACGCCTCCCCTGGCCTCGGAGTAGATGCCTTATGGGGGTCTCGGGATCCCGCTCCCTGGTCACCTCTCGCAACATAACTGGGCTTATAGCTCTTGCTCTCGGAATTTGCGAAGCACTCAAAGGCCCTGTGCCCGCGCTTCTTGCAGTGAAAGCACTGTACCGGTTCGCCCTGGCAATTAACTCCGGGGTGGTTCTTCGAGCAACGCCTGCAGTTAAAGCGGCGCTCGGTCTTTTTGCTTGGGCCGGCTCCAGACCCCTTGGATGGGCAGGAGAGTAGCGGCTTAGCCGCAATAGCCGGGAGGCCCAGCTGAAGTGTCTCTGTAGGCTTGCTCCCATGGTATTTCGCTCGCCTCTTACTCGGGTAGTACTTCTTCCTGCCCGCACTCTTCCGTTTACGATCCTCTGAGTCACCACCTTTCGCAATCCTTTTCTTGGCGAATTCCTTGTCTCGTATATGGACGGTGATCTCGACCTGGAACGCTGCATGATAGTAGTCCTGGGTCGTGACATTACGGCCTCGTCCTTGACCTCGTCGCCCAGACATCTAAGAATGTCGTTAGTTAGTTTATAACATACACAAGAATCTTACTGCAAGTTGTTATCGCCCTTGCTAGCGGTCTAAATGGTAAAGTCGAGCCTCACATTGCTAACCCTTAACCCCGTTTCCCAAATTCAGGTTTTCCTATACTCGGTACTTCTCTGTTCCAGTCATCAGAGCGTAACTACGCTCTGATACCACTTTCTGTAACACCCCCGAATAACTCAACATCAGTACAAACAATGCGCCTCACGATATCACGATAAGTATATGCACCGGATTTAACTCCATCCGGGTGCCACAGACGTCAACCACCCACATGGTTGACATAATCACACTACCAACACCAAGTTACGGTCTGAATGACTGGAATTAAAACCTTAACCAAATCCAAGTACAACATGAAATACAACCAAGTACCGAGAGTCGACAGCATAAGTACTTAATTAAACAACCCAAACTGAAACGTACATCCAGCGTTTAGTGCTACATAGTCACAACCCATACATTTAAACATTCTACATAAAAGTCTTGCCCAGATAGACTACCCCCATGATAGTCCTTCACCTACACTCCGACACGTTCCAGCTGATCACCTGTAAAAATAAAGGACTCAGCAAAACTATGCTGAGTATGAATATGTGTAGCCCGTATGTTGCCGGGCTACACGACTACTTGGTCGAATATTATTAAGTCAAATTACATGCTATAATAAAGCAGTATATCACACCACAACACATCATAATATCATACACACTTCAAGGTAGCAAAGCATTAGAACCGAGCAACCAAGCATAACATGCTGGCATCATAGCAACATCAAACATGCAACCAAGCAGAACAAGTTGCTATTATAGCAACAACAATCATGTAACTAATAGAACGTGTGTATAGGTATATTATACCAAAGATCCTCACTTATGGGATCATTCGAGCGTTGTGTGTTTTCATTCCTTTTCCCTTGTTTCCATAAAGTGTATTCTCTTTCTCTCCTCTTGCACCAGGTCTGGGGATATAGTTAGGTCCCGTGACCATATCATGTAGGTGCCAATCTTTCCTTGATTCTTTAAGGTTTATTAGTGAAATCTCTTATCACCACATATTGAAGAGCGTCTTCTCCATTGCCAATCCTCCATTCCCGGCGTCATGCGTCGAAAAAGCGGGGTCACCTCAATACCCCAGGATGGGTTCCACCAACTGGTATTTTACTATTCATTATCGTGATGAGTTCGACACCATAGTGGGTGTCGTTAGAAGTCCTCTATAATTTAAGAGGAGTGTTCCTTTTTTTTATAGTTCCTTGTTTTGTTTACGTAATTCGTTGTGTTTCATCTCAAAGTCTCATCAACGAGAAGGGACTACACTATTGTGTGCACGCAAGTAATATGCAGCAATGATATATATAACAAGCATGGAAACAAGTCACAACAAGCAATTCAATTTCATGCTTTAGTCTTATGGTCATTGTCAAACTAGGCACACAGCACACAAGCCGTGTAACACAGCAACATACGGACCACACATATCCATACCTGGATCAGAAGCAAGTGTCGTCTCACACACGGGTTCTTGGTTGGCGTTCGTTACGACCCTAGCGTTAATTAAAAACAATTTGTCAGTTCATAATTTCATGTGATGACCTTTGTGACATTTCTCTTAGTTTATCTCATTTTATCGGGGTTGTTCCATAGGTGAGTTCTTGGTTGAATGCTCAACTGATATTAGCCCTTAGGATTCTACAAGTATTAACCTTAAGCCTTAGCTTACTCCCAGGGCATTTACATCGATGTTTTACACGTTACTAAATACTTCTCACTAGCAAATGTTTTTAGAGTATTCTAGGCCCTAATATGTAACAAGTTTATCTAAGACGGGTTTTTATTTGCCGAAGAGATATCCCTGCCTTAGCTAGATAGCTATGTTTCAAGTTCATTATCAACACAATAACACTCCTCAAACATTTCTGAAACTCACTCTTACTAAAACTTAAAGGTTTCCAAACTGAAATAAAATTCATATATACAACCTTATATTATCACACTTTTAACGTATCTAACGATGTCTAACCTTCCCAAGGTATTCCCTCCATTTAGCTAGGTGTATTAGGTCTGTTCTGGGTTCATTAATAGACTAGCATGACACTCATACACTCCTGTAAAATATTTAGACAGAAGCTACAACTTTTTTACCGAAATCTGAAATCCCTAACTATATATTTCTTCTTGATTCTTGTGTTTAGTTGGCTCAGCTGATGTTTAATCTTCTCACAGTATTTACCTCACTGAATATGGGTGTTAACCATGTTTTAAACCCAAGACTAAACCACTAAGGCACTCACTAACTTCAGTACCTAGTAACACAAACCAGCAGCTACTGAAATCTGAAACCAAAATCAGAAAACAGAAACCTATGCATAACCTCTTCCTCTCCCTTCCATCTTTTATGTCTGTTTGACGGTCTCCTAACCTCCCCCATGAATATCCCAATCTACCTGAGTGCATTGGCAACGATTTGGGTGGATTATTAACCAAACACAACACTCTTAACACATCTGTAATTCAGTTATACAGAGGACAATCATAACAGAAAACTGAGATATGAACTGATATATCCTCATTTGTCTCCTTTCTCTTTGCTCTCAGATTTGACTTCTAGATTCTCCCACCCATTTACTCACGTGGTTGGGTGTGTTATAAAGCTTTTGAATTTGAGAACAAAGCCAAACAAACTAGACAATGTCCATGAAAACTCTATACTCAGAACACTGAAATCATAAACCAGAATCTGATTTGGTTTTGCTTTTATTTTCCTCTTCTGTTGCCTATCCTGATTTTTAATTCTCCTCAAGTTGTTTAGATCCTTAGCTAATGGTCTAGCAAGGTTTTTCACTCAAGGTCAAGTCAAAGCAACGCTGTGATCACACCTGAAAACCCCATTATACAGTGAATGATATAATACAAGAAAACTGAAAATAATTACTTTCTGTATCTCCTCTTTAGCCTTTCTGTTCAGTTGTTAATTGGTCTTCCCACCTGTCCCAAGGTACTCATCTACTTAGTTAAGTGTGTTATCTTGGTTTTAACTTAAAAACAGATCCATGACACTGTTATTACTACTGAATGTTGCTTATACTGAAACAGGAAAGTTCCTGAAACTAAAAAAAAACTGAAACTGACAACTTCTCTTTGATTCCTTTCTGGTTAATTATTAACCTGTCTTCCAACTTGTCTGCCTATTTAGCTAGGTA
Source organism: Limonium bicolor (assembly GCA_023374045.1). Classification (NCBI taxonomy): domain Eukaryota; kingdom Viridiplantae; phylum Streptophyta; class Magnoliopsida; order Caryophyllales; family Plumbaginaceae; genus Limonium; species Limonium bicolor. The sequence continues at coordinate 479,667,383 of CM041777.1, read as the reverse complement.
TGTAGTCAGTATTTTAAACTCAACACAACCCCCCACATCCAACAGCACGGTCTTTCCCTCTGAAAAACTCTTTACACAGATACTAGGAAAACTGGCAGACTGAAAAACCCAAACCCAAGGTTTCTCCTGTATCTTTCTTTTTGTCCATCTATCTGACTTTTAATTTTCCCCCATGACTTAACCACCTGGTTGAGTGTTTTTATCACGATTTAAAATTCAAAAACAGACCCAAGGAAGTAAGTTAAAACCACTGAAGAGCCATTATACCAAAACTGCATTGTTGCAGAAAACTCAAGATAGGAAAAAAAACTGATACACCTTTCTTCTATTTCTTTTCTGTTTGCTCATAAGTTTGTTTTCAATTTATCCCAAAGCATTTACTTACTTAGTTAAGTGTTTAGGTAAGGGTTTTAAACTTAAAACAACCTAGTGCCCACTGATAACTCTACCATAGTTCCTTTTTACAGAAACTGATAAAATGAAAAACAGGGAATGTGACTGAGCTTCCTTGATTCAGTTTGTTTACGAATTTGGGTACCAATCCCCCCTAGTTTGTCTAGCTAGCTAGTTACTTATCCTAACATAGCCCTAACCGTAAACCAATTCCAAGAATCAGGTCTGCACCTCTAAACGTCCTTGCACAGCATCTGTTACTGAAAACAGAAATCTAAACATCCAGAAACGGATAACTAACTCATGCACCTCTTCTGTTGTTTACTAATCCTATTCCTCAGTTTTTTTTCTTTTTCCCAAGTTATTTAGTTGCTTAGCTGGGTGTTTTAATACAGTTTTAAATTCTTGAAAGACACCATCACAACTCCCTTAGAAACTCTTTACTCAGCAACTCAAATCTGCAAGAACTGTGACAAGCCCTGCTACAATTTCATTCTCTTTTAGCTTTCTGTTATTGTTCTATAACCTGACTTCTAACTCCTTCCAACTGTTTTATCCTCTATATGGAGGGTTTTGATAAGGTTTTCACTCTAACCCAACACAAAGAAACAGGGAACAACGTCTCCCAAGCTCTTCATACAAAAACTGTATACTGGAAACCGAAACAGAAAAAAAACTGAAACATAAACCTGTAAACCTGAACCGTGAAACTGATGAATTTTCTTTTGTTGGTTTGCTTCTGCTATTTAACCCATCTCCTATCTTCCCAACTGGTTTAGTGATTCATTTATGTATTTTACTACAGTTTTACACTCCTAAACAAACCATTACATCTCTCTTATCCTCAGCAACAGAGTTATACAGAAGCATAAAATTTCTGAAGTTGAACAAAAGTCAGAAACTGACATTTCCTCTTAATTTGTTCTCTGTCTGTTTTCTAAACTCATTTACATCTCCTCCTAGTTGTTGTACCCACTTAGTTATCATCTTATCAAGACTTTAAACTTAAGAACAAACCCAAAGCAACTTGTTAATGCTACTGAATGTGTTTATACTGAAACAAGAATTTCAGAAACTGGATAAAGTGAAAACTGGTGTGAACTCTCTTTCTCTCTACCTCATTTCAGAGTTTATAAATTGTCGTCTAGTTTTTTTTTCTTTTTGTCCCCAGTTTATCTAGCAGTGTTGACTTGAGCTGAGTTTATTCATGAATCCACGCCACCGCATGATACCCCCTAGACAGTTAGTATACAGAGGCAAGGAGTTATAGAATTTGAATGCCTACAGCTAAACTTGACAGATTTTGTTTCTGTTTCCTGATCATGAGACTAGTTTTAGAGATTGCTCACCACTGTGATATCTTAGCTGCCTCCCCTTGTTGATCTTTGGCACACTACGGAACTCTCTGCACCTTGGTCGCTCGACAGCACTGAGGGAAATTTTCCAGAAAGAGTTATGCGAGGAATGCAGAGAGAATGAGTTAGGCAGTAGGAAGATTCTTGGGCATGAAAACAGAAGCGAACGGAAGGACTAAAACAACAAGCTTTCCTTCTGTGCTCATGGTCTTACCTTAGCAGCTCTGGGAGCGGTTTAGTTTCAGGATTCTGTTCCAGTGCTCTATCGATGGTTGGCATGCAGAGCTCTTGTATGAAACAAGGAGAAATTTAGGGGGAACTTGTACAGAAAAAAAAAACTCAGACGGAACTACTCAGAGAGGGGACACTGGTTACAACCTTACCTTCTCGCATGAAGAAAGAAAATATAGCAGAGACCCCTGAATTGTTACTGGTGTGAGCATGCAGGTGTGAGGATTACAATGACTGAGATGGGGTATTACGATGGCACAGGGCAAGGGAGGACTGGGTACAGGGACTAATTAATTGGTAGTGGAATAAAGTCCCGATGAAGCACTTTGTGGAAGTTTGGTGAATTCAAACTTCGATGCGGTCCATGATTCCCTATCTGATTCCTCAAGCTCAACGGCTGGTAATAGCAGGCCTGCTTCAGTTGGAATCTCTTTTGTTCTTTTGTTTTCAGACAGCACCAAGGGGAAGAATAGGTGGCCTGCTGTCTTCTTTGTTTGTTGTTATTCAAGTAGTCTAGTTACTAGTTTGATTAAGCTAGTATTTGTTGCTGAATTTGGGCACAGCTCAACTGGTTAAGGCATTCGGGATGGTACGAGAGGTTCCGGGTTCGAACCCCGGCGGGAGTATGTTTGCTCCTCTTTTTTTGTAACAGCAACCTACACAAGCCTATCAATACATATAGGTGTGACTATATAACATATCGTGTGATTAGTTATGTACACGACTATTTTAATTTGTTACGTTATTAGTTATATGTATACGTATATGTATGTACATATATGTACGCCCCTTTTATTTTTTTGTCGCGTTTTAAATATATGTGCCCATGCGACGTTATTATTTATTATGTACAATGTTGTAATATCGTAACGTTACGTATATATATTTTCATATTCGTACATATATAAGTACGTGACTATATTGATATGTAACGTTGTCACGCTTTCGGACATGTATATACTAAATTTAATTGTTCATACATTATCATATGTCCGAATTATGTAACGCGTTATTTTCGGATAATCTCCTCACGTTTATGATTTTATTGTGATTAAATGTTCAGGGGTGTTTCATTGTACATAATTTATCTTAGCCTTCACTAATTTAAAATGATAATTACCCGGGGTATTTTAGAATCTCTCTTTTGTTCTTATGCACTCTTTTTTATTTCGTATGAATCTCATTTAGATTTCTGTCATTTAAATTTCACACTCTCGCTTTGTAGTATTTTATTTTTGACTCTTATACTTTGTTTACTTCACTTTTGAATATTATGGTTTGGGACTCATCCATGAGTCTCCTTTTGGTTACTAACTCCGGGCTTTTTGCGAATTCTTCGGAATCACTTTTGCGCCTAGTTATTTTTGGCTATGCATTGTAGATATATACACAAAGAACACAAGAACTCCTCAAGGATGAGTTAGGACAAATGCAAGAGGAACTCTTGCAAATTTTTCCTAGGGTCTCCGACTCTTCACCGTCGGAGCTAGTGCTTCAACGACCCTAGACACTTGCATGTGTGGGGGAAAACCGCCAACAACTCACACCTTATCAGGGGAGTACTAGTTCTCTAACTCCTTAACATTTACACAATGCATTACACTTTTGTCTACTCTATGTTTAGTGCTTCGAAAAGGTCTTCTGTTTGTTTTTCCTTGAGCTTTTCTTTGAACAATGAGGACATAGTCTCATTCAAGTGTGGGGGAAACGACCTTTTCTTTTTGGCGCACTGCTCAATTTCCTTATACATATCTATAGCTTCCATGTAGAAGTTACATTTATAGTAAGCAAGTTTTTCCATGAATTCTTGGAATTTCCCACCAATGTTTTCAAAAGATCTCTCTTGAGGAGCATTTATTTATGGTGCAACCATAAATCCCTATCTTGGTGAATTTTAATTGCTTAGGGATTCTTTCTATCTTCTCATCTAGGGATTACTAAGGGGTGCTTCCTTGTGAAAATTTTAAAAAGGAACTTGAGAGACACCATAGGTAACCAACAAATGAGAGCTGAGTGTTCATTAAAGCAAGGCAAAATGCCAAATTATTTTCTCCTCATCTCTTGTTGCAAAAGTGAATCAAATGAAAATCTCTATTTTTCCTTTTGTTTTTCCTCAATGCCCATCATCTTTAAGAACTTGGAAGCACTCTAGCTCATACCCTGAAACTCTATAGTTTTTAATTACCCTAAGCACACCCATATCACCATGAGAAGGTTGGTTGCACTCCTCTTGGGATTTTTCACAAATTTTGCTCACTTGAATTCAAGAATTCATCTAAATACTTGCTTGCTTTAAATGTTCCTTCTTGTTGTGGGTTCCTAGCTAATTTTGCTTGAGGACTAGCAAATAGATAAGTGTGGGGGAGTTGATAAGTGGTGAAATAATGCTAATTTAAGATCTTTATTCACCTTCATTTTACTTGGTGTATAACCTATTTCACCACTTAATATAGTGTTTTTGTGATTAATAATGAACTTATAGAGTTTGATCTCTTGATATGTAAAAGCTTATTTGAGCATACTTTTGGGTTCTTTTGGAGCTAGTGGAGTGCATCAACAGATTCTCCATCCCTCAAGCTTTCCAACACCGCAACCGGGGAGCCATTCCGAGCCATAACGAAGATTCTAGGCCCCGTGCAAGTTAGAGCAAATCACTGGAGCCGACCGACTCAACCGACCGACATAGGGTGTGTTATAACCCAAGATTTGGTTATATTTTATTTCGTCACAATTCATCTTTAAGTCGGTTCAATCTTAATTCAGGACATGGAAGTCCTTTAGATTAAAGACAAGGGCGAGGTGGTCTTCTTCTTTCGAATTTTTGGTAAGAGATTATTAATTGAGTTATATTAATAATTCCCTAGTCATTATTCTAATCACGTTCTCACGATCTCCTTTGCGCTCTCCTTCTCGCTCAGATTGGAAACCCTATTCTCTTCTCCCTTCTCTCTCTCAATCTTCCTCTCTGTTGATCGATCCATTGTGCTACTGGTTGGAGATTCGAGTGCTGTGGTTTCTTCATCGTCTTGCTGTTCTCTCCGTATTCAGGTTTGTGTTGCGTTGATTAGTTTGCAAATCAGTTTGGAGAACTCCTCAAATCCCTAATTCCCTTTTCTACAATCTGATTGTGATTCAGCGTTTCTTCTCGACTCCTTCATCGGGTTCATCTGCTGTGGACTGCTCTGTAATCTGTAGACAGATTCAGGTGAGGGTTTTGTTTCCGTTTTCGTTTCAGATTTTGGGTTGTGGACAGTTTCTGATTGTGGTGTTCGTTCTCTGCGTCGTTGTGAGGTTTCAGAGGCTGTCTGATTGCATTTCTGGGTCTGCGTTCTGCGGTGTCTGCGTTGGAGCGATCGTTGATCAGATTCGAAGAGAATCCTCTGTTGTAATTGAGGTAGGTGGCTTTCGGATTCGATCCGTGTGTTCAGCCTTGGGGAGTTTGGATTCTATCAGTTAGTTCAATGTTTTGATCTTGTGTTGGTGTGTGATTTATGTCTGTTTAATGCCATTTCAATGGATTAAACCCCCAAGGTTGTTTTGTAAATGTGTGTGTTGATTTGAGTAAGTTTTGGTGCTTTTGTTCGTGCTAAATTCGCTTCTGATTTCTGAGGTTTTCGGCATGTCCGAACTTCCGTCCGAGCTTTGAAGTTCGGACATGCCCTTCTGCGCTTAACTTTTGAAAATTTCGCTGTGTCCGAACTTCTGTCCGTCCGAGCTTTGAAGTTCGGACACAGCCTTCTGCATTCTCTGATTTTGGCTTCGACTTGTGTCCGAACATTGGATGTCCGGACACAAGTTCGGACTCTCCACGTCCTGTTTTCCGAAGAACGTCCGAACATCCGTCCGAACTTGGATGTTCGGACACCTCTGACTCTCCATCTGTTTTAAGGTTCGACTTGTGTCCGAACTTTGAAGTCCGGACACAAGTTCGGACATCTGTCTGGTTTTGCCTTCTGAGTCTCGACTTGTGTCCGAACATTGATGTCCGGACACAAGTTCGGACAGGCTACTGTTTTGGCCATAACTTGCTCGTTTGAGCTCCGTTTTGACTTCTGTTTGCGGGGTTGGATTCCCCTTCTGATTTCCAAGCTATCTATGAGCTTTCTGGTGCCTTTGGTGCACATATGCTTATCTGTATTTAAGCTTCTGTTTTGGGACCTAGTTATCTCTGTGTCTGAGCCTTTGGATGGCTGGTTTCGCTGTCTCGTAGCGCGCTATGTAGGATCCTTCTGTTCACGGGTGATGTTCCCCGTTCTGTTCACGGGTGTTTACACCTGTTCTGTTTACGAGTGAGGTTTCCTCGTTCTGTTCACGAGCTGGTTGCTCGTTCTGTCTGTATGCGTGTGACTAGTGTCCCACTCTGTTTTCTGCTTCTGTCAGCTTCTGCTCTGTTTCGTCCTTAATGATTGGACTTCTGTTTCTGATTTCTGATATGTTTATGGATTCTCTTGACTCCTTCTGATTTGTAACATTCTGTAAATGTTTTGAGCATGCTGGTTGATGAAGTTGGTCATCTACTGGGCATAGTTGTGTGCTCATTCCCCTACTTCTAACGCTTTTGCAGATTGATTAGCGAGGATCGTCTCCCCTCAGCTTCTGGAGTTTGTTTGTTGGTTTGTTGTTTTAGTTCTTTTGAGACTTGTATTGAATTTGGGCCTTTGGGCATATTTGTTAGCTTCCGCTTTTGACATTAGTTTGGTGGGTTCTGTAATGACTTTTGGGGATGTTTTAACATCTCTTGTTTTATACTTTATTTAAGTATTCCGTTTGGGCCTTATTTGACTATCTGTTTAAGTTCGTTTATTAGAGCCTTGCGTTATTATGTAATAATACGCGGCGTGTAATACCCCTAACTCCTAGGCCAGTGTTTGGGGGTGTTACATTTAGTGGTATCAGAGCTCTGGGTTCTAATCTGCTGGGATTTTAAGTTAGCCAGTCAGTCAGAAATGTCAGTGTTAGTGTCGGAGTCTAACTGCTTGCTGTTGGACTTTCAGAATGCCGCCAAGGAGAGCGAATAACCCTCCAGGGAATGTTGCTGATGCTGTTCAGCAATTCATGACGCAGCTCATGCAGACCATGGCTGCAGGGGGCGGTCCAGCTGGAGGAGGACCAGCTGGCGGAGCAGGCCCGGCTGGGGCAGATGCTGGAGGGAGGAATGTGAAGGCGCTTCAGGAGTTCATGAAGCTGAAGCCGCCATCGTTCGATGGGGCAGGAGATCCCCAGGAGGCCAGCCACTGGTTGTCAGAGGTGGAGGATTTGCTTCGGGTGATGGGCTCTGAGGAGGAGCAGAAGGTCGACTTCGCCACCTTTCTGTTCAAGGCCGAAGCCAAGGAGTGGTGGAGGTCAGTGATGGGGAAGTTCCCACAGCCTTGGACGTGGGAGCAGTTCACTGGGGAGTTCAACAAACAGTTCTACCCCGACGTCTACAAGGATCAGCGCATCCTGGAGTATAACCGGCTACGCCAGGGCCGGGACATGAGTGTGGAGGAGTACGTCCGCAAGTTTATCAGCCTGTCTAAGTTTGCACCTGAGCCTGACGAGCATAGGAAGGCCAGGAAGTTTGAGAGTGGCCTGAGGCCGGACATCCGATCTGCTGTGACGCCGCTGCGTCACAAGACCTTCAGGGACGTTGCTGATGTCGCCCTGCTGGTAGAGGCCGACTTGAGAGGTCGCCAGTCTGGAGGGAAGGACCAGAAGAGGAAGCAGAGGTCCGATGACAGTGATAGGAGGGATCAGTCTGCTTCTCAGAAGAAGCAGTCTACTGGAGACCGCTCTGGGGACCGTTCGCGAGACAGAGGTGGTTCGTCTTCATCAGCTCCCGCTCCGAAGTGCCAGGTCTGTGGCAAGTTTCATAGAGGCCAGGACTGCTACAGGAAGTCGGGGCCTGCTTCAAGTGTGGATCCATGGGGCATAGGATTGCTGATTGCCCTCAGGCTGAGAGGAGCAGAGGTAGCTCTGGAGGTGGAGCTGGAGGATCTACATCTGGGTCTAGAGATCGAGACCGGGTTGAGCAGAAGAAGCCCCAGGGCCAGGCCAGAGTGTACGCGATGGGGAGAGAGAGACCGATCGACTGACAGAGTTGTCACAGGTATTCTCCAGCTGTCATCTCGTTCTGTTTTCTGTTTGTTTGACTCTGGAGCCACCCACTCTTTTATTTCTGCTGAGTTAGTGGGTGAGCTCGGTTTGCCTGTTGTGCCTCTGGGTGTTGAGTTATGTGTGCATAGTCCATTAGTTAGGGACTCTTCTATGCTGTTGAATTCTGTTTGCAAAGATAGTCCTGTGTTAGTCAGAGATAGGACTCTGTGTGCTAACCTCATCCCGATGGAGATGACTTCTTTTGATGTGATTCTGGGCATGGATTGGCTTGCTGCGCACCATGCCCATATTGATTGTGCTGCTTCGAGAGTCACTTTTGAGGAGCCGGGTCAGCCCCGTCTAGTTGTAGCAGGGAATGGACTCCCGTGCTCGCCGCCAGTCATATCAGCTATGCAGGCGTTCCGTTTTCTGAGGAAGGATGCCAGGGATATCTGTGCTACATCCCTGAGGTTCGCAAGGATGCGAAGTTGGAGGAGATTCCAGTGGTCAGAGACTTCCCAGATGTGTTCCAGGATGATGTGCCTGGGCTTCCCCCTGTCAGAGAGGTGGAGTTCTCGATCGAGCTCGCACCTGAGACTCAGCCGATTTCGAAGGCCCCATACCGGATGGCGCCTGCTGAGCTCAAGGAGTTGAAGGTCCAGTTGCAGGAGCTGCTGGATAAGGGCTTCATTCGCCCGAGTGTGTCGCCTTGGGGAGCGCCAGTGCTATTTGTAAAGAAGAAGGACGGTAGTATGCGGTTGTGCATTGACTACAGGGAGCTCAACAAGGTTACCATTAAGAATAGGTATCCTCTCCCGCGCATAGACGACTTGTTCGACCAGTTAGCAGGAGCTAAGGTGTTTTCGAAGATCGATCTGAGGTCGGGATACCATCAGCTGAGGATTAAGGCAGACGACGTGCCTAAGTCCGCTTTCAGGACTCGTTATGGACACTACGAGTTCCTAGTGATGCCATTCGGGTTGACGAATGCGCCGTCAGTATTTATGGATATGATGAACAGAGTCTTCAAGCCGTTTTTGGACCAGTTCGTTGTAGTTTTCATCGATGACATCTTGGTGTATTCCAAGAGTGCTGAGGAGCACGAGGAGCATTTGAGGACCGTTCTCCAGACTCTGAGGGAGAACGAGTTGTATGCGAAGCTGAAGAAGTGCGAGTTCTGGCTAGATCAGGTGGTATTCTTGGGACATGTGGTCTCCAAGGATGGTATCTCCGTGGACCCGGAGAAGATTCGAGCTATTACTGAGTGGGCCAGGCCTACTAATGTCGGAGATATTCGTAGCTTTCTTGGACTAGCGGGCTACTATCGTAAGTTTGTGGAGGGCTTCTCCAAGTTGGTGATTCCGTTGACTCGTCTGCTGCAGAAGGAGGTGAAGTTCGAGTGGAGCGATGCCTGTGAGCAGTGTTTTCTGGAGCTGAAGAAGAGTTGACTACTGCGCCGATCTTGACTCTTCCGGAGGGGACCGAGGGTCTTGAGGTTTTCTGTGATGCGTCCCATAGGGGACTTGGATGTGTTCTGATGCAGCAGGGGAAGGTAGTTGCATATGGCTCTCGTCAGCTTAAGCCATATGAGAAGAACTATCCGACCCACGATCTGGAGCTGGCTGCGGTGGTCTTTGCGTTGAAGATTTGGAGGCACTACTTGTATGGGGCAGCGTGCAAGGTGTATACGGACCATAAGAGCCTCAAGTATCTGTTCACTCAGAAGGAGTTGAACTTGAGGCAGAGGAGATGGCTGGAGTTGTTGCACGATTATGATTTAGAGATCCTCTACCATCCGGGTAGGGCGAATGTGGTTGCTGATGCGCTCAGTAGGAGGGGTCCGTCTGGGACTGTTTGTGCCTTGTCCGGTGTGGAGAGGTCTGCTCAGAGTTGCAGCGCATGGGTATCTGGGTTGTCCGTCCAGAGAGGTCTGGGATGTTAGCAGCACTGCAGGTTCAGCCTACCTTGATCGACCGGATCAAGGCCAGTCAGGAGCTTGATGTCAGTCTGTGTAAGATCAGAGAGAGTTTGTCTGCTGGTCAGGAGTCCGAGTTCTGGGTTTCAGAGGATGGCTGCCTGAGGTTCAGAGGCCGTGTTTGTGTGCCGGCAGACGATGCGTTGAGGCGTGAGATCATGCAGGAGGCCCATGGAGCTCCTTACTCGGTACACCCAGGAGGGGTGAAGATGTACCGGGATCTGCGTGAGACTTTCTGGTGGAGCAATATGAAGAGGGACATCTCAGACTTTGTATCCAGATGTAGGACCTGTCAGCAGGTCAAGGCCGAGCATCAGAGACCAGCTGGTTTGCTTCAGCCTCTTCCCGTTCCGGAGTGGAAGTGGGAGAGCGTCGGCATGGATTTTGTCATGGGACTGCCTAAGACTCCGAGGGGTTTCGATGCAGTTTGGGTCATTGTGGACCGGCTCACGAAGAGCGCTCACTTCTTGCCTGTAGGAAGACTTTCAGTTTGCACCGTTTAGCCCAGTTGTACATTGATGAGATAGTACGTCTGCATGGGGTTCCGGCTTCGATTGTGTCTGACAGAGATCCGAGGTTTGTGTCCAGGTTCTGGCAGAGTTTGCATCAGGCTTTGGGGACGAAGTTGTCTTTCAGTTCAGCTTACCATCCTCAGTCAGACGGGCAGACAGAGAGGACGAATCAGGTCCTAGAGGACATGCTCAGGGCATGTGTGCTCGACTTTGGGGGCAGCTGGGATCAGCACGTGGCACTGATAGAGTTCGCGTACAATAACAGCTTTCAGACCAGTATCGGGATGGCTCCCTTTGAGGCCTTGTATGGCAGGAGGTGCAGATCACCCATCTGTTGGGATGATCTGAAGGAGAGAGCTGTGATTGGCCCAGACTTGGTTCAGGATGCTGTGGGCAAGATTCAGTCTATCAGAGCGTTGCTAGTGGCTCAGAGTCGCCAGAAGAGCTACGCCGATCAGAGGAGACGACCTCTAGAGTTTGAGGTGGGCGATCATGTGTATCTGAAGGTTTCTCCAGTGCGAGGGTCGTTCGTTTTGGGAAGAGAGGCAAGCTTAGCCCTCGTTTTGTGGGTCCTTTTGAGATCCTAGAGAGGATCGGACCGGTTGCCTATCGTTTGGCTCTGCCTCCGTCTTTAGCAGCAGTGCACAGTGTTTTCCATGTTTCGATGCTGAGGAAGTACATTCCGGACCCATCATGTGATCGACTTCAGTCCGCTTCAGTTGAGGGAGGACTTCACGTTTGAGGCAGTTCCTTCGAGGATCCTAGCTCGGGACGTCCGTAAGCTCAGAAGTAAGACCATGCCCTTGGTGAAGGTGCAGTGGTCGGGACAGTCAGAGGAAGAGGCGACCTGGGAGGTCGAAAGTGATGTGCGTTCTAAGTTTCCCGCCCTTTTCGAGCAGTAGTATGTTTTAATTTCGAGGACGAAATTCTTTTAAGGGGGAGGTGATGTTATAACCCAAGATTTGGTTATATTTTATTCGTCACAATTCATCTTAAGTCGGTTCAATCTTAATTCAGGACATGGAAGTCCTTTAGATTAAAGACAAGGGCGAGGTGGTCTTCTTCTTTCGAATTTTTGGTAAGAGATTATTAATAGATTTATTTAATAATTCCCTAGTCATTATTCTAATCACGTTCTCACGATCTCCTTTGCGCTCTCCTTCTCGCTCAGATTGGAAACCCTTCTCTCTTCTCTCTTCTCCTTCTCTCTCCAATCTTCCTCTCTGTTGATCGCATCAATTGTGTACTGGTTGGAGATCGAGTGCTGTGGTTTCTTCATCTCGTGCTGTTCTCTCCGTATTCAGGTTTGTGTTGCGTTGATAGTTGCAAATCAGTTTGGAGAACTCCTCACCTCCCTAATTCCCTTTTCTACAATCTGATTGTGATTCAGCGTTTCTTCTCGACTCTTCATCGGGTTCATCTGCTGTGGACTGCTCTGTAATCGTCGACAGATTCAGGTGAGGGTTTTGTTTCCGTTTTCGTTTCAGATTTTGGGTTGTGGACAGTTTCTGATTGTGGTGTTCGTTCTCTGCGTCGTTGTGAGGTTTCAGAGGCTGTCTGATTTCATTTCTGGGTCTGCGTTCTGCGGTGTCTGCGTTGGAGCGATCGTTGGTCAGATTCGAAGAGAATCCTCTGTTGTAATTGAGGTAGGTGGCTTTCGGATTCGATCCGTGTGTTCAGCCTTGGGGAGTTTGGATTCTATCAGTTAGTTCAATGTTTTGATCTTGTGTTGGTGTGTGATTTATGTCTGTTTAATGCCATTTCAATGGATTAAACCCCCAAGGTTTTGTAAATGTGTGTGTTGATTTGAGTAAGTTTTGGTGCTTTTGTTCGTGCTAAATTCGCTTCTGATTTCTGAGGTTTTCGGCATGTCCGAACTTCCGTCCGAGCTTTGAAGTTCGGACATGCCCTTCTGCGCTTAAACTTTCTGAAGTTTTCGCTGTGTCCGAACTTCTGTCCGAGCTTTGAAGTTCGGACACAGCCTTCTGCATTCTCTGATTTGGCTTCGACTTGTGTCCGAACATTGGATGTCCGGACACAAGTTCGGACTCTCCACGTCCTGTTTTCCGAAGAACGTCCGAACATCCGTCCGAACTTGGATGTTCGGACACCTCTGACTCTCCATCTGTTTTAAGGTTCGACTTGTGTCCGAACTTTGATGTCCGGACACAAGTTCGGACATCTGTCTGGTTTTGCCTTCTGAGTCTCGACTTGTGTCCGAACATTGATGTCCGGACACAAGTTCGGACAGGCTACTGTTTTGGCCATAACTTGCTCGTTTGAGCTCCGTTTTGACTTCTGTTTGCGGGGTTGGATTCCCTTTCTGATTTCCAAGCTATCTATGAGCTTTCTGGTGCCTTTGGTGCACATATGCTTATCTGTATTTAAGCTTCTGTTTTGGGACCTAGTTATCTCTATGTCTGAGCCTTTGGATGGCTGGTTTCGCTGTCTCGTAGCGCGCTATGTAGGATCCTTCTGTTCACGGGTGATGTTCCCCGTTCTGTTCACGGGTGTTTACACCTGTTCTGTTTACGAGTGAGGTTTCCTCGTTCTGTTCACGAGCTGGTTGCTCGTTCTGTCTGTATGCTGTGGTTACTAGTGTCCCACTCTGTTTTCTGCTTCTGTCAGCTTCTGCTCTGTTTCGTCCTTAATGATTGGACTTCTGTTTCTGATTTCTGATATGTTTATGGAATCTCTTGACTCCTTCTGTTTTGATAACATTCTTAAATGTTTTGAGCATGCTGGTTGATGAAGTTTGTCATCTACTGGGCATAGTTGTGTGCTCATTCCCCTACTTCTAACGCTTTTGCAGATTGATTAGCAAGGATCGTCTCCCCTCAGCTTCTGGAGTTTAGCTGCTTCGTTTTTAGCTTCTTTTGAGACCTTGTATTGAATTTGGGCCTTTGGGCATATTTTGTTAGCTTCCGCTTTTGACATTAGTTTGGTGGGTTCTGTAATGACTTTTGGGGATGTTTTAACATCTTTGTTTTATACTTTATTTAAGTATTCCGTTTGGGCCTTATTTGACTATCTGTTTAAGTTCGTTTATTAGAGCCTTGCGTTATTATGTAATAATACGCGGCGTGTAATACCCCTAACTCCTAGGCCAGTGTTGGGGGTGTTACAGGGTGGGTTGGTCCAACTCATCTCAGAGCTACTGGAATTCACCGACCCACTGGACCGATCCAGAGTGGGTCGGTCGGGACTTAAAAAAGGCACGTGCCTTGGTCTCTAAAGGGCCGACCGACCCACGGGACCGACCTAGGGTGGGTCGGACGTAAAACCTGCTGTTAAATTGCACACAGTTAGACACTCAAAACCAAGAGAGAAAGTCGATTTTGAGAAGAAGAAGAAGAAGAAGCTCACCTTCCCCAAGCTCCTCCACCACCTACAATGGCTTCTTCTATCTATCTCTCCATGTTTGAGTAGTCTTATTTTGCACTTTGGGATGGGATTTGACCCTAAATCCCCCAACTAGCTTGTGAAACCTACACTTCATTTATGAAAGTTGTTTTCTCTCTCTTGATAAATTTAATGTTATAACTTGATCATTTATGGCATTTATGGAGATTTTCAACAACACATGAGTTTAAGTTGGAGATTGTGACCAAAGAGAGAGAGAGAGAAACCCTAGATTGTCCTATCTTGATTAGTTAGTGAAATTTGGGGCTTTTGTTGTGGACTTGCAATTAATGCTACTTAGTGATTTAAACTCTACTTGATTAGGGAGTTTGAAGTAGTTAAGTAAGATTTGACTCTTCCATGATTTGGAAAGTCATTACATTAGTCCTATTAGACAACTTGAGTGAAGTGGGTTTGAAAGTGAAGTTGGGGTGAAATTAGGTGACAATAACCATCCTAGGGTGCATTCCATCCCAATCCATTAAAAATCATAATTTAGTTTCCTTGTTTACTTTGCAATTTATCTTGAATTGAATCACAAGCTTGCCACCGGCTAAACCCCTTTTAATTATTGCTCTTTACCGAAAATACCGAAGCTAGGGAGATAGATATTCGATTTCCTAGTGGAACGGCACTCTTATTGCTACTCCAAATGGGTACACTTGCCTATAGTTAACACATTGCAACACTTCAATACATTTTTCTCATAACACAACCTCACGCCTCTCTTCTTCCAAGGGGTGAGCAAACGATTAGAACGGATAACTGTTAACTGAAATATGTAAAAAAGTATGGTATTTGGTTATTTCGATTATAACCGAATTAATCGAATTTTGTAATAATATTTGTTTTAACCGATAACCGTTTTATATATTACACTGATAACTATTAACCGCCTAATAACCAAAGTTCATCAAAATAACTGAACTTCCTGAAATATCAAATTTAACCAAAGTTTTTGAATTAATCAAAATTATCAAACTTCATTAAATAATCAAAATAATCAAACTTTATGAAATAACCGACAAAAGTAAACAAATGAATCAAAAATAAAGAGGTGATTTGAATCTTTATATACATACCTATAAAATAGCATAATTTTTTTAAAAAAATAATAGAAATAACCAAACTTCCTCCAAAAACGAGTAAGTTTAGATGAAACTATTTACATAATTTTTTTTTTATTACTCCCTCCGTCCTGAATTGACCGTCCTGTTTGCTTTATGACACGTTTTTCCATTTCAATATTAAGCATATAAGATAAAATAATTTTATAAAACTAAATTTTGTAACATATAGTTTATCATGTAAGGAATCATATGCAAAACTTAAATTTTCAAAATTAATTTATCTTATATATTAAAAATTGAAGTCAAACGACATGTCCAAATAGTAAACAGGACGGTCAATTCAGGACGGAGGGAGTAAGATATATTAATACAAGTTTGATTATTACGGATATTTTAATACCCGATAAATGAACTGTACTTTATTACGCACTTTATTTGGAATAATCAAATATCCGAAATAATCGAATAAATAACGATTAAAAGTTGGCATGATCAAATCGAAAAAATGATTGTTTCAGTCCTAACTGTTTGCTCACCCGTCCTTCCTGGTCCATGTCGTCTTCAGATCAGAGCTGAGAAATTTGTTCCATTGTCCGTCCCCATTCTCTGTTCTTCCTCGTTTGGTCGTTCCCTAATTATTCGTGAGGAGGGAGAACTGCAACACTATTCCGCTCCTGCACCGCACGTCTCTTTGCAATTTGCCCAACAACACTAATTCGTGAGTATAACTTGACAATATCTCATTCACTTTTCTTCCTCGTTCCAGCACCAGCAGCCACGCAGAGTCACAGACGCACTGAATATGTTTATTTGCTATTTACTACCTGTTTCTTCTTTTTTTCTTCAAAAGCTTGGTTCCACACGCCACGGTATATTGAAAGGGGAAGCATTATTCGGCTCTCGAGTTCAACAGTATTTAAGGTATCTTGGATTGTTTTATCACGTTTTAGCATGCCCTTCTTAAAGCATTGCAGTTTATGCTTCCACCCTCCACAAAGAGTTTGACAAAGCTCTCTTCCCTCATACCCACGCCCTATATCTTTAAGCTATTTTTTGTACGTTGCTTAAGATTAATTAATTCTCTCATCTTGCTTATCCTTCCCTTCCCCTTCCTTCCTTTATTATGTTTAGGGGATGTTTATTTATGATTACATTTCCTATTGTTTATGTAGACAATTTTTCTTATTTTTTGGAGAGAGGAAGGGAATGATTCAATTTCACTCTAACTTGATTTCCCACTCCCTACTAGGGAATATGATTCGTTTTCCTCGGTACACTTTGACATATGATCATTACCAATGACCAACAACTATTGACCACTAACGAGTGGATGTTGACGGGTAATTGTTGGCCATTGACCGGCAACCGACAACGGTTAACTATTGACTGGTGACCGTTGATCAGATATTCATTTCCATTCCCCCTCACAAAAAAAGAAGAAAAGTTAACAAAATCAAATAGATTTTTTTCATTCCCTTTCATAATTTCATTCCATTTCAAAACATCCCTTATTTCTTTGTCAAATGGAGTTAAATCGACAAGGGTGTCTTTGAGAGATTGAGAATAGAGCCTCCTCCATTCTCAATGTAGCGTTTATGGGGGATGGAGATTATTAAGCGGAGATGAATTTAACACGCTGGTTGCATCCTTTCACATTTTCATCTAGGGTAGATTCTGATCTGGTTTAAAAATGAGAAGTGATACAAGAAAAAGAAAACAAAAATGTATGATGGTGGGAGTATGAAGAAAAATAACTCACATGTACTATGTCATAACTGAAAAAAAAAATCATTTGTAAAAGATCAAACGTTCTGAAAATTGCTTAGTGAGACATAAAATGAAAATATCTTGAAGGGATTAAACCCCAATTTCTTATCTACATTGGACTGAATCAACTTGTCTATATTTGTACATTTTTTGTTTTTTTTTTCCTGTTAATCTCAGTATAATTAGTGAGTTTATGTTTTATCTTTATATGTATATAAAAACTATACTTTTTTTCAAAAGAAATATGTATATTATACTTCTAGACAAGATACGTTGTAAAAAAAGAAGGTAATGTGGCCAAGATAGAGAAACGGACAAATGGCAAGTACCTTTAAAATCCTCGAGATACATACACGCATATCCATTCACAAATCTCACATCCAGAGAAGCAAAAATCTTCAAAATCCATTTTAAATAAAGGCACTACTATCTTCATCAGCAAACCAGTTCTACTTTACACCAAACTTCACTGCACAGGAAAATTTAGAGAAACGGACAAATGGCAAGTACCTTTAACAGACATAAGCTATAATCGACGTACCAACCTCGCACCCTTCAACCCCGGAAAAACAAAGAAAGAAGAAGATACGCTCGAACAGTGAAATACTCGCTATTTGTTCAATTCTCTAGATTATGTAATGCATCACCCACAATCATCTACATGTATATATGAATAACTAGATTGATATATCCTACTGTATACACCCATAATAAAATCACATACTGCCGAATCTCACAACCACGCAAGAGATGTCATCTTTACTGTCTCTACTCAATGCCGCTGCTGTTAATTGCTTCGCTGCTTTCAATGGATCTTTAAACTTCCCAGCAATATCCACAGCTTCTTGGTTATTCATTACCTATACATATAGGCAAGATCAAAACACACCATTTGCTAGTTCATACGTTTTTTTAATGCAACCACCAGCAGTCATGTTGATATATCACATTGCAAATTCTCTTCAAACGAATTTCGAGTCATTTACCTTCCACAGACCATCACTTGCAAGTATCAGCAAGTCAATGTTCGAATCAATGGTCAAATCTCGTACATCAGGATCTGATCGAAGATGCAACTTAAGGCTCTTGTTTCCAAAAGCACGGGAAACAGCCAACTGTCCATTTACTCGAGGGACATCTCCTGAATAATAAGACAAAAGTACACCAAGTGCTTGATAGTTAGGCATTATCACAAGGAAAGCAAAGGGCAAGGCGCCCTAATTTAGCTGAAGTCTCCGATACAAATGAGAAGGTGCTTCGCTACATATACACATTAACACTGCTAGATATATCATATATTATATGAAAAGAGTGAGTGTAGGTGGAATTAAGGACATACATACCTGGCATATTTGAGACGAATCCCCCTTTGTTCTCTATGCTTCCTCGCTCTGTACTTGGCTCGTGATCAATAGATATCTGTATTGCTTGCCCCCTTCTAGACAAAACTGCCCTTGAATCACCCAAATTGGCCACCCATAATCTTCTGTTGATCAAGATTGCAGTAACAGCAGTTGACCCACCTCTGGCTAAGTCTGACGTGTCAGAGAGTATAGCCTGGTCTATTTTCTCATATCCTTTTGAAATTGCTCTCCCTGGATCTGTCCAAAAATCACGCTACAGAGAAGAGAATAGTATGTGCCCCAAGGTAAGTGTAATATGTTGGCACAAACGAGCTAGATTTAGAATTTATCATCAGCTACATCGATCCATATACTAATAATGAAAGGGAAGTTCTTAAAACCAACTAACCTCTTTGAGGATGTTGAGGAATAGATGCTTCTGCAAATAAGCAGGGACACCTTGTCCTAAATGACCATCGAATATACCAAATAACCCAAGCTCATGTTCCTGGATTTGTGTAAACTTAGCAACATGATAATCTTCCATTGGGTGATCTGCTTTTCCTTTGATGAGGCTATACCCATACGTAATTTGGCCTCCTTGGCTTTTCCCTTTACCAGAGGAATTTCCTGAAGACTGGTAACAATAACAACCATGTCGATCTGTTAAGTGTTAGGTTTCAAAATAACGAAACGAATACTTAAACAGTAAAATTTCTTATTACTAATCAAGTCCAATAAATCTTCAAAGCAGTTCAATACTTTAATAACACAGAATAGAGTTCATAATTTGAGAGATCGTTTTTCAACTTTACATTAAGTTGAGAATTTGTTTATTCTCACGGAATCAAGTAGCACAACCTTTTATTTTGTCAAGGATGTCATATGTATATGAAACAAACATTACTGTAGTAGGAAAAGCTTCCTAGAGCAAGAGAAAAGACAAGCCACAAAAGATGATGATAAATTATCATAATTACTAAATTCTATCGGCCATTTTAGCTACACCAATATCCTATAATCTGGTTAGATAAGTTCTCCCGCTAATTAACTAGAGTCACCGCGTAAGAAGATAGAGCATCAGAATGTCTATAAGGAGAATTATGAAAGAATCTAAAACTGTAACAGAAATCCCCTCACGGGAAAACCACGGGAAATACCTGACTATTTGACCCATTAAAACAACTTAAGCAGTCCATGGTGACACGCACCGGATGATTAGAGATCAGCCCCACAAGAAAAACCTGTTCGCCGATTCCAGCCAAAACCCAATTCAGAAGTCTAAATTTCAGCTCCACGAACACAGAGCTGAAGAGTGAGAAACAGGGATCAACCGTTATATACACCCAAAAAACATTTCCCAAAATTGAAACAGGGGAGCGCAAGAAGTAAGAAAATTCTAACGAGGGCCCCCACGCGTCACCTCTTCCTTGTGCTTCTTTCTTTATTCTTTCCTTACCTGCAATTAACGCGTCTTAAGAGGCCAGAAAAAGAAAATAATGCTGATACCCTAACCAGGTTTCCCACTTGACCTTAATCTTGAGTAGCAGCATTAAGAAGGAGATGAATATCGTGTAAGGAGAAGAAGACGATGGCGATGATGATGGGAAGGTAAAAGGCAGGAGAGAGGTCTAGTACAGCTTTTGATGGAGTACCCGTATACCGCAATGATCTTTTAACACGTTAAATCGTTAACGAGGAAGAAGTTCGAGAAAGAAGAAAAGGAAAGGCCAGGAAGAAAAGGGCGACTGCGATGAGTTGGAAGAAGGCAAGAATGGAGAAAAAGAGACAGATTCTCAGTGTTTGACAATAATAAAAGGAAGAGAGAAGAAAATCTGCGCCGGATGAGAGAGAGAAGTAAGCGTGTGGGCAACTTTGTGATAGAACTGGTTGAAGTCGCCGCAGATGAAAGTGAAGTGGGGAGACTCAGGCTGCCAACAACAATAGCAGCGAATAAAAGGTAGTAGTAGTATTAATGCCGGTCTTCCCACCATATTGACTTTTATGGTGTCTAATAATTCTATGGTTTAGAGCTGATTATGGTGCGGTCGGTATTCTCAAACTATGTATAAATGGACAGTATAAATGTACTAGTATGATATTTTAGACTCTTTTATTTATTTTTGTTGTTCGCTAAAAGAGCATAAATGTCAGTATAAATGATAACATAAATGCCCGTGGCAAATATTATTTTTTCATTTCCATGTTTTCACTTCCGCTTCCTCACTCACTTCATAATGCAATTACTATGACCATTAATTAAAAAAAAAGTCATTTTTACAAGTTAATTTATTTGTTACAAATTACATAATGCTTCAAATAATTTATAAAAAATAGTACTACTTCTTTAGCCAAAATAAAAAAAACCACATTAATAATACAAATCTACAATATATTATTTGTAATACAACATAGATTAATAAAAACTAAAAAACCAATAAATATACACATATGTTGATATATAAATAAAAATATTAAAAAAGTATATAGAAATATGAATGTATATAAATTCATTAACATACAAAGTTACAAAAATATTATATATTATTAAAAGTTACAATTTCACTAAATAAATTCACATAACATTATCAGAAAATTTGAAACGCTTGTTCTCTTGTTTACGCTTTTATATTTGTAAGAATTATAAAATTTAGATAATAACAATATATTGTTTAAAAGTTACAAGATTTGCTTAAATAATAAAAATTAAAATTTTATTGGTTATATAAATATTTTAATTTTCTTTGGTTTCTCAAGTTTTTAATTGTAAATTAAATACTCATAGTAATATATTGTTTGTGAATTTTTCTATTTATTTTTACTAATAAAATAAAGTTACTTAGTGTAATGTAATAAATTGTAATTGTAATACGAAAACAGTAAACACACTATATATAACTAACTTAACCAAACATGCTGCATATATGCTGCACTGCCAAAAAACAGTTTTCAAAACAGCTGCATTTATGCCAGCGCAAACCTGCCAGCAAATATGCTGCATTTATGCCGGCACAAACCTGCTGTCAAATATACTGCATTTATGCTACCAAAACAGCCATGCCGAATAGAACCTATAATGTGTTAGGTCCGACCCCGTCTAGTTCCGACTGGTGAAAATTAATAGACCCATATCTGATTGAATTTTTGGACAATATGGACAAGAATATTAGACGTGGAAAAAATTCGGGCCGGCCGTTGCACATTTCTAAGCTTGTGAACAAATTCGGTTCAGCTCAATTTTCATATTATTTATTATTATTTTTAATAAAATAATATATTAAATTTAATTTTTATATAATATATATATTATGATTATATATAATACATAAATTTAAAATGAATCATATAAATAATATATAAATTTTAAATTTTATTTAATATTTTTATATAAAAAATAATTAAAAATCGGCCCACCAGATGTTGGCAGAGTTAGAAACAAAACCGGGCCTATCTCGGCCTGACTTGGAAAATATAAAAAGTGGGCCCAATTACTTTAAGCAGGTCCAATGGGTCAAAAAGTTCTCATTGGCCCAACCGGCCTGCTCGAATGATCACCACTACTTTGGTGTTTTCATTGCTATTTTTTCTTTATGGCTAGTCTTTACTCTTTACTTCCAAATTTAATTAAAAGAAAAGCTATTTGCAGTCATCAAATTATTTCATGCAGTCACTTTTTCACACACAAGAGACAGTCGACAGCACACTGGGACTGGGATAGCCGCCCAATGGCCATTCCCATGGTAGCCGACTAGTGGCTATAGTGATAGTAGCCGACCAGCGGCTGCAGTGGTGGTAGCCGACCAGTGGCTATAGTTGGTACAATGTTGAGCAAAATAGTAGTGAAACTATCTTGCTAACTATGGGCAGTGAACCCAATCATTGTAGTACAACAAGGTCGTATCCATAGGGACTTTATAACTATCTAGTTAATTATAAGGTTAGTCAATGTGCATAGAAATATACAAAAGTGCATAAACTTAAATTGGGGTTTTTGGGTTTTTGGTTTGATTAAGGGAAGATAAAGGAAATAAATAAAAACTAAACTAACTAAAATAGGATAGATGAAATACCCCAAATTATTAAAGCATGGATTAAATATTTAATCATATTAATTAAGGCCTAAACATGCCTTAAAAGTCAACTGAGAACAACAGTGGTCAACATAAAACAAGATGTTGCACCCTTTGACTGTTAAGGGTAAATAAATACCCAAATAAACTATTAGGACCTAAAAATTTGTCCTAAGCATATTAACATATACTAAACATATTATACCGTTGGACAACACTCCAACACAAAGAAAAAGCATTTACATGCTTCAAGGTCAAAAAGGGCAAAAATGTGCTCTAGAAAACCTTAAATCAAATGACCTCTAAATGATATAAAATTGAATTACATGATCAAATATCATGTAAGGAACACAACAAAACCGTTGTCAAAGAAAACAAGCCAGAAACACCTGCGACACAAAATGTGCACTAAAACTCCTTAAAGCACGTTTTTGTGTAATGTCTTTAAATTGGTTTTAAATGGGCTAAAAGGTTATAAATACCTTTAAATATAATAAATATCATATTATATGATATTAGGAATTTAATTCCAAATTTACGATTTTTACAAATTTAATATTAAAATATTAATAAAACCCTAAAGTGGGGCCCGCATGAGTCAATATTGACCAAGCATGGTCAATGGTCAATTAATTGACCCATTGGACCATGGATCGGCTGCAATAAGTGAGGAGACAGCATACAATGATTGGAGACAAATACTACCTAATGCAACTTTAGAAAATAACATTACTTTTTACATTATACCAATCATTCCACTTCTCCTTCCTTCCTTGCCGATCCTCTCCTTCCCAGCCGAGCTCCTTCCTCTCAGCTCTCAAGGTTGTTCTTGAGCATGGAAGGCAAATCTAGCTCCTAAGTTCCTAATGTAAGTGTTTTAATGTCATTTTTAGTCATTTTTAGCCCTTTTTCTTCATTTCTTCACTACCAACACCTAAATTTCGTGGCTCAACAATTCCTATGGCTTATTCTCAGTGTTCTAAGGTTAGAACAAGAGCTAAACTCGGTTGAGACCAGTAGAGGGACCAAGGTTGTTCAAATCTACATTTTAAGGTAAAAATGTGCTTTAAGCTCATAACTTTTGATTCCTTTCGAGTTTGGTTGTGAAATTTTGGCCATAGCCTCATCTTCTTCTCCTTTTCATGTGGGATCTGTTGGCTAGCCATTTGGAGCAAGGATGGCCGAGATCCAAGAGAAATACTCTCTTTTTAGGCATTTTTCCAAGGTAAAACTTAATAACAAGGTAGCAATTCGAGATCTAACTATTTCCTATGTCAATATGGTGGATCTAACACCTTGTGGTGTGTTTGGTTCAGGTCGAAAACACTTAGAACTTTCCTTGCACTCTTAAGGTAATTTTTGCCTCAAATCTTACATTAAATTACTCCTTATGGTTAGATCTTGCTTAGAGACTAACTAGACCTTGTTTTCTGTTTGAAAACATGTAAAACAAGCTGTGGAGAATTCTACTCAAGGTGGCCGAACCAAACAAGGCTTTACCTAAGCTAAATCAAGGTATAAATCACTTAAAACCTTAACTTGATACATTAACACAAGTTTAAGTATGTATACCAATTGCCGTGAGTGAAGGAGAAAAACAAGGTCTTTTGACCTTAAAATGTTTAAGAAATGGTTTAATAAATTTTATAACTAATTAAACAAGCATAATTGTCAAATTTAAGACATTATGTGGAAGTTTGGTAATTAAACAAGAATCTATGGTGAGGCCGAAATTGTATATGTATTTTGGGACATTTATGTGTAATTTATTTTGTGAGCAAATGTTTGTAATAAGGCCATGTATTTTAGGCCATTTTATTTATGCATTTACAAGCTTTTATTTAAGTTTAGGTGATATATAATTTTACCGAAATGAAATGGGGTCTTAGGTGTAATTAAATTAAATTTGGGGCTTTAGAATAATAAGGCCGAAAATTAGAGGTAAAAAGGAGTTAAAATAAAGTTTATAAGATTTATAAAGTTTTGGGGTTAAATGGTAATTTCTAGAAAGTTTGGGTGCAAACCGTAATTATAGGAATTAATGGTCAAGGAAATATTAAGGTGGTCAACCTTGACCATATACTAGGTTTTGACCAAAATAAATAAGTTAGATAACTTATTTAAGGTTTTATAATAAGCTATGTATTTATGGTAATATTTTATAACATATGTGGTAAATATGTTATTACCAAAAATAAGGGTGTACAATGGTATTTTAAACACCCATGGGCTATTAGGAATTTTTAGGAATTTAATGGGTTGTTTTTGGAATTAAAATAAACTATATGTATAATATATAGTTATTATGTCATTATGACACTTTGGAGAAAAATAGATGGTGGAATGGTAAATACCAAGAGTAAATGGGTTAATAAGGATATTCATAACCCTTTGTGGAATTTGGAGATTTTTAGAATTATATAAGAGTATTTGTTGAGATATATGTATAATATATAGTTTTAATGATATTATCAAACTATATGTTATAAATTGGGCCTAATGATAATATAAAATGTATATGAGGTCTATTCGGAATTTAAAAGATAACCATAGGTTATACTCTTTTATAAGTTAGAAATGTTATATTGAATGGATATATAACATGGTAAAAGAAAGGGGTGATTTTGTAAATAAAGGAAATTATGTTTAAGGAAAAGTATAAGGTTTACTATATGCTACGAGGCAATATACATAGTTTTTTTATAAACCTATAGGTTATAAGTTATTTAAAGAAATAAAAATATCATATTTAATGGTATTAGTATTTTGTATACACATTACATAATGTTATGTGGTCAAAAAGGGAATTTAAATAAATTCAAGGGCTATACGAATTAATAAGAGTTGGAAAATGAATTTTAGACTATGGTCTACAATGTCATAATGTTATGACAATTAAATGGTATTAAGGTGGTTTAGATGGAATTAATATAAGGAAGGGTACTCACATAAATAGTGTGACAAACTATAAATAAATGGGATTTATAAACTAAGGTACTTATGTAATAAACCTTAGGAGTTGTAAATGTACAACGTGAAATGTTACTCATGTTAGGATAATAATCTTAATATAGGGTCATACAATATGATACAACTAATGAGAAAAAAATCATCTAATAAAGATGATAAAAGTAACATAAAATATAAGAGTTTATCAAACTCATGGGAATTACCTACGTGGTAAAAAAATATATATATACATACACAAGGATAATGTATATAAGGTGGACATATATTTTGGTTGGAAAACCGTATGATTTAATGGTGGTGGTTAATTAAAAAATATATATAGTTACAAATTATATGTTATGAGTTTTTGGGATGCAAATACTATTTGCTAAAGATAATGAATTATATAAATAAATGGCATAATAAGGAATGGTGGGAAATAATACAATATGGAAAAAATAGTACAATATAATATAATCATGCATGCATACATGCAACTATAGGTTATGTACCTAAACTAGAAGGTGGATAAGGTTAAAAGAAATACAACGAATTAAACTTAGCAGTTAAAGTGTTATGACGTTTGAGTTTTAAGTAACAAGCGACTGTTTTGGAGAAACCCGTAACAAAACTGTAGCAAACAGGGGTGAACTGTCGGGGTTACTTATTATTCGGAAATACCGATGTAGTTAGTCATGGAGACTGACTTATAGTTTGTATTACCGTTTAGTGTATACTTCTGACAAGGACGCTTGACGAGCTAGCGGACTACACGGAGCATAGGATCTTGCTGATTCATACTCCACCGTAATACTGTCAGGGTGAACGGTATGTAAAGGGGTTTGCCGAGTTGACCTAAGGTGCTCCTTGGGCTCGGATTTGGTTGATATAACTTGTGTGTTACATGTATGTGTTTAAGTGTTGATGCATTAATTATTTATGCACGGCGTCCTACGGGACTAACACTACGTCGACTATAGATCGACTTATATAAACATACATATGCGTTGATGACATGACGGTTACTTGATATAATACCATGATATTAATGTTGAGTATATAGTAACCTAAGTAAAACACTTAGGGACGAGTCACGACATTGTCGGTCTCTAGAGCATGGATCTCTAACATAAGTATAACCTAGATGACTTCTAGGTATGCGAGACCCATTGGGCCGCTGTTAATAAATATATTCTCCATAAGACTAAGAGTAGATCTTAAACATTATGAAGAGTGATGTTATGAGATTGAGGTGAGGAATCCCGGTAGTTTACGAACTACTTGGTTGCGCATTTGTGATCACTGAGGGGTTTCCTCCTAATTGGATTCCGCTCCAGGTTATATCCAACGAACCCAAATAGGTTTGTGGATCAGGTGGCTACGGCCTTTTTATGGACGTCTTACGAGACATAAGTAAGTCAGGGGCCTCCGGACCTCTGGCGAAATGAGCACCTTTGTGTGTACGGGGGACTACTGTCCATGGTGAGGTTATCGGGTTGTCCTAACATGACGCCCTACTGACATTAATTAAACATGGTTGGATGGAGCCTACAAGGCTAAGGTAAATTAACTATGGGAACTGTACGCTACGGCGAATGTACATTGTACATATGGACGGGGCTTGAAAGCCAAACTAAAATAATTGACAGTGGATGGTGAACACTACGGGCGTTTGTACATTGTACAAAATATTGTTGTTATTGCTCGATACGTTCGGTATACGAATGTTGTTTGAAATATTCTATGCATGTTTGGTTTGGATGGATGATTAATGTTTATGAATATTTGGATGGTTGATTATGTATATTATACATTTATGCTTCAGTTTTGATTATAACTGTAAAAAGGAAAAGCATGAACCAATCTAATAATAAGATGGTTAAAATGACAAGTGACCATTAGGGTCCAGGCCCGGCATACTCAGCGTCTATCGCTGATACTACACCATTTCAGGTTGTTGATCATTGTCGGAGCTGAAGAGCAGGAACAGGGTAGTTGGAGATGTTG